>OZ010667.1:67896356-68400448 GCA_963932185.1 Troglohyphantes excavatus
AGGAAAAACCGAAAGCGCAAAAAGGTGGTGTTCGAATGCACCTCGGAAACCTGTTTGTAATGAGAGTTCTGAGAAAGCTCAGATGTTTCTTTCAGGGGTGCTAATTTTCCAAATCCTAACCCAGAATTCCTGGTTTTTAAATAATATTTGTAGAAATATAAGGTACTTATGGCGCCGTTTTGATCGTTATACGCAAGTGTAAATCGGCAAGGACTCGAGAAGAGAAAGACGAATGGAGGGACTTCGCATCAGATAAAAGTGGACTTTTGATCCTTTTTGTCCGTTTTTTTAGTCAATGGTATTTCGTTATCATAAGACACTTCATCACTGAAAAATCTCAGTTCGTTTGGTAAGAATCGATACTCAATCTAGAAAAAGGGAGAAAGATCTTCGTCAAACGGAGATGATATCACTTGAAAGTTAAGATGGTTAAAACTCAAATTTCGATGCATCTGGCAAATGAGACTTCCAAATGCACTCTTGTGAGAATTTTTCGTTCATAAAAACTTTGAAATTGGAGAAATTCGCTTAACGCGATCTGCTGCGATCTCCGTTGATAAATTTACAATCCTTTTGCATCTGATAAATAAATCCTTATACTTCACTACTTCCTATTTCATCATGATATGATTTGCACTACTTAACAAAATTGCATTAAATTTTTCAAAAATATCATATAATTTACGAAATTGAAGTTTAGGACTTGTCATTTAAATTAATCAAAATTGATTTTTTGAAAAAAGTTTGTTACTTTTTGTTTGGCTGACAATAATTTTCTAATTTGTTGTAATGTTTATATATTTCATTAAAGTTATTATTTTTTTATTTGAAACTTTTCACCACATGGACTCTACAAAATTTGAGAACTTAGAAATTTTCTGTTTGGGAAAACATTAGGTTTTTTGGAGTTTGGAAGTTAAGCCTTTTTTAATTTATTTTGTCTGTAACATGTCTGAAGTAAGCAATATGGCAAGGATAAAAAAAGGTGTGAATGGAAGGATTTCACATCAGAAAAAAAGGACTTATTTATGTTGTCCGATTTTTTTAGTCATGGAGATTTCATCATTGGAAAATGTCACTTCGTTTTTTTTATTTTGTGCGAAATCGCTGCTCAATCTTGAAAAACGGCGAATTTTCACAAAAATATAGCATTTTTAACATGCAGAAATATTTGCAATCTTCACGAAACACGGAGATGATTCACTCGAAAGTTGATAGGTAAAACTCTTTCATTACAGGGCTGCCACAGGCGACTAAATAGGCGACTAAAGCGACTTTTTTTAAGATTCGGCGACTATGGCGACTATTTTTGTTAAAATAGTGCCAAAAGCGACTATTTTCATCAAAACCCTCTACTTTTTTTAGCTTTTGGCGACTATTTTTTGATAAATTTTTTTAACAACACTGATTTTCAACTAATATTTCACGGAATCACGCACCGTTTAACTCATTTTGAAGTATCACGTAATCTGATTGGCTGTTGCATACGGCGCCAATGTACTGCTATTTGGCGATTCTAAAAGACAAACAGTCGAAGAATCAACACCATTAACCTTTACAAGGCGGGGGACCGATATATAGGCCACCTATGTTGGGTCCTTAAAAGACGGGAACGGCCGAAATATTGGCCGGCCAGTTCAACCTCCCCTTTCCAAGTTCTTGCTCTCCTCGTGAGTTGCGGAAGAACCATTAGTGTCAATCACTCGACCCAACCCACCTTTCTTCTGGCGCGTTGAATAGAAAGCGCACTCTTCGACTGACTTCTGAAAAATCCCTTCCCAAATCCCCATCTTATTTTGTTTCTTGAAACTTACACCTACCCTTGCATTTTTGAATCTGAGATACTGGTTGCTAGTTTTACGTGCGCTATTCGTTTTGAGCAAAAATGTCTAAAAGGAAAAGAGGTCTCACAACAGATTAATAAAATGTAAAAGCTATTAGCGGAATTAGAAGGACTTTGATAATACAGACTCAGAATGCTTGCACCCGACGCAATTTCAATAGGCGTCAGGATATTGGACCCCGATCAGATTTCACGTGCATTAGTCCCGTATACACGCAGAAGAAATTAGACGATAAGTTCGGAAGACGCATTGTTACATAGCAGCGAATTTGGCAATCTTCCGATCACAAATACACTGCATTTTTTTAAAAAATTATCAAGTCTCTTGTACTAGCCACATTTGAACTCGCAACCCTGTGGTTGCTAGCCGACGATGGATTCTCGGGGCTACGGACACTTTATTATGATAGCATGATCGAACAACTTATTTCTAAAAACAAGGAAATGCTGAAATAAAAAAGTACATTTAGGAAACTTCAAATTAATTAGGTAGTTGACACCAATTAAAATAAGAACTAGCAAGTTTATGAATTTTTTTTTTAAATATTAATTTATATAAAGAACTTTCTGGAAGAACTGGCTTGGCTGGTATAAACATTTCAATTTCTGTATTTTTAAAAATAGTTAATTTTTATGTCATTTTCATATGTTGGTATTATTTTGAGCATTTCTGCAAAATGTATTGCATTGTTTACCTATCTGTTGCAACGCACGGTATATACATTGCGTAAAAAAAATGTGAGCAAAAAAAAATCATATATGGCTATTTGCATATTTAACTTAATTTCTTTGGCCTTAATAAAAATGTGAGACTATAATTTCAATATAGGCTCTGCATGATTGATTTGTAAAACATACACCGTCATTAAACTTAGAAATTTAAGATATAAAATTTGATTGCTTTGCTCAAATTGGCCACATTACAGCATATAGCTACAATATTGGACATTTGGATTTATCCAGAAAGGACTCGAGAACACTTCTTCGTAAATTTCAGAATCCCGCTAAGTATACGTTTTCAAATTTTTGGGAAACAAAGAAAAACATTTCATATTTGATATTAATATAGGTATCGGCTTAAAAAACATTTGAGCATTAATAAACATCTTCTCGAAGTGGATATTACCTGTAATTAAACTATATTATTTATTAGTTACTTTTTAATTTAAAGAAATTGCAATTAACGTTTTTTTTTTTATATAAAATACGTTTTACTATAAAAACGTACATTTTAAAAGTTAATTTGGCAAATTAGCACTTATTATAATTAATAACGAATTGCTAATTATTGACTTATATCTTTTATATTGGTATGTATATTAGGAATGCACTTGACCATAACAGATTTAACGTAAAACCACCACCTTTACAGGGCGAGTGTTTGGCAAACGATAAAGATCGATTTAATAACCTTCAAATAAAGAGCTGACCCCCCCCCCCCCCACTACATTTCAAGAATTTAGTTTGAATGCTGCAAAAGCACTTTATTACTTCCAAATAACACCTTGCTTATTCCCCCAACTCATTCTTGTCATTATTAGAAATTCGTAGAATCATCGTGCCTAGTTGTGGGTATTTCCAAGAAAGGAATGTCCGATAGTTCGGAGACAATATAATTACTATGCTAGTGATATGCGTTCCTTGATAACTTTTTGTGACTTTAGAAGTTTCTGAACGTCAGTACGACAAAGTGAGAATGGCTGTGAAGCTATCAATTTCCGAAAGACTAATAGTTCCTACTATCTAGGATTGTCTATTGTCACTGCCCAAATACCAGAACTTACTCGCCTACTTTCCAAAGACTGTGTAATAAGAAGGGGCTCGCAGGAGCGTCCCCCTGTCAATCAGAAAGCAGGTGTGTTCGATGAATGCACATGTTTGCGTTAGGAAAGGGTCGTTCCTCGAAAACAATTTGTCTTTACGTATATCTTTTGAGAAAAACAGCGTGGGAAATTTTTATGCTGGCCCACTGGTCACATGTGGAATAAAAAAGAAGCGACTATTTTTTTTCTGTAAAGCAAGTACACGTGGCATTGATTTTCGGTTATTATGTATTTAAAAAATCGCCATGTAACAGGCGAAACCAAATATTACAAAGTTAAAACTGTATTATTAGTCATTAGCTTTAACATTTGTATCACATATAATTTAAATTCCAGTAAAAAAACAGTTCGTTCGTGTTCAAAGCGGACCTGACCTATAATAATAAAAATATAGTAATGCCAGACCAGACCTATAATAATAAAAGAGACTGTATGTGTGTCTGTGGTGATCAAAACAATACATTCCACTGCTCGAATATGTCTGAAAATTTATATAGAGATACCATTCAACATCTAATTGTGCACCTAAGGCTTCAAATGTTAAAATTCTATTTATAACCGTTCATAATGGATTTAGAAACTATTTGTTCTACAATAGGATCTGTAACGTTATAAAATCATAAAAACTTAACAATAATGAAGTACTTAAAAATAACTTTATATATATATAGTTTTAAATAATGGAATAATGGAAAAAAATTAAGAAAAAGCTAACATTCGGAGATGTATCCGGATATGCCTGAACAATATACCAGTTACTATGCTTTTGAGAAAAGAAATAGACGAAGAGAACGAACCATGGGGCTAAAAAAATGTAACGCGTGTGAAACCGTGGGTAACAGCTAGTCTATTATAAATGAAATTAACATTTTTGAAAAGTTTTATTTATTCTGCCAACTTTTTGATGAATGTAATGATTTTTAACTGCTTGTTACAATTTAAATTAAAAAGTACAGAGCCTGGTTTACTAAATGGGTCCGTGAAACACGGGTTTACACTTAATATTTCTGAGGGGCCACCGAATCTCATATTATAAATATTTCACATTTCTACCATAATTTGATACTAAATTTACCTACAAAAGTTGTGTAACAAATATTGGCAAAAAAAAAAATCATAATTAATTAGGTTCATTTGTTCGAAAAAATGAAGAAAAAAAATCAAACCATACGGAATATTAGGAATACTCATTACTTAATAATATGTTAATTACTTGTTAATGTATAATTTATAATATGCTTAATTTTAATGTCAAAAAGGGATAAGGATTTTAGTGCATACAAATAGTTGGATGAATATTTCGGGGTTTGAGATCAATGAGGCTCCATTTGTAGGTAGATTTCTTTCGATCAAAGGTCTTAATGGGGCCTCGAATAGATAGAATTAACATGCTATTTGCTATTTTTACCAATCTCCAACATTACTGCAAAAGTTGAACAATGAAAGGAATAACCTCATATATTAATTAGATAAACAACCATAATACAATTTCAATTTGATTGCAGGGGAAACGTTATTTACAAAGTTTTAATTTGAGCATTGAAATTTAATTTAATTTAAAACAGTACTAACTCCTTCAACCTTCATAAAACAAATTAATTTTCCTGATGGTAATTAGCCAAATTTTAAGAGATTCGAATACAAATTTTGTTTTTACTCATCACTTCAAGGAGTAATTTTTGTATGACTTTTAAATTACCCGCTATTTATCAAGACTTCCGTTTTCAGTTTAAAATACGCTGCCAGAATTAAGAATTAAACCCAAAACTCAATCGAAAGTTCTGGAAGAGCTTAGTAAAATTTCCCAGTGTCCGCTTAGTGACATCTGTTCGCAAGTCCCTTTTCCCTTCGAGGGAAGTTGTTGATAATTCGGGATTTCTTTGCGTGCGTAAATTCCCTTCGTAAGCAATGGAGGTCCGAGCAGCCCGTCTGCATCATTAGGAAGTGTCCATCAACTGGAGCCACCCTTTACCAGAAGGGGGGATGCAATATCGCCCGAAGGTCCCGGCCTTTAGGGTACTTCTTGAAAAAATCTTCCCGCCGGGAAAAGGTTAAACGCTGCAGGATGTGTTTACAAGTAAATAATACTTGCCAAGCTTTCTTTACCTTTTAGAGAGCAATTTGCGTTTAGGTTGCGTGTGTTACGTCTAGAATTCACTGCGCGAAGCAAAGAACATTAGATATTCCTCAGGAATAAAAATCTTCCGAGGTTGCGCCGTTTTCCTTTTTTTTTATTACTATCAATTTAATAAATGCATCATTTTTTTTTTTAATTTTCTAAAAAATTACCAAATATACTCGTGTATATTCCGAAAAATTTTTTCAGTTAAATGTGTAGTCTATGTGCATGTTAGTTAAAATAATTGCATAAAATAGCTGGGGAGGAGTGGATTTTCGAGCTGTATCGCAGCGATTACTTTTCCCGGTGCCGATGTATCGCAATTTTAAACAAAAATATCGCTGCCCCAAATTACTACAAAACCACATTTATGTCGAAATTTGATGGTTCAATATCTTTTGTTGCGTAATGGCGTTGTTTTAAGAATGTTTTCGCTCATGAAAACTCTGGAATTGTAGATATTCAGATACGCGGCCTGCTTCAGTTCGTTTATTGTTTTTTCGAAAAATCGATGTTCAATCTAAAAAAAAAATCAGATGATTTCACAAAAATTTAGCATCTTTCATATCTAGAAATATTTGCGATCTTCGTCAAACGGGGAAAATATCTCTCGAAAATTGAGATGATTATAATTATAATTTCGGCGCATGTATCGAATGCAACTTTCAATTGGCGCTCTTTTTATATGTTTTTTTAATGCATGGAAACCTTGAAATTGCGGAAATTCGCTAAACGCGATCTGCTGGGATCGCCGTTTCAAGACTTGCAATCCTTTTGCATCAGATATATAAATTAAAATATTTCATTACTTCATGTTTTATCGTGATTTGTTTTGCACTACTTAACAAAATTGCATGATATTTTTCGAAAATATAGTTTAATTCACGAATTTGAAATTTAGGACTTGTCATTTTCAGTAATATATTTTTTTTTATAAAGAAACTCGTTTCTTTTTGTTTGGTTGGTATTCAAATTCCAATTGAATTATATTTTGTTTAAACGGTTATACATTTTTATTATATTAATTATTTTTATTTGAAATTTTCCTTTCGCACAACCATTCCACTTAAAAAAACATGGCTTTTATTTACATTTTTGGAAATTTTCAAAGTTTTTATTAAACTAACTTTTTAGTGTGTAATTTTTAATGATTTATATTAACATGCTTAAAATAACTAACAAGGTTAGGTCAGTGTTTTGAAAAAAGTTTTTTTTTTGTGACTTGCAATTCGTTTTAGCATTTTTTTCGTTTTTTTTTAATGTTTATATATTTTATACATTATTTTTCTTTTGTAAACATGCTTAAAAAAAGTAGTAGCGTTGGTTTTCCATTAAATTATCATTCTTCGATAAATGTAAAGTTTGTGTTAAAAAAATAAAGTAATATAATTTCCCGTAGACAGTAGCATCCTTCTTAATTGATTTCATGCACAACATATGCAAAATTTGCAACACTGATTTGGTTAGTGTATAAACTACATTTTACTGGGAAAAAATCCACATATTTTAATTAAGTATATATTAAATATATATATATATAAATTTAATAATTCTTAATTAAGAACTCAATTTCGTTAAATATTTTCAACTGCCTTTAAATAGTCTCATTTAAAACATATGCCTTTTAAGTTTATTTAGTCAGCTAATAACCTTATTCACAGCAAATCAATTCTTAATTAAGTCGAAAATCGAAATTTAGCGTCTTAATTTCTTTGATTTTCAAAAATGAAAATTTTTAAATTTCTAGGGATTTTGCATAAGTTAGCTGGTAAAATTAGTTAAACCTTCGAAGAACTTTATATCTGATTTTCAGAATCTAATATGTGTTGTTTGATTTTCTTCAAATTTAGCATGATTTTTGTTTGAAGTCATTAAGCTCAACGTTTGAGTTATGTTGTTGTGGGGCCTATGTATTAAAGTTAGCATAGAAATTAAATCATGCATTGATTCAACAAAAATTTTCATAATTAGAAGTGTTTGATGCAACCCTCAATTGTTCCCAGAACTACTTGTGTAAACTTTGATGGAATTAAGTAGAAATCTTTATAAAACTTAATAAATTATTCAGAGTTTAAGGAAAGATTTATATTTTTAGATTTGTGTACGTAGACAAAAGTTTTGGGTGTATTTTTTTTGGTTGAGAATTTTACTCCTATTTTTAATATGAATGCAATTAGCAAGTTTCGGGATATAAACAACTTATCATTACTACTAAATTTGGTTAAAAGACTGCAATTATAAAAGTGATTTGTTTCAATTTTGAAGGTTTTTTCCTTTTCAAAATTTGTGGAAATTGTCTTTATTTTCCACTTTTTATTAAACTATTGTTTGGTTTAGCAAGCTATTTTTTATATACTGATATTTATTAATACCAAGCTCAGCAAAAAATATCTGGCAATATGCTGACAATTTTTGTGAATGTGGTATTTTTATAATCATTGCCTTTAGTCATATTCTATTATGTTTCTTTAAAAGTAGGCATATGTTCTTTAGGTATTTTTATATATGTTAATTTCTTTAAAAAACAAATATTGGTGCAAAAAGGCAATTTTACAAAACAGTACTATTGTTGTACGGTTTAAAAATGGAATTTGTTCATATCTAATGAATATATACATTTTTAATTTATGCAGTCTATTTAAGAAAATGAGTATAAAGTACATATTTAGAATTGTCTAAAAACAGTGACAATAATAAAAATAATACCAATTTGTAATTACTTGCATTTAATAAAATTCCTTTGTCGCAATTTGTTTAACGTTTACTGCTTTTAGTCATATTTGCTAAATATATGCATAATTGAGGAGACTATTTAGGCTACTATTTTTGATCTCTGAGGAGACTATTTAGGCTACTATTTTTGATGTCTTGGGATACTAAAGCTACTATTTTCAAAGGTACAACTCAGTGGCAGCCCTGTCATTACATCTGGTGAAGGTAATCTCAAAATGGCGCTGTTTTAAAAATTATTTTCTCTTGTGAAAACTTTGAAATTTTAGATAATTACTAAACGCGATCTGCTGCGATGTCCGTGGAAATGTTTTCAATCCGTTTGCATCTGATAAATAAAGGCTTATTTTTCACTACTTCCCATTTCATCATGATTTGCTTTGCACTATCTAACAAAATAGCATTAAATTTTATTTTAGAAAATGTAATTTATTCATGAAATTGAAGTTTAGGAACTGATTTTATGTAATAGCTATAAACATATGAAATAAGCTTGTTTCTTTTTATGTGGCTTGCAATTCGTCTCCACATTAATATTTTATTTAAATGTTTATATATATATTTTTTAATTTGAAACTCCCCCTTCTCGCATCTCCCCTTTAAAAAAAAATTACTTTTTGAAAGTTTAAAAAAAAGTTATACAACTGTTTTTGTAAATTTTAATGATTTAGATTAACATGCTTAAGTAGGTATTCTATTAACATTTTACTCTTTAATAAATCTAAATTTTCCTTGAAAAAATTACAGAATTTAATTTTCCTTAGACATTAGCAACCTCCTTAATTGACTCCTTAATTCATGTACGTACAACTTATGCAAAATTTCTACAATGTGTTGGTTAATTAAAAAAAATAAACCGCATTTAACTTTAAAAAAAAATCAAGTTATGAAAATTAAGTATAGTAAAATCTTTAAATTGTCTTTCAAATGTAGGCTCTTGCTTGAATGACAGACTTATAGAATGGATATAAATGCTTTTCCGTTATTTTTTTTTTTTTTAATTCCTATTTTTTTCCTATTTTTTATGTTTAGTATTCCTATTTTTACTACTATTTTTTCTCAAAGTTCGGCTGCGGTCCCTGCAAGTATCGCACAGGGCCTGATTACCGAAAGTTTTTGTGAAACCAGGCTTACACATTAAATTTTACAGTAAACAAAATTGTCATTTGTTTTGTTACATTTGTTCAAATAATAGGGGGAGGGGATCAAAACATACAGAATATTATGAATAAGCATTGCTTATTAATATGTTTCATTTTAACATCAATAAGGGGTTATTATATGTAGTGCATGTAGAAGTTCGATTGGATGTTCCCCAGGGTCTATTTGAGAACAATGGGGGCCCCCCATTTAAAGGCGGGCTTCTCTTACACTGCGATGTAATCGGAACCTAGTATCACGCAAGAAACACTTGATTTACAAGACTGGCACACGCAACATACTACGATTTCTTTATGCTGCGCTACTATTACCGCGCAATGTCAACTCCAATTAACAGTCTCGAGCTTCGAGCATGGATCCTTCATAGTAGAGAAAACATAATGTCGTAATCTCGCTAACATCAAAGTTAGGCCAACATGTATGGCCTCAGACACGTGGTTAATTACGTCATTCCATTCATAAATGTTCACTTTTACACATTTCCCAATTCATCAGCCAATCGCGAGTATTTTTTAATTCATAATTTTGAAAAGAAGTCACGTGTCTGAGGTCATTCGGTCTGAGATGTTGGTTTCACGATTATGACGTCATATTCGCTCTACTACAGTCCATTCATGCTCGAAGGTCCCGAGTACAAACTGGACTTTTTCTCTTCAAGCGTTCTACCAGTAGCTTTTCCTCTTGAGCTTCCGATCTTCCGTGTTCCGGGCAACAGACGTCATCGTCTCTTCTCGCCCAGGCCACACCCTCGCCTTCCTCTTCCCTCTTCGACTCCAGACGGCCAGTCCTTCAAGGACTAAGTCGTACACGGCTACGAAGGATATGCCCAACCACATACCCCCGTAGCCGCCAAGCACGCTGATCAGCTCCAGACTCTGCAAGAGATAATTGCCAGATTTTCGTTAAAAGTAAAAGAAGGCGGCGGCGTCGCCAAATGGCGATAATTTTGATACGTTTGGTTTGGTTAATTAACGTCGCACTAGAGCTGAACAGTGGGCTATTGGCGACGGTTCGGAGTCTATCTCGAAGGAAAGACCCGGGAACACATTCATACATGCACCTCGTTATTTTAGAACCATGGTCAGATGACGAGGAAACACCTGAACTGGCACCCAACGCCTTTAATAGACGTCGGGACTTAGGACCCCGATCAGATGTATCGTGCACCAGTCCCGTATACACGCCGTTAATTTTTGCGGATGTTCTGGACGACTTTTCTAGTATTTTTGTAGCGAAGCTGGCAACCCTCCGATCACAATATCACTACTTTTTTACTTTTCTTTGTCAAGTCCATCGCACGGGTTCGAACCACCAATCCTCGGATTAGTAGCTGAACGCCTTGAACCGCTCGGCCACGGAGGCCTAATTTTTTATACAAGCGTAGTTGTTTGTTTGAAATAACGTCACACCAGAGCTACACAATGGGAAATTGGTGACGGTTCGGGATCTATCTCTAAGAAAACACACAAGCAGTTTGAACCATGGTTCGATGATATTACATGAGCAAGCACTTGATGCTGGTGTGAGGACGTTGGACCACGACAGATTTAAAGTGCACCAGTTCCCTCTACACGGCGAATGTTTTTTAGCGGATCACAAGGAACGAAACTGGTAACCCTGCGACTAAGAGTTCGCTGCAATTTCAAGTCGAGATTGGAATCACAACCCTCCGGTTATTGGTTGAATTAACGTCGCATAAGAGATGCACCGTGGGCTATTGGCAACGGTTCATTGTCTATCTCAAAGAAAAGACCCGTGAACACGTATTTTTGAACCATGGTCAGATGACAAGGACGACACTTGATGCAACCTCAATAGGCATCAGGACAACCTCAATAGGCGTCAGGACATTGGACCAAAAGTTAGATATTTAACATGCACCAGTCTCTTATAACCGGTGGATTTTTTTGGGGTTGCGAAAATAAAGAACTTTTCAACCCTCCTATTATCAAATTGCTACGTACATGCTAGGAATCAAGCCCACGCCCATCGGATGCTTGTCCGAGTCCCTAACCATTCGGCCATCACAGGCCCTTCGGTTCTGAGTCCGGTACTCTCCACCCTCGTCCACCGCAGACTTTCACGGAAATGAATTCGGTCGCGAAGAGAATGCTTGCCGACAGAATTTTGTTGCTCCCATACGCTATTTAAAATGTTCCGAAAATGCATGCTCAGTTTTGAAGAAACTTACATCAATTTTGACGAAACAGACGCATGCTAAATGCTCATGAATGAGGATGATTTCAAATAAAAATGGACCGTTCATCTCTTGCCATTCTTAAGTCACCCGCGCTATCGGCTGAGCCAGAAAAGCTCTTCTGAATTGTGGCAATACATAAAAAAAATATAACCGGATGAGCTAATATCACCGGAAAGAAATCGGAGTAAATTACTTTCCTTAAAAATTTGAAGGTTCTTTTATCGTCAAAATTCAAGTGATTCAATGAAGGATCGATTGCCCAAATCGACGAGACGACCGTCGAATGCTCAAAACTGAGAGTATGATTTCTGAGAGTGATGGCAACCCTGCCCGTGATCTTTCTCGTGACGGTCGGACAGTTATAAGATTTGACGATTTAACAACAACCAAAGAGGCAGCAATAAAATAATATCCACACTTACCTCGAACTTTGCGTTGTAAGTTAAGTTGGTGATTTCGAATCGATCGAAGAGGATCTCGATGTCAATAGTAGAGCATCTGTTAGAAAAAAACGATATCTCAATATTTTGTACATAAGCTGTGGAACAAAACAAATTAGAAGTTTATTTTAAAACTAGCAAAAATCATCAGCGCGTACCCCAAAATTTACGAAAATTTTCGATTTTTTTTTTATTTCATAAAACAATTCCTTACATATTTTTATTAAAAACATAAAAGAAATCTTCCTACACCACAAAGTATCACGCAGGGAATATACATGTAAGTAGACATCTAATACATAGGACAATCGTTAATAAAAATAAATCATATAGAAAACATGTAAAAAATAGGTTTAAAAGAAGAAAAAAACTATATTACGAAGTTGCCAAGGGGGTTTTTAACAATAATTTTATCAAGGGAAGATCTACATGTAAATTTCCCATGGGAATAACGTATGGGAAAATGGAAAAAGTTCTATAACATTTGAACGGTTGCAGATATCCGAATGAAACAAAAGTACAGGCTTTAAGTTGAGATAATATTGTTACAATGATGCAAATTTCATAAAAATCCGTTCAGTCATTTTTGTGTCAAAACCGGACAAATAGACAGACAAAAAAATAATTTATGTGATTTTTTGAATCAGTGTATCTAAATTCATGCAAAAAAACTCAAAATGAATGGTTTTGTTCGAATCTACAGGCAGACACTCCCCCCACCCCCTTCTTATATATAAATACACACATATATATATACATACATACACACACCCGCACACACACATACATATTGATACGTTATCATTATTCTAATAGTGCGGAAAGGGTGACCAGTGTGTCTAATATGATCAATAAACACTATGTAAAATATTTTTTGATCGGATAACGTCGGTAGTAGCATCGTAAAATGGTGAAACTAAGAACCAAATCTTGGTTGCAGCTAAATGGGTACCAAAGTTTGGTGCAAAGTCATAATAATTTTTAACAGTGTAGTGTTCTTCCGGACTTGAGTTCTTCCGTACTTCCGAATGTACTTTTGACTACTCGTCAAATCGAAAAGCAAACTGACACTCTTCTTTATAGATTCTTATAGATTATTTATACATATATAACTTACTCATTACTCCAGATTTTTGCAGCAGTACAGTTATACTGAAAAAAAAAAAAATAATTAGATTTTGTCAAATCACTCTCAAAAATATCAATAATTTTTAGCATTTTGAGATCGTCAAGGCTATTTTCGTCAGTTTTGACAATCGTTTTGTCATTGAATTGATTGACTTTTGACGAAATAAGAATTGACCAATTTTTAATAAAAGTAATTTACTCCGATTCTTTTTTGGTGGTATCAGCTCATTTACCGAGGCGCCATTAAACAAATCAGTGTTTCTGCAGATACATGGCTTTCGCACTTACACGGTAACTTATATATTGGAAAATATTTCTGCCTTTACAAAAGCTTAATTTAAAAAACAAAAAACCTGTTGGTTCTGTATCGTACTTATCGGGGGTTATCTTACGCACTGAGGGATCGGTATATAATTAACAATCTTCGCCACAGAGTTTTAACTTAAAATAATAAACACGTGAATTTCCAATTCTGTTTAACATTAGGCGATAGAACAGACGTGGTTACAATTTGACCACATTTCAGGGCAGATTAGGCGAAAAATCACCCCTTTCAATACAGTTGTACAATTGCTTGCTAATGGGACACGATTATTTATATTTGTTTACATTTTGACGTTAAAATTAAATTATATGTACATAGTGTAAAAAACGTGAAGAGCATCAATTAGGTCCGAAAAGAGAATCTTCGCGCATCAAGTTGGTTGCTACGTCAGTTGAGTCTCGCGGCATCTTTATTGCTACGTTAATTGGGTTGACACGTGCGGATTGCCACCCACCTTTGTTTATCGTCTTTTATTCTATTATTGGTATAGGATTTATTTTATTCAATATTGATTTAATTTTTGCCAAACCGACTGCTCAGAGGGGATGGAATGAATAGCCCCAAACGACTGCTCGCAGAGGATACATAGCTGTTTTTGGGACCGTTGTCTGGGCACCATCTCTAGATCCCAAGAGATTGTCCTAGCACCATCTCTAGATCCCAATACTTTCTATTAGAATTGGAAGATCATGTGATATTTCCTTCGAGATACCGACAAAAAGTATCGGGATCGCGAAACGATATCGAAGAAGAGATCGGTTTCGCGCGCTTTTCTTATCGCAATCTCAACAAAAGCGGTTACATGATTGGCCAATTGATTGATGAGGCCAGGAAGTACGTAACTTTCTATCAGTAGTGTGCAATACGATTTCCCGGTGGGAGCTCGCAAGGTCTTTCCACAGGTATCCTAGTACCAGACGAAGAGAACTTCTCGGCTATAGAGAAGTTAGCTTCGGCGGAAAAAAAAGTACAAAGCGCTTGTTTACAAAAGTCAATTTAATGGATTATGCGAAAACAACCAGGTCGTAGAAGCTAGAGAGCTTCGAGACTCGTTGTTATACGAGGTTACTGCCCTGGGTATCCACAAAGCACAGGTTAGGGAAGGAGGTGAAAAGGAGTTCATTACTCCTAAGAAGACATTCAAACGGACTCGGGACTGCGTCAGCCCCGAGCCTTTGGAGGTCACCAACAAATTCGCCGCCATTGCGGTCGAAGACACCACAAACAACATGGATACTAGCGATCAAACACCCTTTACCGACGCCCCTAAGTCAAACCCTAATAAAATCCCCCCCCATAGTAATTACAAATCCAAAGATAAACTGGAAGGAACTAGCCAAAACCCTGAAGACTGCTGGCTTAAGCAACTTCAGCGGTAAGGCCTCGGGCGAGACCTTAAACTTAAAGGTCTCAACCGCGATTGAGTATAGGATTGCTACGCATGTTCTGGATGAACAGAACATACCGTACCATACCTATAAGTTGAAGGAAGAACGTACGCTAAAAGCTATCTTGAGGAATGTTCCAGCGGACATAAGCGCCGATAGTATTAAAGAAGAGCTAATGGATCAGGGTTTTGGTATAAAAACCGTCTTCCAATTTTCAAAAACAAAGGACGGCTACAAGGTACCCCTCCCCGTATTTTTCTTGGAACTGCACAATACCCAAAACAATAAGCGAATCTTTAACGTAGACGAACTCATGAACCTAAAAGTTCACGTGGACACCTACAGAAAATCAAAACAACCTACGCAGTGTCACCGATGTCAGCGTTTTGGCCACGCCCAGTCGGGCTGTAGGAACCCGGTACGTTGCGTGAAATGTGCGGGTTCCCATCTTACAGCTGAGTGTCACACCAAGGGCCGCATTGATTCGCCCAAATGCGCCCTTTGTGAAGGACCTCATACTGCTAATTTCCGAGGATGCCCCATGTATCCCAAGAAAAACACTGAAACCGACGAATTCGTCGATCACAACAGACACAACCATCACACCAGAGGCTCCGCCCAGAATGATAGCCACACCCCTTCTGCAAACCCCGCCCCCTCAGTCGTGAGACCCGGGGTCAGCTATTCAAACGCTGTTGCACCACCACCAGCACCCACTCAGATTACCATTCCACCAGCGCCTTCTGCGCCCACTCAACAGACACAACAACAGCCAATACAGCAGGACCAAGAAGAGGAAGAGAGCATTTTCGATTATATTAAACAATTTCAGAGTTTCATGAAATCGTTTAATCTAAAGGGTATCCTTACTATTTTAAAAAGTACCGCAAATAAGTTTAAATCGGCAAAGGGTATCATGGCCAAATTAGAAGTAGGGTTTAGCGCCTTTGAGAAGTTAGTCAGTATGTTAAATTATGAATAATAAATTACACCACAGGGGAACTCACACTTTTACACCCACATTTTACACGGAAGTAGGTTTTGCAAATTTAAATGGGCTTAGGAAACAGCTAGTGGAACTTAAAGATTTCATAATGGAAAAGAACTTAGATATAATGATGGTAAACGAGACGCACCTTCGTCCCAGTGACAATGCGAAAATAGCTAACTATAAATTATTTAGGAAAGATAGGTTAATTAATAAAGGTGGAGGAGTGGCCATTTACATTAAAAGCAGCCTTAAATGCACAGAGTACATGCTCCCAACACTTAACACCATCGAGGCTTGTGCCGTAGTACTGGAAAACGAAAACTTCGGAGAAATCCTAGTTATTTCGGTCTACAACCCACCAAACTCCAAAATCGGAGCAGACGACTTGACAGCCCTATTAAACACTGGACTACCAACCATTCTAGCTGGCGACTTAAACGCCAAAAATACCATTTGGGGCTGTCGAGCTAACAACAGAAACGGCATTACACTTAGAAAATACATACTGGATCACGGCGTCTCTATCGCCGCCCCAGATGAACCCACACACTATCCAGGCACTCTCACGCACAGACCAGACATATTAGATATAATGCTCCTAAAGGGCATACCATCAAACCCAACACTTAAAGTACACAGCTGCTTAAATTCAGATCACAACCCTGTCACATTCACTTTTTATGGCCTCACCCAACCACCAGAAGCAACCAAATTTACAACAAACTGGGAAAGATTCCACTCCATTTCGGACGTAAATCTAATAGTAAACCCAAATATGAGAACAATAAATCAAATAGATGAAGCAATTGTAAATTTAACAACCAAACTAAAAAGGGATATAGATAGCTGCTCAAAACCCATTAAACTAGATAAAACCCTAAAACTCCCCCATGAGATTAAAGACGAGATCAGGGAAAAGAATAGACTTAGGAAGGTTTACCAGTTATCTAGGCACCCCCAGGATAAACGTAAATGGAATGAGGCATGCAAGAAAGTAAGCTCCCTCACAAAAGATTACAAACAGACTCAATGGGAAAACACAGTCATGAGGCTCTCACTACAGAACAACACAGTTTGGAAAATGGCAAAAGCCCTAAAAACCAAACGTCAAAACATAGGCCCTCTTCAAGGACCGAACTCTATTGTTTACACTGAACATGACATGGCAGAGGTTCTTGCCTCCAGTCTACACAGCCAATTCTCACCTCATCTAACACCAATCAACTTAGAACTTGTTGTTGACACAATTAATGAAGTAGACAACTACTTAGCAGAAGAGCCACACAACATCATACGTTACACCACCCCAGAGGAGCTCACCGGCATAATAACCAAGCTAAATCCTAAAAAAGCCTCTGGATACGATCTAATCTCAAACAAAGCACTTAAGAATATTGCCCATAAGGTAATAGTACTTATCACCAACATCTTCAACGCATGCCTCAGGTTAAAATACTTCCCAACCAAATGGAAAAAAGCAATAGTAATACTCTTTAAAAAACCAGGGAAAAGCCCCCTACAACTCAGTAACTACAGGCCTATCAGTCTCTTGCCCTGTTTGGCAAAAGTTTTTGAGAAGGTCTTAAACATTAGACTGCAAACTTTTTTGGAAACAAACAATGTAATTAATACTAACCAATATGGATTTAAAAAGGGACATTCAACAACGCATCAGGTTCATAGGATAGTGGAAAAAATTGGAGAAGCGTTTAACAATAAAGAAATGATAGGAGCCGTATTTTTAGACGTAGAAAAAGCATTCGATAGTTTATGGCACAAAGGGCTAATCAAAAAACTAATAACCCAAAACATCCCCAAGGAAATGATACACATGATAAACTCATTTATTTCAGAGCGATCTTTTCAGGTTAGAGTAAACAACACACTGTCAGGGCTCACCAACATTAAAGCAGGAGTACCACAAGGTAGCATACTAGGACCAGTCTTATTTAACTTTTACATAAACGATTTCCCTACATTCGATAACTGCATCACGGCCCAATTTGCCGATGATACAGCAATACTTGCTAAATCTAAGCACGGCGACATAGCCTTTGGGAAGCTACAAGCCGCTTTAAACACAGTAGAATCATGGTGCGAAGACTGGCGCATCAAAATTAATGCTCAAAAGAGTGTATCGGTACTCTTCCGCAAACACGACACACTAGTTGATTACAACACCGATCTTGAGATCTTTAATACAGAGATCAAGAGAGAACACCACACCAAATACTTAGGAGTACACCTAGATAGTAAACTTAGCTTTAAGGAACACATTAAACAAACTCTCGCAAAAGCGACTGGTGCAAGTATAAGCTTAAATCCCCTCATTGGGAGGAACTCAAAAATGACTCTTAGAAACAAAGTAATTCTTTACAAAACTATGATCAGACCAGTTCTGCTGTATGCCTGTCCGGCCTGGGCTGCAGTCCGAAGAACACACAGAAAGAAACTTCAAACATTTCAGAACAAAGCCCTTAGAAGGCTAACAGATGCACCAAGGTATGTCAGGAATACAATCTTACACAGGGACCTTAAAATGGACACTATTGACACAGCAATACTGACTATCTCACACAACTATAACATGGCAATCGAAAACTCAGACATACAACACCTTAAAGAAATCACACAGTATGATCACAAGGTAAACCAGAAACATAAAAGACCAAGAACCATTCACCACGACCCCACCTGGTAGGCATTTATAGACTTGCTTGTCACACTGACATGTCAACTTCCCGACAGCTGCTCCTTAGCTAGTAGCCAGGTTATGTTATTGTCCTCAATGTTGTGTATTTTGCATCTTATAATAATAAAATATGTACTACAAATCACTTGTTGTCTCTACTTATTTCTAACACACACCATCTACTGATGTTATTTTTCAGGTTTTTCTAACGAACTCGCGTTTAGCCTTAGGGCCCCCAACCCCCAACAATTAATTAGTAACTTCTTAGTTAAACTTAAACCCCGCTAACGTTATTCTATTTACTAGACTTAATTCGATGAAGGTGTAAGGACCTCCGGTCGACACACCGTAAGGTTAATTCCGATTTCCGTGCAATACGATGTCTCGCCAGCGGTTTCTTTCAGAACGCGTGGCAATACGATGTCACAAACCAAAGGTATCGTCGGATCGTTTCCAAACTATCGTGATCTCAAGTGAAAAGTATTCGAACGCAATCCTGTTAGAAGTACATAAATAAGTTCTTTTTTTGTTAAATAATTTGAATTTATACATTCATATTTGCTAATTTTTTTGCATATATGTATTGCAATCTAATGCGACATATTCATAGAATTTCAGAAATTTTACTTTTAAATAAAATATTTTCCGATCCTAATTTTTTTATATTTGAAAGAGCAATTAGATGAAGGGGTAGTGATACAAATCGATTTTTTAAAAACAATTTAATAGCAAATACAACATCGGTTGTTTTCTAAATATGTCTCGATGCCTCGTATTTTTGAACCATAGTCAGATGACGATTTAAAAAACTGTAAAAAATCCAACTGTAAAAAATTTTATGTAAAAAAGTACTTGGCCTATACCTTCAATTATTAATCTCTTAAAGGGATCCATTCCGTGACAAATATCACGACGGATATAAATTTGATCACTTTCGATAGGAAATTAGGCTGCTTTTTTACACACCGGGGAGCCCCGACGTCTATTGAAGGCGTCGGGTGCCAGTTCAGGTGTTTCCTCGTCATCTGACCATGGTTCTAAAATAACGAGGTGCATGTATGAATGTGTGTGTGAATGTGTATGTGTTCCCGGGTCTTTCCTTCGAGATAGACCCCGAACCGTCGCCAATAGCCCACTCTACAGCTCTAGTGCGACGTTAATTCAACCAATTAAATAAAAACACTACAAAACGATGGTTTGGTTTTGTTAATTAACGTCGCACTAGAGTTGCACAGTGGGTTATTGGCGACGGTTCGGGGTCTATCTCGAAGGAAAGACCCGGGAACACATACACATTCATGCCTGCACCTCGTTATTTTAGAACCCTGGTTAGATGGCGAGGGAACACCTGAACTGGCACCCAACACCTTCAATAGACGTCGGGACTTTGGACTCCGATCAGATTGATCGTGCACCAGTCCCGTATACACGCCGTTAATTTTTGCGGATGTTCTGGACGACTTTTCTAGTATTTTGTAGCGAAGCTGGCAACCCTCCGATCACAAGATCACTACTTTTTTTACTTTTCCACTACAAAACGAAGCCGCAATATTACAAACTATGATCCAGCGGCCTCCGTGGCCGAGTGGATTGGGGCGTCAGCTGGGAATCCAAGAGGTCCCCGATTCGAGCCTTTGCGCGGACTAGACTAAAGAATAGTAAAAAGTAGTGATATTGCGATCGAAGGGTTGCCAACTTCGCTACCAAAATACTAGAATGTCGTCCAGAACATCCACAAAAATTAACGGCTTGTATACGGGACTGGTGCACGATAAATTTGATCGGGGTCCAAAGTCCCGACGTCTATTGAAGGCGTTGGGTGCCAGCTCAGGTGTTGTCCTCGTCATCTGACCATGGTTCAAAAATACGAGGCATCCTTCCCGGGTCTTTCCTTTGAGATAGGCCCCGAACCGTCGCCAATAGATCACTGTGCAGTTCTAGTGCGACGTTAATTAAACAAACCCAAACTCATACATGCGATCCGCGTAAGATCCACTGATATCTAACTGTAACTTCTGGATAGTGCAAGACATTTTGTTGCCTTGAAGCCGATGTGGAGGCAGCCATGATGTGTCCCACTTTCTTTGCTACCGCAATATTTCTTATATTTTTCATGTTAAAATAAGTCGACGTGTATTGCTTTTGGCTGAGTTTTTTTCTATTTTCTTTTTAAACCCATTTTAAATTCAATCTGCTGTTAAAATAGAAAGTCATTTGCAAGTCAAAGTCGAAGTAGATAAAAAGCAAGAGCAAAAACTGTTTTTCTGGCAATATAAAAATTAATTTTATAAGAAGAAAATATAATATTTATATATATTTAATATTTCTACAATGCTATGATAATTAAAAACACCACTAAATCACTTTAAAAAAATGTTGGGACACAGCATGGTAGCTTTCAATTGGTTTCAACGCGCCCATAGAGGAAACAAGGTTTGAGCCTTCCAGCAGTTACAGTTAGAGTTCAGTGGTAAGATCTCACTCTTGGAAATGATATCATAAAACGTCACTTTCTGTGAGAACGATCCCAGCACGGAATGATTCCAACGATATGGTACTAGTGCCCCTGGTCTCAAAATCGACTGTACATCTGACCATGGTTCAAAAATACAAGGCACTATCCTTCGAGATAGATCCCGAACCTTCGACATTTGCCCACTGTGCAGGTCTAGTCCAACATTATTTTAAACAAACAACCACAAAATCGACTGCTCTAAGAAATGAGATGGAAACCTTGAAGGGCCTCCAGTTGCTCAGTGGGTAAAGACGTTCAGCTGGTAATTAGAGAATTGCTAGTTCGAGCCCGTGCAATGGACTCGACAAAGAAAAGTTAAAAAGTCGTGATCTTAATGTCGGAGGGTTGCCTTCTTGGAAAAATATTAGAAAGTCGTTCGGAACAACCAACAAATTATACTGGCGTGCATACGGACTAGTGCACGATAAATTTGATCGGGGTCCAATGTCCTGATGCCTATTGTGGTTGCGTCAGGTGCCAGCTCATGTGCTGTCCTCGTTATCTGGCCATGGTTAAAAAATATGAGGCATCGTTTCCGGGGCTTTCAGTCGAATTGGGCCTCGAATCGTCGCCAATAGCCCACTGTCCAGCTCTAATGCGATGTTAATAACCAAACCAATCATGAATTATTACCGAAAGACCCAACTGACATAGCAACTGAAAAAGGCTAATATTTGTAATATCTCAACTGAAAATGGGTATAAATTATTCTCTAATAACTGTCTAGAATGCTTACCTCTGGAATTGTGTTCCGTACTTCCTAAAAGTAAAAGAAGAAAAACAGTACTACACTGTATAAAGTATCCGTTACATAACATTTTCTATGAATTTTCATAGGAAAAATATATATTTACGTATTATCACAAACCTCTTGACTTAGTTCTAAAATAACGAAATAGCCCACTGTAGTGCGACGTTAATTAACCAAACCAAACCAATCTAAAATAACGAGGTGCATGTATGAATGTGTGTGTGGCTGTGATAAATCTCAATATACGAGGATAGAAATAGGCAGTCGGAACTGGATAAACAAACCATGTTGACGCCATTTCTTACAGGAGAATAATAATCCCAAGCAACATATATCTATATTGAAATATACTATTGAAGTAATTTTATAGTGACCGTGCTTCGCGTGCCATGAAGCACTAACGTCAGGCAATGAGAATGTGGTGACTTTCACCAAGTTGGTTGCAATAACACGTAAGTACCCAGGAAATTTAGTTTTTACTAAACATGGTATTAATTAGTTTTGTAACAGTTCTGATTCCAGTTAAATAATGCATATTACAAGTTTTACTGGTACAGATGTAGTATAGGACATTTGGCGCGCGTGGTGTTTTTTTTGGCGTGTTTTATAGGGGCGATAAATTTATAGTATGGCAACCCCACCTGACATTGTTGGTATGTTCCGATTCTTGTGGCGACTTTCAATGTGGCAATCCTATGACGTCATAGAGCTGTTTAACGGCAATTTTTCATCGCCAAAAACAAAAACGCGCCAAATGTCCTATACTACATCTGTTCCGTTTTACTTTAAAGTATACCTTTTGGATTCGATTGGTGACCCTCGATCACTAAAATAACGGCCTGTTCTCTGTTCTTCAAATCGAACGAAAACTGCATGTTCTTGAATATATATGAAAAAAACGCTTTTCTTTCTTTACCTGACTGTCATAACATCACTTGGGTATCAACATATTTTATTAATCCTTTGCACTGTTCCTCACGGAAAGTTCCAATTGCGGCCCATGACAACCTTTTGTCTGGGCGATAAATAAATGTTTTCTTCTTTGAGAATATGGTAAACCCGCACCGCTTCGGCCGTAATTGGGCTATTGCCGTTCCTCAAAATGAAAGAGAAAAACGTATTCTTTTGAGTTTAAAAAGTTATTCTCTCAATATAAATTATATTTGTCATCTAGAAGTACCACGTATGTTGGTGATTTAACTAGGGATGAAACGGATATCCGGTAACTATCCGGTATCCGGCCTATCCGGCTGATTTTTAACTATCCGATATCCGGAAGTAAAGTGCCGGATATCCGATTTACCAAGCCGGATAACCGGATGAATAAAACATCGAATATCTTTTTTGTGGTGATCAATTTTCTTTGTTCTTGTTTTAAGTATTTTCCTGAAAATTCTACCAATGCGTTCATTCACAGTGTGCAGATTCTCCTTTGAATTTTTCTCGGGCTATTCAGGTGGGAAAGGAGTGCATTTCAGACTCAGACGCGGTGAGGCACAGAGAATAGATAGTAAGGAAGATATGCTACAGACATTCGAAACACGACACTATAGTGGAGTATCTTCGAGTTTGAACAATTCACATAGGTGGTGGTGTGTAGAGTGTATAGTTACATCTCTGTTCGTTGTATATTAGAAATTGTTTTATTCTCCAGTCTAAAAGTTAGTTTTGGCATTTAAGTATGCCGCAATTTAGATCAGCAATTTGGAAATATTTCAAAATTACATTTTCAAACACATGTACACTACAGATCTGGCCGTTTCAAAATCTGTATAAATATGAATAGTTTATTAAAGAACTGTTATGGTACCTTGAACACACTTGAACATTTTTTTTAATTATGAATTTAAAAAACTAGTTTTTTCATGTATAAAAACACTTTAAAAATCACGATGCAATTTAAAAAAAAACTGAATTAAGTTAAATGCTAATTATCATGTTTTTTTATACATGATTATGCAAGCTGTAATTCATCTTGAAGCATAATTTTTGTTGGAATTACTTGAAGTATCTTTCTTAAAGTTATGACTCTCTAAAATATTTATAGTATTAAAAGTTTTTATATAATAATTTACCTCAAAAGTCCTTAAAAAACCCACTTTTTTTCAATTTTTTTTTTTTTTTTTTTAACGAATCGTTATGGTGAAGGGTCATAACATCTCACAACTAATATAACGTTGAATTTAAAAATAAATTTCTCAAAAGTTTAAGCAAACTTGAGTTTTCATGTTTGGAATGAAAGGGCATATGGTAAAAATACAATTATTCAGAATTCGAGTTTTAAGTGTACAAAACATACGCCGATTGCTAGCAGTACCCTAGAATAACCCTTTGTAAATAAAAAAGTTTTTTTTTTAATGTTTATTCAATCTTGGTATCACCTTAAAGGTAAAGAATTGGGGAATATTATAGAATGAAAAAATAAGTTGTAATTTTTGACAAATTTCCGTTTTTTCTAGTGTGTATGAGAAGATAATTTCATAAAAAAGAAACTGCCGGATATCCGATCGGATTTCCGGCGAAATCCAGTTTGGATATCCGATATCCGGTTTGTAATGTGGGCCGGATATCCGGTATCCGGCAAAACCACTATCCGGTTCATCCCTAGATTTAACCCTTTGCAGTCCACGAACACTTAGCGAATTGTGTTCTTTCTATGGAACAGTTATTCCTCTTTACGTTCTTTTCCACTGATTTTTTTTATACTCATAAAGGGAAAAAAATCCTAATCAGTTTTGTATTTGCAAGAGAACAAGTTGCAAAAAAGATCGATGTTCTAAACACAATATCCTGCTATTGTTTATTTTAAAGAACAGCGAAACAAAAGAACTGGTCGTTATGTTAGCGCCTGAGAGAGGCGCCTTCGGAGTGCAAAGGGTTAAACTTTCTTCAGATTTAAATTCTTCACCATCCAGTTTTTTTTTTTTTTTTTAACGTTTAGCAAATGTTATAAACCACTAAATATATGTTCGATATACTGAAAAAACACCTATTTAAAAAAAAAATATCTAGAAGGGAATGTAACTGCATGTTTCATAAAAATAACGTAAATATCAAACACGTTCCTCGAGTGCAAAGGATTAACCAAAAAAATTTTATTGCGAAGTTGCACCTCTACCTAGTGAAGGATTTTAGATGAAAACGCAATTACAAAAATGCTCGAATTTTAGCGATTGCGATCCATGATTTCACATTTATTATTAGTAATTCCTTTGAAGAAAAAACAAGGAAAATTGCAAAAACTTTGTTATTAAAGACACTTATATACAGGGGCGAGCCAAATGTCTCTGACACATTTAATATAAAATCAAGTAACTGGAATATGAGAGTGTAGTTCGGAATAAAATACTTCTCACTATACAAAGTTTTACACCCAACATGATCTTGCTTCAATGAACAATGGAATTAACCACTCAAATATATCAAAAACTCGCATATAATCGAAGACTACTTAATTTCAAATATAGATATCACTATAAAAAGAATTATTGTACAAATTCATTAAAATCGATTACGTATATTTTTTTTAATGGAGTTGTCTTCGAAATTTTTCTTAATAATTCCTGTAAATTTTGTAACTCAACAGAAAATGAAAGCTGAGATCATGTATTTTTAATCTGTCCAATTTACGATGCATTCAGATAAAAATACTTATCAATTGAATGCAGTAACATTCCAACCATCCTAAAATTTTACGTAATAATTTTTTTGTTTTTAGAATTATGTAATCTCTGTTTTAAAATTCCGCGCTTGATCAGTGAACTTTTGACAGAATAACAGATTAAAACCCTAATTCCAATTGCTTATGTTATTTATTTTTGTCTTATTTTTTGTATATTTGTTCAAAGTCTGTTTTAATTTTTTTTTAATATATTATCTTGTATTTTGTGTTGTTTATCTAATTTTGTATCCACCTTTGTTAAATTATGTTGCCAACCTTTATAAATGGGCTACGGCCCACTCCAATAAACTTATCTATCTATACAAACTTTTGTTGGAGCAAAATAAAATAAAATGTTCCAAACTTCGCCCATAGACGGCGTTACTTGTTCGTATGTTTGGCTTATACGTGCATTTCTTGTGGTTTTCTGAGTACATTTATGCTATTACGCATAAATTACGATTTACAGCGGAAAAACGATTCGCCATGAAACGAGCGGATTTACAACGAAAGAAATATGGTTGTGGATTACACAGAATAATTTCAAAGTTTTTTTTTTTCCAAGTTTTTTTTTCCAAGGATTTGTTTAGCGGCGGTCTATAGGTGAAATTTGGAACTATTTTTTTTATTTGCTTCGATAAAACTTTTCCTCGTGTGAAGCATTTTAAACTTTATATATAATTTTAAAATGTGTCAGGGTCTTTTAACCCACTCTGTAATTTTTTTTTACGTCTGATGTCACCGTATTGATAAGTAATTTCTTAAGAATACGCAAATTTGTTTTTGCTGGCATGAAGCTGTTAGAAATAAAAAAAGTTTTATAGTTATGAAAGAGAAACAAAACTTTCATGTGACAATACATGATACTGGAGGCAAAGTATAGAGTTTGCTACATTTAAAAATAGTGTTTGTTAGAAACAGCGTTGCACTTTTTAGAACATATTAAATTTACTGTTACATAATTATTCTGTTTAAGACGGGGAATATTAATTTCGTTTCTTAATTGTAAGGATCCTCTCTCAGGCAGGCCTGCCCGAGAGAGGATCCTTACAATATAAAACGGCTACAGCTTTACAAGTGGAGTTGGACATTATACCACCTAAACTGTCTAACAGTTTCTATCCGATAATTTTTATGTTCGATGTTTATAGAATCCGACGGAAAAGTATGGAGACTTTCGGTCCCTTACGTTGGTGAAACTCATATTAGTGTCGTGGGTATTAATAAAAAAAGTCTTACAGGATCGTCAATTAGGACAAAAGAAATTAAGTTTGTTTTAGTAGGCAATAACACTTTTTTACATTTTAATGAAGAATGTTAAAACTTAGAACCACTTTAAAAATTAACGATTACATCTAAATGTTATTTTGGTGTCAATTGATGTAAATTGAACTAGAATATTATTTGTTTGCCCACCAATTTCTATATTTAAGTATACTTATAATTTTTTTCTAAAGTATAATTTGTATTCTAAAGTATAATTTGTATTCTAAAGTATAATTTGTATTCTAAAGTATAATTTGTATTCTAAAGTATAGTTTGTATTCTAAAGTATAATTCTTTTTCTAAAGTATAATAAGTAAAGAAATGAAGAATCTTATTATTTTACCTCGTGTAGACCTAGGAATTTTAGTGACTGAAAAAGAAAAGAAAAAATTAAATTTGTATTTGAAGGTCACTATTAATTAAAAATAAATTTATAGAAAATATCTTAATTAACATTGCGGGTTATAATACTTAAAGTCACAATAACTCGCAAAAGAGAAACACATAAACTGAAAAATAAAAATTAATAAATAAAACGATAAAGCCTATACTCAGAATGTTTCCTTTTTTCCTAAAAATGAATCTTTCTATGTTTACTAAAAACGGAATGTTATTTAGTGTTACCTAAATGGAATTCTTTTGTTTACGAATCTTTACGTGTTTCCTATAGACAAACAATTTAAAGTTTCCTAAACGGAATTCCTTCGTTTACGAATCTTTCCGTGTTTTCTAAAAACTCTCAATTTAGTGTTTCCTAAACGGAATTGTTTCTTTTAAGAATCTTTCCGTGTTTTTTAGTGTTTCCAATTCGTTTACCATTCCTGCCGTAATGGAAAGCTCAATATTAGGTTCGACATTTTTCTGTAGTTAGAATTCAGGTGCTGTTGCTTCTAAAAAGAAATAACTTACTCTGCCGAAAATGTCCCTCTCATAATTTTGTAATACACTCAAACCTGTTTTTGTGCGGTGGATAGGGCCTGCATAAAAAAAAGCCATCAAAAATCGCACATAACTTCACGAGTAGCTATAAAAAATAGTTTTCGCAACAATTTTTGTTTATGCGGTGGATAGGGACCGCTTAAAAAAGTCTCACGTAAAAAATAACTCAAAACCTTACGAAATAACTAGGAATTGCGTTTTTGAACGAAATCAAGACACGAGGCTTGGCAGCTACTTGGAATCTCGCTAAACCTTTTGGAATCTGATTTAGAAAATACACATGCGAACATTTTTAAATATTTTATTTACATACATATGTATTTATTTTACACATACAAAACTTTTCAAAACGTATAACCATTATCCTTCGTAGTCTGACAGACAATACGCGAACTTTCTTGTAATAAACTGGTTCAAAATCGCTTTCGTCACTTGAAGATACTACCTCGCACTCGTTTAGAGTTAGAGTTGACTTTTTTTCAGCTACCATGTAGTCGGTGATCAGTTTTTGTGACGACTGTTGTTTCACTAGACGCTTGTTTATGTCTCGGTAGCTAGATATACAAGATTGAAGCTCCTTTTGGAATTTTGAAGTTCTTTCAGAATTGGCATCGATTGCAAGAAAATGACATTCTAATTTATGGCAAAGTTGGAATTCTGCATAGATTTTATCTGTTGTCATATAATCGGGTTCTTCTTGTCCATCAGTAACATCTGTTATGTAATTAATAATGTTCTTCGTCAATTATGTTCACATTTGATTGACATTTTCATATACCGCACAAAAAAATCGCACAAAAAAGACTGCACAAAAACAGGTTTGAGTGTACTCTAAATTCAAAATTTATTATAGTTTCGTTAAAAAGAAATAGGATAACTTATTTTAGGATAGTTATTCCTTTACAGGAAAGGTTCCTAACGTTAGGATGGGAACGCACCACTTTATAAAGAGATATTATCTTTTTAAGAATCATATACTTCTTTTATATTTCAATATGGTGTTATTGGTATATGCATCGATTACCAGTTTTCTATTTTGTGGCTTATAATTTTATTATTCGAAATCGTATTTCGGAAATTAAGCCATTCAAAATACTTACAACATATATAATCGTGATAATGCCTGTTTGGATTTTGGTTGTAATGTAAGAGGTATAACTGCAAAAAATAAACACATTTATGAAACCTTTTGCTCTCAACATATAATAACATAATTATGTCTATAGTAGGGTATTATACAAATAACATATCTTACTCGCAAGGCTGATTGAAATCTTCAGCTAATTCAGTGCATTTATCATCTGGAGGAATATTTGCTGCAAAGTACAAAGTAAAAATTATTGTCGCTTGTTATTATTATTTTTAATTTTTTTGTTGTTGTAAATTTAGCATTTGAAATTGAATGTTACAAGAGTGTTCGTTAATATGTTGAAACATCTTTGTTATATCATAATGAAGTTTTTCGAGGAAAAAAATCAGAGAATGTATAAATAAGATCTGCTAAATTCCTATTAACACTTATAATTATTGAGAAACAAACAAAAAATAAACGCATAAAATAACATCTTCTTTATATTTCGTCAAAAATAAGGGCGATTTCAAATAAAAATCGACGCCTCGATTCGGACCAGGAGGGAGTCGAAAAAGCTCTTTTGGATTGTGACCATATACATATAAGAACCAATATGTGGACAGAATGGGCAGATACCGTCGGAAAGGAATCGGAGTAAATTACTTTCGTTAAAATTGTGAAGTTTATTGTCTTGTCAAAGGTCAAGTGTTTCAATAACAAACCGACTGCCAAAATTGGCTAAAGCGGTTGACGATCGCAGAAGGCAAGGTGTTAAGAATTCAGTAAAAGGCAGGTTTGTAGCTACATCAAGGTGGGCATTTCACAACCCCCCCCCCCCCCCCCCCCGCCCTTCCCCATCAAAAAGTATTTATTCCACCCAGCTCATTTGAAATGACAAAACTTTCGTTTAAAAAATTTTAAACAAGTAAAACTCCCTAAAAAATATTAGTAAATTAAAAATATTTATTGGGAAAATAAAATTGATTATGCCGATTTTCTTTTCTAAGCTGGGCTTAAATTTTTTTTATCAAAATTGTGCAGTCATAAATTATCTGAGAAAATTGGCAGTCGTAAATTTTGATTACAACAGGTCGTACTTACTATTATTGTCGTTCATCACGAGTTTTCCGCATATGTTATAGGTGTGTGGATAATCAACGGTAATCGGCACGCATCCAACTGCCTTGAAGAACTTTTCCACTTTGCACTTCTGCAGCACGCTCTATGGTAGGAAGAACAAACATTAAGAAATTTAAACACTAAATCACTTAAAACTACCTGTCGGATACAAACGTGTATTTCCGTTCAAGTATCTCCAGTTTTTTAGTAGTACACATAATATAAAGATTGATAAAAAGTCTATTTTTTAAAATAATTTTCAAATTTAAAGCATTAAGAGGAATTTTGACAACCTGCTCTACTGAAAATTGTAAAACAATGAATGTGTTGGAAATATTCATTAAACTTTCCTGCAGTGAAAACAAACCTACGTATCCTAAATGTTACCTATACGTCAGAGGGTTAAATGGTTTTAAATAGACAATATTAATAGACTTGTATATGGATTACATAAATTAATAGACTATATTAGAGGTTCCCAATCCGGGGTCCGTGGACTACTGGTGATCCGCGAGATGGTCTTAAAAAAATGTCGAAGTTGGTCAAATGCAAGCTCAACTATCACCTTTAATATCTGGGGAATGTCAGGTAATTCCACTAACATTAATACATTAATTAAATGGAATAGTTTAAGTTAAATACAATCAAAATTTTATTGATAGATTATTTTGCAAGAATATAATATTTAATAAATTATATTTGATGTCAAAATAATACTTGATACCCGAATTTTATTTAGTACTAATAGAAAATGGTGGTCTGCGCTTTGTTTTAACTTTTAATTTGGTGATCCATAGTCATATAAAGATTGGGAACCAGCGGACTAGAATCTAGTCCGCTGATACCCAATTCAGTTAGTCTAGAAGATCCATCTAGTCACTAGATGGATCTACTAGACTAACTGAATTTCACGTAATCTGAATCGTGCTTAAACACTTAAATGGCCATCACTAGTGATCCCGATAGCTATTAAAGAAGAGTCCAAGTGACAAAAAAGCAATATCGTCCATTTAAAGTTCATATACATGAAGGTGTCAGAGTTAAAACGTAGACCAAATCCAATTTTTGTCACATTTGAGTTATTGCAGTCATAATCAGTGTTCATTCTATGTGTTTTTATAAATGACGGTTCACGAAACATAAACAGTTTGAAACATTTTCCAATTGAATATTTTAAGGTGTTTTTATGTTTAATGTTAACACTTTTCTTGTATATACTTTAGAAGTAAGCATATTGACATTACGCCATTGTAAATTGCTTTTTTAAACATTTTGTTTAAATTATAATAAATGCGTAAGTGTGATATGTACTTGTGTATTTTGTGACATGTACTTGTGAAAGGAAGTACATGAATTTCACTAATTTGTTTTGGTACCAGTGCAATTTAAATGGGATCTTTTCTAATTTTAAGAGGTCCGCTAGCCTTTTCTGCATGACCCTGTTGTTATGTAAATGATAGAATTGATTGAGTTGACTGCTGTTACGTAAATGATGGAATTGACTGTTGTTATATAAATAATAGATTTGATTGAGTTGATCGTTGTTGTGTAAATGATGGAATGTATTGAGTTGACTGTTGTTATTAATGGAATGTATTGCGTTAACTTGTTGTTATGTAATTGATCGAATTGACTTTTGTTATGTAAATAACGGAATTGATTGGGAAGTGAAGCAATCACCATTCTATCAATGGGTCCCTTTCCTCCATTTTTTCTCCACTCTTGCAAGTAGTCGGTGCAGTTGGTTTGATAAGGGTGAGGTAGAAGATGCTTGTCGTCCTAAAAATACAATACTAATAGTTATTATAACATTGCAAGTAAATAACAACTAAATTAATATGGACTTTTTCCTAGATTCTAACTGTGGAAATTAAAAATTTAGTGTCAAATCTGCCTAAAATTATTTTTAGTAAAATATGAGAAAAAAATTGCATGTTTATCTAATCTATCTATCTATCTATCTAATACTATTAAACGAGCAATGTCACTATATTTGTTTGTTCGTTTGTTTGCACAATCTCCAAATTCGCTCTAACGATTTTCACGAAAATTGATGTATTACCAATTTTCGGGGTAAAAATTCGATTGGGACAGGTTTCATCTTCGAAAAATTTCATTTAAAGGGTGAAATAAGCGGATTAAAAGTTTCTATTTTATTCTTTTCATTGCAAATTATTCATCGCGTATTAGTTAGTATGTTATATGGCAATAACAGCTAAACGTTATTTAATTCGTCATATGTTATTTTAATTTAAAACGTGTAAAATATTTTGCTGATATATTTTCATTATAGTTTTTATTCTAAAATAAAGTATTTTTTGCTCATAAATAAACGAAAGAAACATCAGTAAATTAAAATTGAAAAATCGTTTCAAGTAAAGAAAAAAACATTTTAATCACGTGACTTTTTCGTCTACTAAATACTATAAGTTTCTAATAAATATTTAAAAAGAACTTGAACAAAAATCGTTTGCATTTAAAATAAAGTTTAAAAAAATTTAATCTTGCGATTTTTTACTATGTTTATTTACGTGACGTCATAAGTGGAATACACAAGAGCAAGTTTTTAAAATTTCGTATAAGAAAATATCGTTTGGAAAAGTACGTAGGTTTTTTTATATTCCATGTAAAATGGATTATGTATGTCCACAAATAGAACATGGAATTTTCAATTCAAAATATGTTTGATTTGATACAATTTCGTTTGTTTTGCTAATTATTATATGCCAATGGAATCAATTGGATTATGTTTTATTAAATTAATGTTACGTGTTATTTATAAAATATATATTTATTTACATTTAAAATTAAACTTTGTTCCACATTGTTAGTTGACAGATTTTATTTTACCAACTGTTTAAAAATACTTTTTTAAGCTTTTATATTCAAATGGAATTAATTAAAAGAAGTTTTATTAAATTAATTTTACGTAATATTTATGAAGGTAAAAAAATATTTTTATACATTTAAAAACTGTTTTGTTCTATACACCATCGGTATTTGATAGGTTTTATTTTCCCAATTGTTTTTTATAAATACCCTACTATTAGTGATCGCATTAAACAAGAAACTGAATTTTTTTGTGAGTTTAACAGTTTTGAAGATATGTTTTAAAAAATTTGAAAAATGAAACGTTTCCAAAAATTTGCGTTTGGTTACTGTGGACACTTTGCACTGCTTTCTGCTGTAATTAACATGACATCTTTAAAGATACAAGAAACTTCTTGCGCATTTGTTGATGGCGACCACGTGGTTTGTTATTCTCCAATCACAGAGGCTAATCGACCATGCGTTTTTGTTAATCCGTCAAAATTTTAATCTTGAGACCATGTCGTGTCTATAAAAATGGTTTGTTATTCATTCTACAATCTAGTGAGTAAATAATTACCAAAAAAGTTAAATAGTTTGAAATGCTAATTTTTTTCTGGAAAACTGATACCAGTAAATTTGTCACATTCTGAATGTAAAAGCAACATTCCTATGACATTTTGTACAATGTTTTTGCTTTTATGTAGTATTTATTTTTAAATTTGAAGCAGCTGGTAATCGTTCAAAATTTGTTTGTGATATTTTCATAATGAATGTAACAGCGTAGAAAAATTGCGCGAGGTTGATTCTTACCTTACCTAGTTTAATATGAAATAGTTCTCGATATTAAATTGTATTAGTTAGTAATAATTTAACAATGAACTGTTTCACGAATTACGTAAGTAAGTTTAGTTTCAAGCAGAGAGGGATTGAAAATGAGTAATGAGGTTTTACAATAGAACAACGGAAAAAGAGTTAAAATTTTTCATTACCAAAATTTAAAATCACTTTTAAATATAAATTTGACATTTACTATACATGTGTTTTAAAATTGATTTACTTTGTTATTTCAAATAATTCTTCTTCTTTATTAAAAAATTTGTTCGAAAGCACTTGTCTAATTAAATATGAAATTGTTTTCGGTATTAAATTGTATTAGATAGTAATAACTAAATACTGAATTGTTTCTCGTATTACGTAAGTATGTTTTGTTTCAGATTCGCATGGTGAAAATAATTATTATTTATAACTTTTTTTTAAAAAATTCTGTTGAAATTAAAAGAAACTTATAACGTCAATATAGCAACACAATCATAGTGTGGTGGTTCTTTCGAATACCCAATACTTTGACTCGGGATCGAGCAATTGCTTTAGCCCGACCGGTTAAGGTATTGGCGTAGCATGCGCTACGTCCCAAGTTCGATCCCGAGTGTCTGCTAAACACACTGCCTTACAATAGCATTAAAAATCCTATATCTGGGATTTCAATTTGAACAGGTAACGAAAAGCTGGTTACTCGAGGTTTAGTTTGCGTATAGAGTAATACTAGTTTCTTTATCCAATCAACAAAGAGAAAATGCTCGCCCTCTATCGGCGAAAGAGCTTACCATCGTCAATCTCAGCTGGTAGGACTTTCCCACCTGGTAGGCGTGTCCATCCTCGTACGGACTGGGCAAGAAGTACGGCGAGTGCACGGCCATCTGCACGAACGGACGACTCGACGGCAGGTTGTTCGCCGGGTACCCGTTGTTCGTGTTGTTTGAGTTGTTCCAAAGTCGTCTGGTGTTGTTCAGGTCGAAGTGCAACTTCATGACTGCAAATTAAAGTGGAAAAAAGGGGAGAACAATTTACTCTTTTTTTATAATTAGGATCATCAATACACGCTGTAAGTCTGACGTCATCGATCTTGGAGTGGAAGATCAGGTTCCGGTGCTGCCATCTGTGAAATTTCAAAGAAACTTTCTGGCTCAGCAACTCGTTCCAAATAAACGGTTGCTACTCTTTGCAGCACCCTCTCTTCCCCTAGCGGTCATTTAAAAAAAAAATCGATTTGTTATAATTTCTCCATTTTCTGGCATGCGTATCACGCAGATTTGGACATTCTTATGGCAACTATTTTTCCCTCTACACTTCTCTGAATAAGCATACTTTAATTATGACCACCCGGTGAAAAGGGTCCATAATTGAGGGGCTGACATGGGGAAGACAGTAAGTCACAAATTTCGAGTTTTTCGATCGTCATCTGACCATGGTTTTAAAATAACGAGGTGCATGTATGAATGTGTGTGTGTGAATGTGTATGTGTTCCCGGGTCTTTCCTTCGAGATTGACCCCGAACCGTCGCCAATAGCCCACTGTGCAGCTCTAGTGCGACGTTAATTAACAAACCAACCAAACGAGTTTTTCGTTTTTTTCACGGAAAAAACAGTAAACGCTCAAGCCAATGGCATGGAATAAACAGTAAGTCAATCGGCAAAATGGTTTAGTTTCTACGAGCGACGGAAAATGGCACTTGCATGTAGTCCACGCAGTTGCAAAACCCGTTTTTTGCTACCCCAGTCAAATTTACTTTTTGTGACTTACTGTCTTCCCCATGTCAGCCCCTCAATTATCAACGAGTTGTGAGACGTGAGAGAATAAATTCCGTCAATTCCTGACTTCGAGCATACTCGTCAGAAATACGTAAATAGTTTTCTATTAAAACTTGTTTGTGAAACCTACTACACTTAACTAACACTTTCAAAACTCTTCACTCCACTCCCTACATTTGAGTAAACTCGCCCGTTTCTATGGAAACTGTCGCAAAACAGATGGATGACAAATATGTTTTTCAAGGAACGAAAACTTTAAATCGTTTTTTCCCTGTGTTACGCTAAAGCCTTTTTATTTATTAAGCCTTTTAATTTGTTTAAAAATCGCCCCTTTTATTATTTGACCGCGACGAGAATGCCCACCGACAGAATTCTGTTTTGCGACAGTTTCCATAGAAACGGGCGAGTTTACTCAAATGTAGGGAGTGGAGTGAAGAGTTTTGAAAGTGTTAGTTAATTAGGGATGATTTTATATTTTTTGACGTTTTGACGTCAAGATTAAATTAATAAAATATTGTTTAAGGGGTCACAGTACCCGAAAAATTGTAAAATGCAACTGAGTATGCAAATAGAATGGTACTTACTCGCTCCTTTTGGTATTCGCTCCCTTTTCTTGTCCGGCTTACCCCAAAGCGAGTAGATTGTGTAGCAGTACTGCGGCATTTCCATTTCAGAGTAGAAGGATCCCATCACACTCTTCAAACTATAACAATAAAAACTATTAGTATAAGACAGCGGTCGGCAAATCGCGGCTCGCGAGCCACATGCGGCTCTTGGGCCTTCTGAGTGCGGCTCTTCCAGAAATTACAACGTGCGGGCGGGCGCGTTGAAACTTCGTGGCAAAAATTAAAAACAACAACATACAAACTTGACTTGCCCAAACTTTCCAAGGAGATGCAGGGCAATGGTTCACATTAGTGTTTGTCAGTTATTGTTATGATTAGGTATGTTAAGATAGTTTGGACATATAGAGAGGATGAACGAAATTCAAGACGAGTGTAGATGGAAGAGTTGGAAGGGGTTGATCTCAGCGAACGCACCTCAATCAGATTGAGGACGATTTTAGCAAAGGCCAGCTTAGGAGTACCCTAATTAAGTTAATAACAATGTATCTACCTATATATTTTAAGTTTAAAAAATGTGGCTCTCAAAAGAAATTTCAATGGTTGTTCTGTTGATATTTGGCTCCCAAAAGAAATTTCAATCGTTGTTTTGTTAATATTTGGCTCTGTTGACTAATAAGTTTGCCGACCACTGGTATAAGACAATTAGTATAAAAATCAGTATAAAACAATTAGTATAAAAATCAGTATAAAACAATTAGTATAAAACAATTAGTATAAAACAATTAGTATAAAATCAGTATAAAACAATTAGTATAAAACAATCAATATAAAATAAGTAGTATAAAGTAATTAGTATAACGGAAATAGTATAAAGTGATTAGTATAAAAAATAGTTAGATTTTTCTAGAAACCCATTTTAATCACAGAGTTCTAAATTAAAGTATTAGAGTGGAACACACATGACCTTTTGTTGCTATTCAACACTCGGCTTCCTAATTTCAGACCAAATTTGTTTAAAAATCGCCCCTTTTATAATTTGACCCCGACGAGAATGCCCACCGACAGAATTCTGTTTTGCGACAGTTTCCATAGAAACGGGCGAGTTTACTCAAATGTAGGGAGTGGAGTGAAGAGTTTTGAAAGTGTTAGTTAATTAGGGATTTTTTTTTAATTAAAACACTAACTGCTTGACTAAATTTGTAGTTTGGAATTTTCAAAATTCTAGAAGGGTATCTATGTTTTTTAATGAGTTATATGAGATTATACACTGGATGACAGATATGTTTTTCAAGGAACGAAAACTTTAAATCGTTTTTTCCCTGTGTTACGCTGAAGCCTTTTTATTTATTATTATTATTAAAGGAGAAATGTATATATTTTTAAGCATATTGTAAAATATGTGTGTATTATAAATTGGCATGTAGAAGTAGTGTAATTTTTCAATGACAATTCTTTGTATTAAAGTAAAAGAATCTGAGAATTTTTTTTAATAAATATATATATATATTTAAAAAGCCTTAAAGTTTAAAAAAAATCTTTATAAAACTGAAAAAGTTTAAATTTAAAAAATACAAACGATAATGACATTTTTGTGTAAAATATTATTCTCTTATATAAATTTAAATAATATACATTCAAATTTTGATTAAAAAAAGTAAAAAAAAAGTTTAGAAGGTACCGGGTCCCCTTAAACTTACGTATATTGTATTTAAATGTTAAGCAATTTGAAGAAAGGTTGCGAAATCAGATCTTACTTATCCTAGCTAGCGGTTTGTGACTGTTCACCTCTCTCGTTATCACTCTATCGGCATTCCACCAATTACAATATAGAAATTTAAATGTGGTTTTCATTCTTTTCAAATATTCGTAACTCATACTCGCAATCTTTTACTGTGCCAGCAAAGGAGATGGTGCAGTTCAGGTACTCCTCCAGCTTGACGCTCAGCTTGGCGTGTGCGTCATAAGGAATGTACTTGACGTCATCCAGGAACTTTTCAAATGAAAATGCCTGGAAAATGAAAACAATTCAAACTTTGAGGCCCATTTTAAAGGCAAGTTCATAGTAAGCGTTTATTCCACGTATTTTTTTTTTTTGCTAATGAGAGATTCTACAGCACCCGCGCTGAAATTCACGTTGAAAATTCTGGAAGTCCCTGTACCGTACACTGTTAAGAATAAGTATTCAAAAATAGGTAAAATGTACTCGTTTTTGAGTACATTCAATGCTTATCATGTCTCTGAATACATAAGTTTCAATTTTGAAAAGTCGTACTCAAAAATGAGTACAATGAAGAGACGTTTGCCTACATAGGCTGCCTTCATCAATCACTTTCAATAAATATCGGCAAATACAATCAAGTCTTACAACCGGGAATCGAACCCAGATCCTTAGCAACACAGTCCAATGCTTTATCCGTTTAACTATAAACAGAAGAAACGTTAAAAAAAAAGCGGGCCAAAAGAACAAGAAGTAAGATAATTGAGTTGTAATAACTCAGTTTCCATTTGAACATCAAATAATGTGGGAAACCATCTTCTGAACAACTATTTAAAGTTTGTCAAGTCGCTTTGTTAATATCTCTTGAACAGAAGCTGATATTAACAATATTAAATCACATTGCTCATTTTTAAAAAAGTACGATTACTTAAATTTGAGTACGTCATCTTTCATTTACGACGCAATTATACTTAAAGAGAAATGAGTAGGTTCAACAGGTACATGTTTTTAAGTACCTGTTTTTGTACAGTGTAAGGTTAGGTTTTTGTGATTACTTTTGTTTGCTCTGTCTTGCGTCTTTGTGGCTACAGCTTAGACTTCTCTGCATTAACCCTTTGCACTCCTTTGGCGCCGCTCAGGGAACAACATAACGACTCGTTATTTTGGTTCCTTGTTCTTTAAAATAAACGAGAACAGCATGATCTTGTGTTTAAAAAAGATCGATATTTTTTTCAACTCGTTCTTTTGCAGATCCAAAACAGATTACGTTTTATTTTTCTATAAGCATAACAAATTCGAGAGTAAAGAACATAAAGATGAATAACTGTTCCGTAGTTTGAACGGAAAACGCAAAGAGTTCTTGGTGTGCAAAGGGTTAAGTTCAGACTTCTTGGTATAATTTTGATCCTTTTGAACTGTTCTTTCGACCTGTTTGCGCGTCTTATGCCCCAATTTAACTTTAGTGTGACATTTTGTCTTCATTAGTGACATCATATATAAATCTTCGCCTTTCATTCCACACAATTATCCCACAAACTGTTCAAACTGTCTACTAGTCAAATATAATTGTGGAACTGGTCGTTTCCTTCAATTTAAGCACGCAGTCACCACGATCCGTTTTTTTTTAGTATTAAAGTTACAACGCTTAAACAAGCCAGCATATGCCCGCTTTGCGGCTCAATGCAATATATATATAAATTTAAGTTAAACAATTAATGTAAATAAATCAGAGAATTCTTTAGAATTAGTATTGTATAAATATACGTTAGAATTATTATATTTATGCTTTGTTCATATTTAGCTTAGGCATGTTCACTATTACCCCTAATCAGTGTAAACAGTGTAGCAAAAATGTTAACACCTTACCTGGAAATCTTCTGGTAGTTTGGCAGTTTTCGGATTGCAGTGGTGTTTGTAGCGATCGCATACATTTTTAGATGAATCGTTGGAGTCAATACTCAAGCAAACATTGGGCGACATGTAATCGCAGATTGCTGTATAGTTGTACCTGCGAAATGTTAAAAAAAGTTTATTCAGAAAATTTCAGTCATATTTACTTTATATAAATATATATATTTTGGTAAAAAGAGTCGAGGGGAAGAGAGGCAATGGATTACGTTATATTTTATATGAAAGGTCCATATAAAAAATGACGAAGATCCACTTTTTTTTTTCTTATTTAAATCGAGACATCCACATGGAGTGATTGCGCAGAAACGCAAAAAAATAGAAAGTTCCATGTCTCATAAACACGCGCGGCGCACTTATTTTTAACCTTTTCTGTGAAAGACAATCCTTTTTTTTCCGTTTCATAACCTGGTACCACGAATTCAGCAGTGCAGCCAAAACAAAACGTTGATATCTTGATTTAAATAAGAAAAAAGTGGGATCTTCGTCGTTTTTTATATCGACCTTTCATACAAAATATAATGTAAATTGAGTGGTTTTTACTTAAAATATCTAAAAAGTTTCTTTTTTTGTATACATGCATGTTTTAACTATTCCTAAGTCCAAAAAGTATTTTTTTTAAAAATTAGTTTATTCGTACTTGTGTCTGTGAATACAATCTTATAACCACTTATAATGGTATACGAAATTAGAACTTGGTATATAAATTATAATGCATATGGAGCTAGACATCAAGGCTATCTTTAAAATTCCAAAAGAGGGCCTAGCCATTGTTCGAATTTGCACTTTGTCAAATTGTTATACGTCTCTAACAATTCGTCTAATATAAGTGAAATCTATAATAATAAAAAAGTATGTTTGTAGATCCCAAAACGTCTTCTTTCGCTGCTTATAAAAAGCAAAAGAATTTATAACAATTTTGGAACCCCTCTTTTTTTTTAATTCAATATTTAAATATACATTAAAATTATTACAAATTATAAGATATTGCCAACGGTAAAATGCTTTAAATTAATTAATATATGTTTATTTCTTGAAATGAAACAATAAATTTTGGAACAACTATTTCTTTAATATAATAATTGTGTTTTAGAAGCCAAACTTGAATGAACGTTTATAGTTATTAAGTTATACTTCATTACATACCAAGAATGCTTATAAAAGGCAAATAAATTTATAACTGTTTTAGAACCCCTCTTTAAAAAAAAATTAAAAGATACACCAAAATTATTATAAAATTATAAGATATTGCCAACGATAAAATACTTTAAATTAATTAATATATGCTTATTTCTTGAAACGAAACAATAAATTTTGAAACAACTATTTCTTTAATATAATAATTGTAAGTGTTTTAGAAGTCAAACTTGAAAGAACAAGTTTATACTTATTAAGTTATACTTCATTACATGTCAAGAATGGTTACATTTCAATGTTAAAATATTTAAGGCAACTACGGAGGTGAGAATATAAATTAATTGCTAGAATATGATTTATAGAATGTTACATCTCATACATTCAGATTTTTCTTACCAGTACGGTCTTCTGTCAACCAAACGGGACCTATACAAAGTGCAGGATAGAACAGACAGGAAGATGAGCAAAATAGAACAGATAGAGACCAACGGGCCAGACAATTAGAATTTGTACAAAAATGTATTTTTTTAAATGAGTAAAACTTAATTATAATAAAAAAAATCCGATCAAGAAAGGGTTAATTGAATCACTTCAACTGTTTTCGTTAAGTACTTAACCACATTCAGTAGAAAATACCGAGTGATTGACTTTCATTTCATTGGCAATTTCCAGGAAATAGCTTGAAATTAGTGGCGAAGGGTCCAGTCATCGGTAGATTCGCCGATGACCACGCAAAAAAAATGAATTTAAAAAAAAAAATCGATATTTTATTAATTAAAAAAAGTTTTAAATGCATTTGTTTACTTTATTTAATTTTTCTTTTCTTTAAATGTTTAAAACGTCCCAAAAAATGAAACCATTAAATCAATTTAAACCCAAAACACTCGGAAACAAAACCCGCACTTTCTAATCGTGACAAGAGTCAAGAATCTGGCGTTTAAAACTTCTAAAACTTCGCCAACTCATCTGTAACGGAGACCGAATCTTGTTTATGAGCGTCAACCAACAGTTGACGGTCTCAAAGCTATTACCTCGGGGTGAGGGCACATGCCGCTCGAGGCGATGACCATCGCCAAAAGTAGCCACGCCTCGCCACTGCTTGAAATAATTAGACACTTACCCTATGGAGTTGCAGATCGTGAAAGAAGGAACGTCCAAGTACGTTGGCGACACTTGCTGAATGTCCACAATTGTCGGGTAAGTCCAGTATAAGTCCAGGAACTGCTTCGCCTGGTAAGCGTATCCTCCCAGGCACGCAACGAACACCGAGAGTCTCGCCAACTTCTGTCCCAACTGGATCCACTCTTGCCTGGAAGTTTTCGTGGTTTTTTTCGAATCCATTAGCGGTTCCTTAAAAGGTTCCAGGACCTCACTTTTGGTAATTATTACTTTGCTGAATAACCGTCGAGTCAACTGGAGTATAGTGCCTAAATCCTTTTTGTACAGTTCTTAAATGTAACTGATTCTTCTTTAGATATATTTATTTACTTAATTTGTGTGTGTGTACTTTAGAAATGATTTTAGACTAATTTTTAATAGCTTTATTATGGAAATATTTTTTTTTTTTTTTACAAATTTATAATTCTGGTAGAATGTTACGTTGGAATATAAACTAAACTAATTTCAGAGTTGATGACATGAAAATGCATTTTTAGTGTAGCATAATTTTCTTTGTACTACGAAAAGATCTCTTGATTCCGTTTTTTTATATATAATTCAACTCCATGATTAACCTTTCAAATACACGTACCTCGTACGTAGAGCAAAACTAAGAAAATTTTAATTCAAAATGTTTATTGTTAGTCAATATAATTAAGAGGTAGAAATATTCTAAGATTTTAAAATTACAATATTTAAAAAACCAGTTTGGTTCATTTTAACTGTATTTCTACTACTTTTAATTGTATGGAATTTAGGTCCAGGCAACAACAAGGTAGAAATTGGATGAAGTGCTACTGGAAGAGTCAGCCATTCATTTCTGCGAGGGAAAAAAACGTTGAGGGAAAAAAATCCACAATTTTGCATCTTTTTTGCACGTTTGACTTAGCACAACTTACCAATTCTCAAGCAAATACTTTCATTAGAAATTCGGAACAACGACAAATGTTTATAAACGAATTGTACCAAGAACAATGAAAATATAGAGTTGCATTCCATCCATTTTAAACAAACATTAGCATAACAAAGCCTTTAATGCATCAGATTTTTTGTTATGTTAATGCTATTTTCTCTGTTATGTATGATATTATGTATATTTTATTGATTGGCAGCAAATACCGCATACAATATTTAAATTTAATTCAACCAATCAAAAAGTTATTGTTTACGTAACGTAAACAATCATATTCTGCAGCTTCAACTAATTGGTGGTTAGTAAACGCCCCTCAAAACATGCGTGAGCGAATCAACGCACGAGTTTGAGCAATTTAACCAATTAGCTAATATAAATCCTTTAAGCAATGTTCCATTCTATTATTCTACTATTCTATCCAAATTGCAACGCAAACTTCTAAAGTCATTGCATGGAGGAATTCTTAAGGTATTGTTATCAATACTTTGCTAACACAAGCATCAATTAAAGCTGTATCGATTGCAATATTTTTTCGATATTTACACAAACGCTCTTTTGTGCATGAAAAGAATTTTGTATATCGGATTGACACAATGCATTTGTGTATTGAATTACAAAGTGGAAAAAAATGTTTTATGCATGGACAGATTTTAATTTGAATAGTTAATATTTTAACTTGGATATTGTATCTGAATGATTTAAATATTTAAACAAGCGACAAGAGTGATGAATATGTAACTTATTTGGGTTAAAATAAAGAATAAAGGGCCAATCCGTAAGGCGTAAAATTAATGTCACCAAATATGATCTAAGTTCAAATTGGCAACCCTGCGTAGTACTTGCGTAACATAATTTTACACACTTGTGCAAATAGTTGCATAATATAATTTAAAGGCACGCTCAAATTTGAATCGAAATCGTAATTTCATTAGTTTTCTCGATGGTAATTTTGATTAGTTATTACGCTAATTTTACCACTCGCTATTTCGTAATTATTTATTACTTCGTGCATTTAGTAATAGTTTTGTAAAAGTTATAAAGTCCTAAATGACGTCGAGCCCCAGTTGCTCAGTTGGTAAGGCGTTCAGCTACTAATCAGAGGATTGGTGGTTCGAATCCGAGAAATGGACTTGACATAGAAAAGTAAAAAAGTAGTGATCTTGCGATCGGAGGGTTGCCAGCTTCGCTACAAAAATACTAGAAAGTCGTCCAGAATATCCAATAAATTATACTGGCGTGTATACGGGACTGGTGCACGATAAATCTGATCGGGGTCCAAAGTCACGACGTCTATTGAAGGCGTTGGGTGCCAGTTCAGGTGTTTCCTCGTCATCTGACCATGGTTCTAAAATAACGAGGTGCATGTATGAATGTGTGTATGAATGTGTGTGTGAATGTGTATGTGTTCCCGGGTCTTTCCTTCGAGATTGACCCCAAACCGTCGCCAATAGCCCACTGTGCAGCTCTAGTGCGACGTTAATTAATAAAACCAAAACCAAACCTATATGACGTCAGGTAAGATTTTCATTCCGCGTCTCTCATTGGTTTAACTTTTTAAGGCAGAAGAATGCGTTGTTCAGCTTCTGTTTAGTTGATTTTTGGTTTGGTTTGGTTACCTCGTTATTTTAGAACCATGGTCAGATGACGAGGAAACACCTTAACTGGCACCCAACGCCTGCAATAGACGTCGGGACTTTGGACCCCGATCAGATTTATCGTGCACCAGTCCCGTATACACGCCAGTATAATTTGTTGGATATTCTGGACGACTTTCTAGTATTTTTGTAGCGAAGCTGGCAACCCTCCGATCGCAAGATCACTACTTTTTTACTTTTCTATGTCAAGTCCATTTCTCGGATTCGAACCACCAATCCTCTGATTAGTAGCTGAACGCCTTACCAACTGAGCAACTGGGGCTCTTTGAAATTATGAGGCAGTGTTGACTTTCTTTTGGAATAGATCTTAAACCGTCATTAATAGCCCATTGCATAATTCTAGTGCAACGTTAACAAACTAAAAAGTCATTTTCTCGAAGGCAATATAATAGCCCACTGTGCAGCTCTAGTGCGACGTTAATTAACCAAACCAAACCTCGAAGGCAATATAAGGGCTTTCAGTTTCCCGGTGGACAAAGGCGTTTAACTAGTAATCAGAGGATTGCTAGTTCGAATCGTGCGCTGGACTAGGTTGGTTATCCTCGTGGTTCAAAAATATGAGGCATCGTTCCCGGGTCTTTCCTTTGCGATAAGCCCCGTACCGTTGCCAATGGTCCATTGTGTAGCTCTAGTGCGACGTTTTTTAACCAAACTAAACAGGAACGTTCATTGAAAGATATCAAAAATATTTTTCCTGTAATAAGGGTTGGCAGCCCTGCTTGTCTAACGGTAAATCTGATTTCCCTTTGTTTTTTGTTATGGAAAGTTACAGCTAAAAATTGTTGTTGTGTAGGTATAACACGTGTTTTCTTCCACTGAAAAAGTTGAGTGCACAGTGGTGTTATGTAACTGTCAATTTGAAAGTATACTAACGGACTTTCTGAGTTTTTGCTTCTAATTCAGGTTAAAAATCATTGTGTTCACCAACCTCAATGCAGTCCTACATTCAGGGTTACTTTACTCTACCTACGAAAGTGAACTAAACCTTACAATAGCAAAATAAACCAGCGGTGGTTAAGGATGGCGAGCAGGAGCAAGTGCCGCTCTACTTTTCTAAAATATTAACTAATTTTTTATAGAAAATATTAAGAATTTGGGCATTTTCGCCCCCTTCCCTTTTGGAACTTATCCCCTCACTCTTGACAATCAATCGTCGCCACTAAAGTAAACCTTAGTAAAACTTGCAATTCTTTTTTTTACTTTGCGTGTTAGGGGCCCCCAAATGCATACTGTGTTTTGGGACAAGAATGATGCAAATCGAGCCCTATCTCCATATGTTTTTAAGATACTCTGTATAAAGTATTGGTACCAAGTTCCGTTAATTAGTTTTAGCTACAGTTGCCTCAAAACAACTATTTTATAGCCACACTGTAAAACGTTCTGTTTTTTTTTTTAATTAATTAAAATTGCAATTAATGTTGTAATATTTTTGTTGAAGATTCTCCAAATTAAAGACATTTTTACATAATTTTAATAGATTGTTTAATAGAATTTTATTTTAGATAACCATTAGAAATAAAATATAAGGGCATATTCGGAATATATTGTTTTGGAGAGAGTTAAAAGCATCATACAACGGAAGACTAGAAAAAGAATATTTTAAAACAATGACAATAAATTCCGGTGATACATCAAATCTACATTTCCAATTCATTAAAATATATCATAAAATCTAATAAAAATCACCTGCAGGGATGAGATTCATCCGCTTTTCCGCGATTATCCGTTTATTATTTTTTTAAAAAATCCCGCTGTTTTCAATTTTTTTTTTAATTCAGCGATACATTTAAACTTTTTACAGAAAAAGTTAACAAAAAAAATGGCGGTTGGTTCACTCTTTTCCTTGAAAGTTACGTCATCCTGCTCTTTTATGGATGAATCATCACCCTTCTTGCCATTCCTAAAATCCCACGATTCACTTGATTATTTTATGAAATAACCGTTGTCATCCTGTTTACTAAGTAGAAAAAAATGGGTTTTCCCATATTTTGGGAATGGAATCTGTGTTAATGGCAAACAGAATTTTTCGCGGCGAGTTTTTTACTTTGAAGATAAAAAAATCGTGTTTTCATTCAAATTTACTACCAATTTTCTTTTAACTTTAATTGTATTATTTAACATTGATTTAATTCAACAGTTATTTTATTACCAACAGAGTGTTCGTGATGTAAAGTGTTTGAAAAAAAATCGGCAATTTGTCTCCGTATTTTACTCTTTGGACTTTACTTTATTATTATAGTTACTTTATTAATTTATTGCCTTTTTCTAGTGTTGCATGTTTTTTTTAAGTTCTAATTGCGTTTAATAGGTATATTTGATTATCAGATAACTAGAGTTGCCGGTTTCATGAAAAAGCTGCATTTAGCACGACCGTCTTTCCGATTTTAAAAATAGAAAACTTAAAATTTTCTGCATTTTAAAAAAAAATACATATTCTTCAGTTTCAATTTGGCCCTTTGGCAATATCACGACGACGCACAGTAGGGCCAAATAAGGTAAAAGCTGGCCAAAATTCTGTTATTTCTCCAACGGGATAACAACATCTTTTATGTGGTTTTAGAAGCTTACAGATCTTATTTTCATTATATCAATATATTTAATGCTTTTTGTAGCTTGAAATTGCAATATTCCTGTTTCTCTCTCTCCTTCACTAAAAACACTTAACTGAAAAGTTTTTTTTATTTAAATATTGATCAAAACTAATATTTAATTTATATAAAATAATGAGTAATAATTAACTTAAGTCTATTTAATAAACTAATTTATCAATTAATCACTAATTGTACAAGGAAAATTATAAATTTTGGAAGTTTCATATTTTCGTCTATTCGTATTTTAATGCATTAAAAAAATATTTCACCCCCCAACATAATGCGAGAATGCCGTAGATGAAACGATATGAGTTCACAATTTGTTTTCTATTGTTTAAATTATAGTTTATAATTTTTAATTTCTGATAATGAGTAACAATCACTGGAATCATCCGAAGTAGATGGCTGTTCATCTATGGATTCCTCTTGAGGAATGCACAAAAGTTCTTCAACGTCTATTGAGTTTGAGTTGGACTTTATTGTTGGCAATTTTCGTAAATCAAAGATTACGGGATCAGACGCCCGCAAAAGTCGATTGAATACATCAAGAAGATTTTTTTCTCTAGAGTACTTTCTTGAAAATGATTCAAGGTAGTTTTAGAAATTTTTGTTAAGGGCTTCTCTTGATCTTCTTCCGTCAACATTCCAATATAAATAATTGCACTTTTTACCACTTCTGGTCCATGAATGAATATTTTATATACTGTTGGATACAGTTTTACATACAATTGAGCTGTTTCCGTACAATATTCCTTAAATTTGTCTTCCTGAATATTATAATTACTACTTATAGCTTGAAGAATCACTCGAAAACATATGATTATTCTTTCATCAATCCCTGTTATAGCTACAGAAAGGTCACTGTTTGTAAAAAAGTGTCGAGCTGTATTACCGTCATTTGTATTTCCATAGCCTACTTTTGACTTATTTACAATGAGGCCCATTTCATTTTTAAATTTCACTTGAAGAGACTTGTTTACTTCCAATTGTTTTTTTGTATTTCCGTTTTCTTGCCAATTACAGATGTTTAGTCTGTAAGCTATACGCAGTAAACATTCAAAAAAGCGTATCCAAGCATGAAGTGTCGATAATCCAAAGCGAAGCGTATCTGTATTAACTTCCTTTTTCGAAACTTCTAAAATATTGTTAAAATCTTTTGAAGTTGATTCCACATATGTAGCGCCTCTGAGAAGATGAGGTAGAGGAAAAAGCATTACAAATTTTACCATCTACCATTGTGAACATAAATTTGGATAATGTTCAATATTACTATTGTTGGAGTAGGATCTTTTATTGGGTTTTCAATGTGTTTAACGATATATTTTGTAATTTCTTCTGATTCAGATACAAACTGTATGAATATTGGACGATCGAAGCGAGGCGATAATGGCTTAGGATTTTCCGGATACATTTTTTTCTTTGAATAAGTAGAGATTAGCGCTCTATCAGCCGATACTGTTTCTAAACATTGATTTTCTCGTTTTGAAAATGACTTTCGGTATTTTGATGCTCTGGGCGGAGAAGTAAATGTCGCATCTTTTATAAGTTTTGACGCATCTATTTTCCCACTAGCTCTCAAAGTCATTTGTGTTGCATAAGCTAATGCTTCAGGAGCGTTCTTTGAGCGTATAAGTTCAGTTTTCCTTCGTTTTGATCTTTTGCTGCTTATGAGGAAATCTACAGATGGTCGACATAAACTTCTGTTTACAAAAAACGGAAAAACAAATGTCTTCATCCAATCATTTCTTATATTTGAGAAGAAACTCTCGCTTTACTCTATGGTTGGCTCTCCACCTTTTCGTAAAACTACGCTAAAATTATTTTATGACTTTTTTGGTTTCAATGGAAAATTCATCCGGTCAATTCCTTTTTTTTACTTCCAAGTTTAATCATATTTAACTTAGCATTAAAGGGCACTTTAGAAGGAATTTTGGAAAAAAATTCATACAATATTCTCTTCCCTCTTTATTAAAATGTGATTTTCATGAGAACGTGAAACGAAAAACTTTTTCTAGTGTGTTGCATTAAGTGTTTAGTATTACTCATTGAAACACATTTGGAAAATTATAAAAATACTTTTTCTTTTATTTTTATCATTAATACTTTAATTTTGTTATTAAGAACATGTAACGTTGAGTTTCATTTCATTATTTCAAAAATAAGAGCCTAAAACTAGTTGCTTTCACATTTAACTCATGCAACTATCAAAAACTATGTCTTACATATTATAGATTTGCAACAGTTCCTGCAACTTCCCGCAAGATTTAAAAGCAGTTTTGAAAATAACATTTTATGTAGTTTCAAACTGTATATCAGTTTTGACGGGGCAGGGCGCCGCCCCTATATAACGATTTTACTACTTTTTGAAAATTAGTACAAAAATATCAACAAATTTAAAAGGCGTTATCTTAAAAATAAAAAAAAAATTTTAAACATTCCTAAACAAACCGATAAAATTATTTTACATTATACTTATCACTAGCAGTCGGTTCCATGATAAAGCTTAAATTTTTACAGATAATCCTACTTTTTAGAGAAACCCAAAGCGAACACCCGTACTAACGAAAATTCGCACTTGCTTTGAACGCTCCTGCAAATGTCGACTTTCCACCCCTACAATTACTTCGCAGAAGTCATAAATTAGTCGGGAAGGGTGGCATTGGGTGCCCAAGTTATTTGTCAACAACCCCACGTGGTCGAAAATAGAATAGGAATATTTTCATTTTTTTCTCTTTTTGGCCATCTTTTGAGTGTTTCCGCCCCACTGTGCGTCGCCGTCGTCGCAAAAAGTAGGTAAACCCTTGCAGAAAGATTTTCTTTACATGTATAATTTGTTCGTATTTCGGACTTTCTGCAGTGAAATACCACGCCATGGGATTATATATATTTCTACTGGATATCGGTGTCTAAATGAGGGATTTTGTGATGCATTCTTGTAAGACTATATATAGCCGATATTCGTTTTCTGCAGTGACACGCCGCGCCAAGATATTCGTTTTCTGCAAGTAATCGGTTCCCAAATACCAAATTTTGTTGCAGATACTATTTGTTTACTGCAGGGAAATGTAGCGTCATTGGATTATTTCTACCAAGAATCGTTCGCTATTTGCCTAATTTCGAGATTCTTCCTTTTGGAGACAATCTGTTGCAGATATTCGTTTTCTGCAGTGAAACGTCGATCATAGAATTATTTCTGCAAGGTGCCATTTACCGAATTTCACCTTGCATTCTTTTGGGAACGATCTGCTGCAGATATTTGTTTTCTGCAGTGTCCCATCTCACACGATTAATTTTTCAAAGGGACCGACCGCTTTTTACTTAAATTAAAAAATTTTGAGGCGATGTTACAAATTAGTTTTTTTGCAAATAAAATACCAGAATGTGGGATTATTTCTGCAAAGGATTAGTCCCCTATTTTCAAAATACAAAACTCATACTTTTTGTAGTGATCTCTAGAATATATTAGTGTTCTGCAGTGAAATGTTACGCTATTGGATGATTGTTTCTGCTAGGGATCGTTTCCTTAATTGTCGAAATTCACGATCTCTTTAGATAAATTTTCTTCTAAAATTTAGAATTGATTGCAATTTATTTTTTAATTTCTTGGATTTTAAACATGGTGCACATTAAATTATTATTATTTACTTCGGAAGCTAAAACTGTAAAACACTTTGGGTGAGTTTTTCAAAGATCTTCAGTTAGTCTTTTGATGTTAGAAGTGGTACATTGGATTATTTGCTGGATGTACTTCGGAATTTGAATATTGAGAGTACATATATTTTAATTTGAAGATTACTTTTCAAATTTTTTTTTATCCTTTCAGTTAATGTGAACTTTTTGATGTTTTGGAGTAAAATTATTTTTTGTAATACTTTTCGATCAAGTACATAAAAAGTGGCTCTGCGTTGCTAGGGAACGACCTATTATGAAATATTAAGAGTTAACTAACGGAACAAATCCAAGCATCAGGTGCTATATTTTTGTTTTTTGTCCCTTTGTAGTTTTTTGGCTATATCAAAATGTGCATCAAATGATCATTTAAGGGGTCATACACCAATTTAAAATCTGCAGAACTTAACAGAAATCTACTAATTTTGAGAATTAAAAGCGATGTGATCGCGTTGGCATAAAATTCTAAATTCTTATATAAAGGCGAGGGGTATACGGGAGTGGGGGAATGAATGACCACGGGAAAAGAAGAACCACAGCTAACGCCAAAACATTTTTTTACCCGCGTACTTCATTTCGAAGTCTCACTAATACTTTGTCCAATGTGGAAGTAGCCCCTCAAATAAGATAGATACATATCGTCTAATATCTCTGCATATAAATGTAGGAAATTAACGAAAATTTATATTTAGATTATTTTGAGGGCGGGGAACATTTCTGCGATATCAAAAGTAGGTGTTGCTATTGAAAATTTTAAAGTTGGTGCGGATTCGAGTATGAAAATAGTCCCCTACGCAATTTTTTTGTATATTAATGTATAGTAGACTTTATTCCCTACAAAATGGTATATTAAGTTTAGCTCTACTATTAAAACTAACAAAATAATCATCGGTGGTTCGTTTTTTTTCCCGCGGCTGTACCTTGAACATACAGTGATTGTGGCTTTATCTGTTGAGTTAGTTTTATTTGCGTATAGAGGCCTCCACCAAGTTTTTCTAGTTGATGAGAGTTGCAGAGTTTTACTCGGAGGAAAATAAAACTATTTTTGACCAAATGCATGCGAGTATTTTTCTTTTACTACGGAACTCTAACCACTATATTTTGATTTCGTTTTTTAATGACAGTAGAGTCTCTTCAAGCATTCGATTCGTGAATTGGATGTTGAGACTAACTTCGAAATGGCTGACTGCTTGTTTTCGAAATATGACCGAGTACAGTACCTTGGTCCTAGTGAAAGTGTTGTACCCTGGACTGGTTCAAACTAGGGTACAGATGTAGTATAGGACACTTGGCGCACGAGGTTTTTTTTTGGCGTGTTTTATAGGGGCGATAAATTTATAGTATGGCAACCCCACCTGATATTGTTGGTATATTCCGATTCTTGTGGCGACTTTCAATCTGGCAACCCTATGACATCATAGCGCTGTTTAACGGCAATTTTTCGTCGCCAAAAACAAAAACGCGCCAAATGTCCTATACTACATCTGTTCCCAAACTACAACACTTATGATAAAATTAATATAATCAAATAAGTTTTCATTAAATTCAGTTATTAAATGATGATGATAAGTTCATAACCTCTATTAAATAATATCCTCTCTACTTAAAGTGGCAAGGTTAATTGGAACATATAACTTAATTGCTGTTAGTCGATGTTCATTGTGTACTTTCAGAAAAAGTGAGAAAATGCCAGGAAGTAAGATCGGAAAGAAAAACAAAAACGTAATTTAAAAAAAAAGACATTGAGACGGCAGTAGATTTAGTTATAGATAAAGCAAATTAATGTCTACGGAACTGATAAACAAATGGGCATTTCAAAGACGACCTTGTTGAGACGCCTGAAATTACACAAATAATCGGGGTCGGAAATGTTTAGTTATAATAAAAGCAATGATATTAAAAAAGGAGGGGTAGACTAAAGGGAAAATTTTGTGCGTTGGCTGATACACTAATAAAACAACAGATATAAGAAGAAAAAGCATTAAAAAAAATTTAAAAATCAGAAAAAACGCTAAAAAGCCAAGTTAGTTCTACCAACTATTGTATTTACATTGTACTTATTTTAACTTATGTGTAATAAATATGAATATCAATTTACTATAATTTTTATTTGAATTTTACCTCGTTGTAAAATTACGGTCCCAGATACAACATACTTAGGACCAAGGTACAACATGGGTGTTGTACCTTAAAAATGGGTGTTGTACCTTAATGTAATTTTTTACTTTTTTTAAAAATTACATAAAGAAGAAAATTCTAGACATTCCCAAAAAGTTATATAGAATATAAATTCCTGAATTTTGATAAAACTTTTATTCTTAATGTTTAAAATAATTAAAAATTAAAATGTCAAAATAGGTCCACGGCACAACCCTTCCCTCACATTACATTAAAATATTGAAAAAACTACTGCACTTATTGGGATTTTCTTTTCATTATAATGAATATTCTACAAGATTTTACAAAAGTATATAATTTTGCAAAAATGATACAAAATGGGAATATATGTTATCATTTCGAAAATATCTATACAGTAAACACTTACATATGAACTAATATAAAAAACGTGTGATAAAAAAAAATGGGAAGTTAGAGATGTAATAACTAAGTTCCTTGGATCCTGCATTTTCTAAAAAGTAATGTACTACAACTCTAATACTAAGCAGGTTTGTTGTGAATATGGGATAAGTATTGTAATAAAACATGTTAAAAGGAATTATTAAACAAACTAATAAAAATACATATATAATTTTTTTTAATTGAAACATATCATAACACTAAAAAAAACTTCACATTTTCGTTCTAAGCACTGTATATGTTATGGCTCCTTATAGGACTTACACCTTGATATAATTAAACATACATAGCTGCAAGCTAAAAAAAATATCCATGTTCACAATGGAATCTGATATAAAATTCAATATATTATTTCATTATCAACACAATAAAATAAATCACCTTCATTTTTTAAAGAATAGCTTTTATTCGTAAAGGCAATTCATGTATAACATACAATTTTTAATATTTTATGAATTATTCTTTTCATATGAGTGGTTTACCACTAATTTTCAGTTCATTACTTCTTATTTTTAACAGCTTACCGTCAGTATATGTTTCTTTTATGTATTTTATGTCTTTATATGTTTCTTTTTTGTCAAGCGATACGTCAGCTACCTCATTCTCCAAATCCAACATTTTTACCAAAGTTAAAACTTTTACCAATTCCAAAACTTTCAGCAAATGCAAAGCCTTCTCCTGATCCTTCCCCGCTTCCATGTCCTTCACCTTCCCCATTTCCTTCACCCTTTCCTCCTCCATGTCCATCCCCATTTCCGCTTCCGTGTCCATAACCTTCACCCTTTCCGTGTCCATAACCTTCACCCTTTCCTCCTCCATGACCTTCACCTTTTCCTCCTCCATGACCTTCACCTTTTCCTCCTCCATGACCTTCACCTTTTCCTCCTCCATGTCCATCCCCATTGCCGCTTCCGTGTCCATAACCTTCACCTTTTCCGTGTCCATAACCTTCACCCTTTCCTCCTCCATGACCTTCACCTTTTCCTCCTCCATGACCTTCACCTTTTCCTCCTCCATGTCCATCCCCATTGCCGCTTCCGTGTCCATAACCTTCACCTTTTCCGTGTCCATAACCTTCACCCTTTCCTCCTCCATGACCTTCACCTTTTCCTCCTCCATGACCTTCACCTTTTCCTCCTCCATGTCCATCCCCATTTCCGCTTCCGTGTCCATAACCTTCCCCCTTTCCGTGTCCATAACCTTCACCTTTTCCTCCTCCATGACCTTCACCTTTTCCTCCTCCATGTCCAAAACCATCACCAAATTCGAAACCTTCAACAAATCCAAAATCTTCTTCTGATCTTTCCCCTTTTCCAACTTCATATTCTTCCCCTTTTCCTCTTTCTAATACACCACCTTTACCTCCTCCTAATGCACCACCTTTACCGCCTCCTACTCCAAAACCTTTACCGCCTCCTACCGCACCACCTTTACCACCTCCTACTCCACCACCTTTACCTCCTCCTAACGCACCCGCTTTACTTCCCGCTAACGCACCCGCTTTACTTCCTGCAAATGCACCGGCTTTACTTTCTGCTAACGCACCCGCTTTACTTCCTGCTAACGCACCCGCTTTACTTCCTGCAAATGCACCCGCTTTACTTTCTGCTAACGCACCCGCTTTACTTTCTGCTAACGCACCCGCTTTACTTCCTGCAAATGCACCCGCTTTACTTTCTGCTAACGCACCCGCTTTACTTCCTGCTAACGCACCCGCTTTACTTCCTGCAAATGCACCCGCTTTACTTTCTGCTAACGCACCCGCTTTACTTTCTGCTAACGCACCCGCTTTACTTTCTGCTAACGCACCCGCTTTACTTTCTGCTAACGCACCCGCTTTTCCTACTCCTGCTCCTCCACCTTTAGCTCCCCCACCTTTACCTCCTCCTGCTCCACCACCTTTACCTCCTCCTCCTAATCCACCACCTTTACCTTTACCCTCTCCTGATTCATCCTTTTTTCCTTCATCGGATGCTTTACCTTTTCCTTCCCTTTTTCCTCCTGCATGTCCTCCCCCTTTTCCTCCTCCTGATCCTTTCTCTTTACCTCCTCCTAATACATCACCTTTACCTCCTCCTAACGAACCGCCTTTACCACCTCCTAACGCACCACCTTTACCACCTCCTAATCCACCACCTTTACCACCCCCTAATCCACCACCTTTACCTCCTCCTAACGCACCACCTTTACCTCCCCCTAATGCATCACCTTTATTCTTTCCTGATCCACCACTTTTACCGCCTCCTAACGCACCACCTTTACCTCCTCCTAACGCACCACCTTTACCTCCTAACGCACCACCCTTACCTCCTCCTACCGCACCACCTTTACCTTTACCTTTTCCTAATCCACTACCTATATCTCTTTCTGATTCTTCCTTTTTTCCTACACCGGATCCTTTACCTTTCCCTCCCCCTTTTCCTCCACCCTGTCCTTCATATTTTCCTCCTCCTGATCCTTCCTCTTTTCCTCCACCTAATCCACTACCTTTACCTCCACCTAATGCATCACCTTTACCTCCTCCTAATGCACCACCTTTACTTCCACCTAATCCACTACCTTTACCTCCACCTAATGCACCACCTTTACCTCCCCCTAATGCACCACCTTTACCTCCCCCTAATGCACCACCTTTACCTCCCCCTAATGCACCACCTTTACCTCCCCCTAATGCACCCCCTTTACCTTCCCCTAATGCACCACCTTTACCTCCCCCTAATGCAGCACCTTTACCACCCCCTAATGCACCACCTTTCCCTCCCCCTAATGCACCACCTTTACCTCCCCCTAATGCACCACCTTTACCTCCCCCTAATGCACCACCTTTACCTCCCCCTATTGCACTACCTTTACCTCCTCCTAATCCACTACCTGTATCTTCTGCTGATTCTTTCTTTTTACCTCCACCGGATCCTTTACCTTTTCCACCCCCCTTTCCTCCACCGGATCCTTTACCTTTTCCACCCCCCTTTCCTCCACCGTATTCTTCATTTTTTCCTCCTCCTGATCCCTCCCCTTTTCCTCCACCTAATCCATTACCTTTACCTCTTCCTAATGCACCACCTTTACCTCCCCCTAATGCACCACCTTTACCACCCCCTAATGCACCACCTTTACCTCTCCCTAATGTACCACCTTTACCTCCCCCTAATGCACCACCTTTACCTCCCTCTAATGCACCACCTTTACCTCCCCCTAATGCACCACCTTTACCTCCCCCTAATGCACCACCTTTACCTCCCCCTAATGCACCATCTTTACCTCCCCCTAATCCACCACCTTTACCTCCTCCTAATTCACCACCTTTTCCTAATACACCACCTTTTTCTAATTCACTACCTTCACCAAATTCAACATTTTCACCAAATCCAAAATTTTGACCAAGTCCAAAATGTTTACCAAATCCAACATCTTCACCAAAACCTTCTTCTGATCCTTCCCATTTTTCGCTTCCATGTCCTTTACCTTTTTCTCCTCCATGTCCTTCACCTTTCCCTTCTCCGTGTGCTTTACCTCCTCCATGTCCATCACCTTTTCCTCTTCCTGAACCTTTCCCTTTTCCTCCACCATGTCCTTCACCTTTCCTTTCTCCATGTCCTTTACTTTTTTCTTCTCCATGTCCTTCACCTTTTCCTCTTCCTGAACCTTTCCCTTTTCCTCCTCCATGTCCTTCACCTTTCCTTTCTCCATGTCCTTTACTTTTTTCTTCTCCATGTCCTTCACCTTTTCTTCTTGCTGATCCTTTACCTTTTCCCCCTCCATATCCGTCGCCTTTTCTTCCTTCATGTACTTCCCCTTTTCCCTCTCCATGTCTTTCAGACTTCAATCCTCCTTGTTTTTTATCTCTTCCTCCAGCATGTTCTTCATCTTTTCCTCTTCCTGTTCCTTCCCCATTTCTTCCTGCTCCTTTTCCTGTATGTCCTTGCCCTGCCCCTCCTAAATGTCCTTTACCTCCTCCATGTCCTTTACCTCCTCCATGTCCTTTACCTCCTCCTCCTCTTGATCCTTCCTCTTTTCCTATTCCTAATCCTTCCCTTTTTCTTCCTCCTGATCGACCACCTTTTCCTCTTCCTGATTCACTACCTTTGCCTCCTTTTGATCCACTACCTTTTCCTAACCCACCAACTTCTCCTAATCCACCACCATCATCAAAACCTGCAACTTCACTACCATCCCCAAATCCACCATCTTCACCAAATGCACCCACATCACTTTCACCAAATTCACCACCATTTCCAAATCCACCAACGTCACCAAATTCACCAACATCACCAACGTCACCAAATTCACCAACATCACCTACATCATCAACATCACCAAATTCACCAACATCACCAAATTCACCAACATCACCAAATTCACCAACTTCACCAACATCACCAACATCACCAAATTCACCAACATCACCAAATTCACCAACATCACCAAATTCACCAACATCACCAAATCCACCACTATCACCAAATCCTACACCATCGCCAAATCCAGCACCTTCTCCTCCAGCTGATTCTTCGCTTTCTTCCAGTGCATAGCCAGCGATTCTATCTTCTGAGCCACCAACTTTCTTTTTGGTGATATTTTCTTTGGTGATTTCTTCTTCTGATTTCTTGGTGATTTCTTCATCAATATCCGATTCTTCTACTCCACCTTCTCCTAGTTTTCCAACTTCGCTGTTGCCTAGTCCTCCTTTTGACGGAACATCGTCAACTAATTGTGTCTTGCCTCCTTTTCCTGATTTCTTATTGCCTTTTCCTCCTTCAACTTCGTTGCTTTCACTGATTATCTCTTGGGTTCTAACAAATTCTTGGGAATGTTCTTCGCTCCAGTATCTTTCGGATAATTCATCGTCTTCTTCAAAACTGGAATCTTCCACTAAAATTTAATTAAACGCATAATTTTTTTAAAGAAATTTTCCGTGGATAGAATAACAAACAAAATCAAACAATATAAATAAGTTGCTGGCAAGTTTAAAATTGGATGTTATTTTATTCCATTGTAAGTTACAATTTTTCGAATTTGACCCTATATCAGTGTCTTAACAGCAAGAAAAACCGCATCTGAATATTCAATTTTAGTCAATACGGTACAGTAGTTTGAGGCCGGCGAAATTTAATTGGAACATGGTTATTCGTTTTTCAAAATCTAATAAAACGGTTTTTGCTATCTGAAGTTATAAAAGAGAATAAAAAGTGTTATGGTGTTGTACACAAGATTTTGCTTTACATTTGTTGTTGCCCATACTACTACGATAAGAGGATAGCTAAATGTAGAAGAAAAAAACTTTCAAAGTTGTCAAGTAACTAATTTATAATAATCACTTTCTTGATTAGATTTTAATATCATTCGAAAATATTATTTAACGTAGTATAAAATACGGAAGTTCATGGTTAAACAAATTATACCAAGATGTCAATAAATATAAAATGAGATTGCAGCTCTTTTTTTTTTTTGTAGAATAACAGTACTTATACTCGTAGGTAGGTGGGTGGTACAATTGGTTTCCTAAAAAATTGCCTTTAACGTTGTGGAATTGTATGTATATTATAACTTGTCAATATAATAATCGTTATAAATAATCTAATGGACTTATTACAAGTGTTTTTCTTTTGTTGCATACCCAGTATTTTTCAAGTACCTAGTAGTTAAGGTAAATTAATGAAGGAAAAAAATTGGAGGATTCGCCAAACTTTCCTCTTTTTCTTTAACCAACATTTAAATACCCGTATTTATTGTAAGTTTATAAATGAGTAGCCCAGATGCAAAAGTAGATACATACAAAAAAACTTTTCTGAGTAAATCACAAAGAAATGTCAAAACTGTAAAAATAAAAGTCAAAATATTGTTGACAAAATAATATATATATGTTTTTTTTTTAATAATTAACGTCGCACTAGAGTTGCGCAGTGGAGTATTGGCGACTGTTTAGGGTCTATCTCGAAGGAAAGACCCCGGAACACTAACTAGTATATTTAACTATGGTCAGATGACGAGGACAACACCTGAGCTGGCTTCCAAAGCAACCTCAATAGGCGTCAGGGCATTGGACCCCGATCAAAGTTCACGTGCATCAGTCCTGTATATATGCATGTATATATCGTTGGATATTTTAGACGATTTTAGTTGAGAATCTGACAACCCTCCGATCATAAGTTCCCTACACCTTTCCTTTTTGTCAAGTCCACTCAGTCGGGTTCGAACTCGCAAACCTCTGCCTGCTAGCCGAAGTCGTATCCACAGGGATACCGATAAAATATAAAAAAAATAAACCCAAAATAGGCTACAATAAAAAAGATTAACCCAATTATTCAACATTTTATGAGGCTAAAGAAAACTACCTGTTAAGGTAAAAAAAAAAAAAGTAAAAGTTGTTGACTTTCTTATCAGGAGGGCACTGCCAACAGGAGGTACTTTATTCGAAACATATTTCCCGTTGGATGTGCCCTCCTAATGAGAAAGCCAAACGACTTTTAATTTTTTTTTCCCACATAGTTTTCTTTAGCCTCATAAAATGTTGGAGTCAATGTTTTTATTTAGCCTATTTTGGGCCTATTTTTGATCTTTAATCCGTTCCATATTAACTTTGAATTATATTATTATTTATATTGTTTATTACATTCTAATTTCTACTGCAGCACTAGCGCGTGATACTATGAACTATTTCTAATATTCTCCGTATTCCTCTCTTGTTTATGTAATCATTTATAATTATCAAATCATTGTTTACATACACACAATGAAATTATAGTTGGGAAATTTCAAATTTCTTGTTTCCAACCCCCCCCCCCCCCTCCAAATATATTTTTTGTGTCGCAGCACTGCATATATATATATATATATATATATATATAATGAGAATCGATATTTTTCATATATTTTTATATTATGTAATATTAAACTGTTCTCCTACAAGAATAAATTTGTTGTACCCGTTGTTAAGATTTCATGATTGAAAAATACCACTAGATGGCACCACCAGTATTGCATTATTGTAAAACGTAAGAATATGTAAACGAAAGAGATTCAATAAATATGAGAAGAATGCGGACGTTTTTGTGTTGTGGTTCGTATTCTAAATGGAATATAATTGGACAAGCATTACCAATTGATTCATCGAGGAATCCTTGTGTAGATTCAAAACATGGTCCGTCGAGCCGGAGCTTGAGCTACTTACCTTTGGATTTTTGAAAAGAGAAAATGTAAGTACTTTTGGTTTCAAAAAAGTGAATGTTCAGAATTCGTGAGATAATACTGATTTTTGGGATAATTTCATCGCTGCATTATGTTTAAAGGAGCCCTGAAATCAGATTTATTGTTAATTGCCGAAGAATTAGGTGAAAAAACTTCGGAAAAATTGACAATTTTTGAGTTAAGTGATTTGATCAAGAACAATGCATTTTATTTGAGTAACCAGAATGCAGTTCAAGAAATTGCTAATACGATTATTGAAGATCGGAAAAATGAAAAACTGCAGAACATTGAGCTTGAAAAACTAAAATTGCAACGTGTTTCTGCCGAGTTAAAATTGCAGAAACTGAAAAATGATTCATCGCAAAACGGAAACGAAACTATCCGCCATGTTGAAGCGGAGAAGAGCGTCTCCATTGATTCTATACTAAAGAGTGTTCGAGTGCTAACGTGTCAAGTTCCAGACAAGCCAGAAAATTGGGGTTTCTTTTTTAATTCGCTAGAGAGAGCATTTGTTTCAAAATCAGTGCCTGATGCTTTTAAAGCAGAAATATTGTTGAATTTACTTGGGGAAAAGGCTAATAATATTTTGATTTATATTTCGGATAAGGATTTCAACGATTATGTTAAAATAAAATCAATTGTTTTGAGAGAATTTGAGCCTAGCCCGCAAATATGTTTAGAGAATTTTAGAAAGGCCCAAAAATATAGTAATGAAAATTATACTCAATTTGCGTCTAGAATGATAAACAGTTTTGATTATTATTTAACTTTAAGAAAAGTGAATGAATTTGAGTCACTTAAACAGCTGATAGTTTCAGATAAAATATTTCAAACTTTAGATAGAGAAACTGCTACATTTATTAGTATAAAGCAAGAGGGTTCATATTTGTCTCCTGTAAATTTGGGTCAGCAATTAGATCTGTATATGGCTTCGAAAGGCATAAGTTTAACTGAGGGGCATAGTAGACAAAAAATGACCAGGGTTTTACTAGCGGATGTAAAAAATAAAAAGTGTGCTTATTGTGATAGCAATTTACACGAAATTTATAAATATGAAAAGTTTTTGAATTTAACTGTCAGAGATAGAGTAGACTATGTAAAAAAGAGTAAACTTTGTTTTAGATGTTTAAAGGCCCATTTGATTAAGAATTGTTCCTTTAAATATTCTTGTAGGAAATGTCAAAAGAATCATAATTCATTATTATGTTTCAATAATGAGAGGGAAACGCTTGGGGCTAGTGCGTCTTTTCCGCGGGAAAATCAGGAGGTTGCTTTAGCAAGTGGCGGAGATTTATCTCCTAATGCAACTGAGTTTTTGCCAAACAAAACGAGTGGCAATCTGTTTGTGGGAACGAATTATAATAATTCACAGCAGACAGTTTTATTAAGTACTGTAATTTGCTATGTGCAAGATAAATATGGAGAATTGCATTTAGCTAGAGCTATATTGGATAATGGTTCAGAGTGTCACTTTTTGACCAAAGAATTTGCTGACACATTACATTTAAAAAGAAAGAAATCAGATGTAATTGTGGGGGGAATAAATGAGTCTTCTTCTCGAATAACATCGTCCGTAACGGCGCGAGTAATGAACCGGTCTAAAACCTATCAACATGATTTAAATTTCTTAATTGTCCCTAAAATATTGAGTTGTACCCCAAATAAACCAATTAAAATTGATAGGATAGCGTTGCCTAATGTACATTTAGCCGATTAAAGTTTTAATGTGCCAGGTCGAATTGATGTGTTGATTTCGTCAGAAATATATTATTCTTTAATAAAACCGGAACAAGTTAGGGTCCCACAGTCAAATTTAATTTTACAAAATTCTGTGTTTGGATATATAGTAACCGGTAGTGTTGAGCAAGCTAATACAAATGTAGTACATTGTGCATTAATTAAAGAGCACATAAATTTAGATGATACCTTAAGAAAGTTTTGGGAAATTGAACATGTGCAAGAATTAGGAAAATTTAAAAGTGTAGAAGAGGTTCAATGCAATGAGCATTTTATAAAAACTCATAAAAGGGATAAAAATGGTAGGTTTGTAGTACAAATGCCATTGAAAGAAGATCCAATGGTTTTGGGGGAGTCAAAGGGGATTGCGCTAAGTCGGTTAAATTCTTTATGGAATCGCTTAGGCAAGGATCCGAAACTTTTGGCTTTATATCAAATATTCATGAAGGATTATGAGGTATTAGGGCATATGGAAGAGATAATCGAAACTAGTGAACCTGAAATTACAAACTATCTACCTCACCATGCCGTATACCGACCAGACAAACAGTCAACGAAATTGAGGGTCGTGTTCAATGCTTCTCAGAACACTTCAAATGGAGAATCTTTGAACTCTTTACAATTAAATGGAGGAGTTATTCAGGATGATTTATTTTCAATAATTTTGAAATTCAGAACACATCTGTTTGCCTTTACGGCAGATGTGAAAATGATGTACAGAATGATTTTTCTCGACGAATCCCAACGCGATCTTCAGAGAATTTTATGGAAGAATGGCAAGAACGAAGAAGTAAAAACGTTCAGACTTAGTACCGTAACATATGGTACTACAAGTGCACCGTACCTGGCAATGCGGTGTCTCAAACAACTTGGGATAGATGGCGAGAAGAAATTTCCTGCTGCGTCTCAGGTGGTTCAAAATTCATTTTACATGGATGATGTTCTGACGGGAAGTGAAGACCTAGAGTCTGCAAGAGAACTACAAAAGGAACTGATCGAACTGCTAGATTCTTGCGGAATGGAACTTCACAAATGGTGTGCTAATCATCCTGACTTGATGACTTCGGTTGGTAAGGTCGAACTTTACAACTTTGACACTTCAAATCACACGAAAGCTTTGGGCCTGATTTGGAATGCTCAATCTGATGGTTTTGGCTTTTCGTTGCCCCTCCAAGAGCCAACAAAAATAACCAAAAGAAGTGTCCTGTCAAGAATCTCTTCACTGTTTGACCCATTAGGCATTATTGCCCCAAGTGTGACAACAGCCAAGCTGTTCCTGCAAAAACTGTGGCGTATACATATCGAATGGGATGAAGTGTTGCCAACGAAGGAGGCAGCAGAGTGGCTGCAGTTTCAAGAATCACTAAAAGCGGTGAGCAAAATAACAGTGAGCAGATACATCTTCATACCTAATCCAGAAAAGGTTAAGCTTGTGGGATTTGCTGACGCATCAGAAAAAGCATATTGTGCAGTAATATATGCCGTCAGCACGAATTCATCGGGAAAGTCGACTTCCAGGTTACTTTGCAGCAAGAGTCGGGTGGCTCCAATTAAGACGGTAACGATTCCAAGATTGGAACTGTGTGCTTCAGTACTACTGACGAAACTGATGCAAAAAGTACTGAAACCTTTAGCTATATCACCAGATGCGACGTACTTTTATACAAACAGTACGATCGTATTAGCCTGGATAGAGAAGTCTCCGCCTGACTTAAAAACTTTTGTGGCAACGAGAGTGGCTACGATCCAAAGGATGTCCGAGATACATCAGTGGCACCACGTATCCTCAGAAAACAACCCCGCAGATCTCGTGTCCCAAGGAATGGAACCGGAAAAGCTGCTGCACAACCAACTGTGGTGGCATGGGCCATCCTTTATTCAGCAAGAAACTGCCATCGAACCTCCAACACTCGAACTGGGACAGAGTGACAATGAGCTGTACTTGAGTGACCTCAAGTACCCTGATCCGCAAACTCGGACTGTCATGCTGATTGAAGAAAGTCCAGACTTTTTGAACGATCTTCTTAAAATTTCTAATAATTTTGATAAAATTGTGCGTGTTCTTGGTTTTATTTACAGGTTTATCAACAATGCAAGAAAGGAAAATAGATGTGGACCCCTTTCTTCCCAAGAACTAAAACATGCCAAATTGTGTGTTATACGATCAGTTCAAAAATGTGAATTTGCAGAGGATATTGTGAATATTAAAAAGGGTAAAATTACTACAGGGAAGGTAAGAAATTTAAATCCGTTTATAGACGACGACAACATGTTAAGGGTTGGAGGTCGTCTATCTAAATGTAATATGCAATATGACAGAAAACATCCCTTAATCCTACCCTCTAAACATACAATAACTGAAATGATAATTGAAAGTTATCATAGAAAATATTTGCATATTGGCCCACAAAATTTGTTGTATTGTATTCGTCAAGAATTTTGGCCTTTAAATGGTAGAAATATTTGTAGAAAGATTGTTCATAAGTGTATTGTATGTTTTAAAGCCAAACCTGTAATTTCACAACAAATGATGGGTGATCTGCCCAAAGATAGAGTAAATGTGAACATTGTTTTTAATTGTACAGGTGTGGATTTTTGCGGTCCTTTTTTAATTAAATACTGGGGACAACGTAAAGGTGTTTACCATAAAGTGTATATCTGTCTTTTTATTTGTATGGTTGGTAACAAAAAACAATGTAAAACTAGATGACATGGTATTAATAAAGCAAGACATTCCTGTAAACACCTGGGTTGATGGGCAATAGACGTATTTCCCGGTTCAGACAAAATCGTAAGAGTTGTTCTGGTAAAAACTATGAAAGGAGTTTTCAAGAGAGCCATTTCAAAAATATGTATTTTGCCTGTCAATGTCTAATTATATTATCTTGTGTGTAATTGTTATTTAATTCATTTATTTGAATAATTGATGTGCAATTTAATAGTTGAATGATAAATCAAAATTATTATATAAGAAAAAAATATTGTAGTTTTCATAGAATGTTATTGTATTGTATAATTATTGAATGTTTGTAAAACTATTCAATGGTGGGGAGTATGTTAAGATTTCATGATTGAAAAATACCACTAGATGGCACCACCAGTATTGCATTATTGTAAAACGTAAGAATATGTAAACGAAAGAGATTCAATAAATATGAGAAGAATGCGGACGTTTTTGTGTTGTGGTTCGTATTCTAAATGGAATATAATTGGACAAGCATTACCAATTGATTCATCGAGGAATCCTTGTGTAGATTCAAAACACCCGTATTCCAAAGCAGTGTCCGTTCTGAGGTCTAATTTAAAGGTACATACATGTTGGGCAATTTCTAATCTTCCCTAGCTTTCATTTGCTAATAAATATTAATTTTCTTCAAGCATAATTTTTCCGAACTCGGGGATATTTATAAGTTAAAATTACCAACTTTTAGGGTTTCCGTATTATTAGAACCCCACCCACCCACCCACCCACCCAGTACGACAAACCTGTATGTATGTAAAAATGAAGATGAAAAACTAATTTTTTTTACTAAATTGTGCAAGTTTTCATTCTACTGAATATAATCTAAATTTTAATTTTCACATAACTTGTTTTGCAACTGGAATAAGGATTTAACTGTTTTTGCAACAATGCTCTGAATGCTCTAACAACAGTATCAAACAAAAACAAAACCACTTACCATAAGAATAAGTCTTTTCCGAACATTCGAAATCCCCGCAATCCTAAAATAGAAATAAATATATAGAGGCTGATGTTTGGTTAAAATACAATGATTTATTAAAAAGAGTCAGGGACTGTAAGTTGTCATATTATTTTGTAGAGCGTATTATTTACCGATAGTACTAACTTTTACTAGATCGCTGGTAAACAAATATTTCTCTGGCGACAGGACAGTGGAAGGACTTTATATTTGGGTATTAATTGTCTGATGGCAAGAATTTTGGCTTTTATGATTTAATTACATTTTTAACTAATTATACATATAAATAAATTATATTATAAACTAAAAGTAACAAAAGGCACTAAGTAATATTTGAAAGCTATCATATAAGCTATTAATCAAAAGAATCGGTTGAATAATGTAGTGTCTAGCTTGTCTGACAAATTTGGGCTTCATAATATGAAACAGTGACAAATCGACTAACTTTGCGCAAATTAAAAACTCCGTATCTCCGTTGATTTTCAAAAAAAAAAAAAAAATATTCTTGCATTAAATTAAAGGTTGCACTGATCTCTTTTATTTATTTTTACGAAATATAGTTCAGATTCAGGAATATGTTTTACGGACGCGGCTTAACATTACGAGGTGTGCAGAGTATATATAAGTTTGTCGGGCGTTCGTTTCTTGTTGGCTGCTTTGATGAGTTGGCGTTATTTCTTCTTTTTTTGGCTTAGTGTTGTGAACCAGACCGGGTCGTCTAATATGAACACTATAAATAATTTTAATTAAATTTACAATGACATTAAGTACTGATAAAAATATTTTCTAAAATTTAGGATTGTGCAAGCGACAGCCGCCATACTTATTCTTGCAGGATTTAGAGCACATTATCAATAATAATTCCAAAAAAAATATTAAATTTTTTTTTTTTTTAAAAAAAACATTAAAAAAATGCGTTAAAAAGTTAAAAAAAAATTATGATTTTTATTTTATGGTTCGTGACAAGTGAAATTTTTTAAAAATATTTTATATCAATTTTATACTTATTACAACTATGATAATTTTGTAAATCCATGTGCATGTTGGGTGCAGTCGCGTCGTCTCAATACAATGATACAAAAGTTGCTGTTTTATTAAAAACTAACTAAAAAGGAAAAAATTAAATAAACTTTTTTTAAAAAAGGAAAACTTTAAGGAAAAAACACTAAAAAGGGAAAAATAATTTTTAATTTTACGAATGAGTTAAAAAGTTTAAATTTTTAATATTGACTTTTTACTTATTACAAATTTTTTAATTCGGCACCAAAGTTTTGGTATGGTTTTTGTTAATTGGCACCAACTTCAAAAAGTTGTAAAAAGTGAAAATTTAAGATGAAATTTAAAAAAAGGTTCAACTTGTTCGTAAAATTAAAAATTATTTTTTTAGTTTTTAGAACTTTTTTTAGTTTTAAAGTTAGTTTTCCTTTTTTAAAAAAGATCATTTTATTTTTCCCGTTTATGTTTTTTTTTTTTAGAAGAGGGCTTCGCCTTTTGCTTTTATCACCAAGAAATTCAAGATGTTCCTCACATTTTTCCGTGTCTCGGATCCGGTTTAATAAATGCCGGGTAAACAAAACTATATTGTCTCAACAATGTATATTGTAAAACAATCCCTCACCGTACTAATAAATGCCTGGTGATTAAAATGTCATGTACTATCTTTATTCAACATTCAACAATGAAAATTTTCTGTTTTTGTTTCTATTTAACAAAAAAAAAAAATTCGAAATCGGATTTTTTTTTTTCGAACGGTCCGGTTTATGGAGAATTCCCGATAGTTAAATACCGGATAACCGGATATTTGTTTTACTTCTTGGCAACTGAAACCTTTTAAAATAGTGGAATAGAGATAAAAACTTTCTCGCGAATTATTAACGCTGGTGAGAGACGATAATTAGTTCCATTTCCTACATTCGTAAAGTTATTTTGAATTCAGACAGAATAATCCACATTTCGGTTTGGGGTCATTTTGAATTCATAATTATATAAATAATTTATTATTTTCTTCAATGGGGCAACCAGTTTGCCTAGGTCTCTCTGCATTGCGAGCCCCTGCTGGCTCGTCCGTTATGCCGCTGGGTTTTACGAAATCTTTCAGAACTTTCGAATTGGAAACTTTACTAAAACACAGAAGGGCTTCAAATTAAATATATATATATTATTAATATGGCTCCAGTAACGCCCATCAATACTCGTCAACAAACGAGTTTCAGTGAAGTTGACCAATGGACTTATTGAAACTATGTAAATAGTGTCGTTACAGAGGTATTTTAGACAGAACAAAAATATAGATTGTCTGATATACACAGAGATCTAAATGCAAATATTTGACTGTTTTCTACTAGGCTAGCGCCAAAATATCCTACATGCCTGCGAAAAATACATGTGTGGAAGTAAATGGTTATAAAATAATTGGTCATCTATTAAGTAAAATTCTTTAGAAATAGCTCTGATATTCTAAACTGAAAAATCTAATATTTCATATCTTACCCTCTGGAAGAAAATATTTTAACTGTTTTTTGTTTTCGTAAATTTCCAAATAACGAAAAGTGTATATTTTATTTTACCTTCCTTTCATTATCATCACACGATGAATAATCTTTCTTTGAATGGGAACCACAGTTGCAGATCAGAGCGCAGTCTCCTTCAACCTGAAATGAGAAGAGAGATGTTTTTAAAAAAATCTGCACTCTTAAAAATGGCTACACGAATTTGACCCAACTTTTGTTAAACACGCTTTTCTTTAAATTACTTTTTCTCTTTAGGCATTGCAATATTTACAAGTTTGAGTGCAAAATCCCTGATAAGGCGGCGTATTGCAAAATAAGAGATTTTGCAGTACGCCACATTTTCCTCTATTGTCTTTTGGGCAAATCAATTCACACACAGAGTTTCAGTAAATTAATTTCCCGTCTGACCCTAAAGATTTTGAAGACTTTTTCATAGTATGTATAATTCTTAGTTGTATTCACATACAAATTTTGACAAAAAAATCTGACTCGCTTTTTGTTTACAAATGTATCTTTGGGATACCTGAACTAGTTGATGATGTGTACAATTTCATGGGCATTTTGCGTTTGGCAGGTAACACATCTTTATAACAATCCTGTAGAAGCAATCCTTTGATACATTGATATTATTTAGATTAAATGTACCCATTTTTACGTTCGGTTTATGACTTTCTCTATGTAACACATTGCATAAGGAGTGAAGAAAACGTTCATAATATGATTAATATTTATTCAATCGTTTTGAAACTTTGGGAAAACATGCTAGAAAGTTGAAGCGTTATTTTAAACCAATAAAAACTTTTTTGACATTTTCATCGATTTTGGGGTACCGAGTCCCCTTAAATAGAAAAATGTATTTATCAAAACACACAAAGTATTTTACCAATACACGAAAATTTTACCAATAAATTAACTAAAATTATAATTTCTTTTCCGCCAAACGAGAAGATAGTTAGTAACATCGCTAAATGAGGAAGATATATAAATTTAAGCTCACTTGAGAAAATTAATTAAAATTTTAGCTTTAAAATGACCGATAAGAGAAGATTTCAATCTGGCCCCCAAAGTGAAAAAGTTATAATTCAATGAGCTTCTTTAACCATTTGATAAAAAGAATGATACGAAAACTGGTCTATTTAACAATGATTATTATTCGTAAACAGCACATATTAGTTTGATTCATATGTTCTCTACGCGGGTCACGGTCGTTTATGATAATTTACGAAAATATCAGTTTTGTAATTGAAGAGCTGAGCTAAGTAGATGAACTGAGCATGTTAAGTGAAATTTTTGAAAAAAAAATAAGAGATTTCATGGTGAAAGAACATGTTATGGTAGGCTGTAAATACACAACGTTCATTTATTTTGTTTAGTTTTCAAATAAGTCGGTTTTCAGCGGAAAAATATGTTATTTACGCGTTATCGTACTGTTATCTTATAAACTTTGAAATTGTTTTTCTCCAATTCACGAAATTCTCACCGTTCATCCACTCAGCTCTTCAATTGAATTTTTGACATTCTATGCTCAAAAAATCTTACAAGGAATAATAATGTTTACCTTTTCGTATTCTACCTCGTCGCACTCGTACCCTTCTGATTTGAACAAATCTTTGCATTTTTCAAGATCTGCCGAGGAATCATCCGAACCTATAAACAAATTTAACAAAATCTTCAGTTCTAGTGTTTAAACATTTTTTTCTTGTTTTATATTACCGTAAACACTGGTTACTTTGTCATATATACGGGTTGCTTTATTCCACCCAGCGAACCCATTAGAACTCTATTAAAGGTGAAGTTGTCTAACAAATACTGCAGCCTGGCTGAAGCAATCAGCTTGTAGCACGCATGGTTCAGTAATTTTTTCATCTGGAACTAAGTGGTAATACCCCCATGGTCAAAATAACTTATATTTATGATATATGAACATTGTGCAATTGAAACTTAAACCATTTTAGATAAAACTTAATTTTTAAAAGTTGCATAGGTGAAACGAAGCTTTCCAGAAATGTGCCCTGATTAAGTTTTTCAACAAGGAAAAAGAAAATTAATTTGTTCCAATGAAAATCTTTTGTTGTGAATAACTACGAAATATTTATTTTATAAAGTTTGAAAAACTACCGAATGAAAACTCTTTATTTAGACAAAAAATTTATTTTCAGGAATCTTTTGTCAAATTGAAGTAATCTTTTCACGGACATAGAATGGACTAATGATATTTTTTAAAACGGCTATACAAATTAAAAAACACATCCTAAATTATACGTTTTCAAAAATACCCTTTGTAATTTGGTGCACAATTTTTCTATGAAATAATATCTAATGTATCATATGTTTATGCAGTCAAATGTTAACTACATATAAAAATAAAGTCCTATGCTTTTATTAGCTTATTTCTTAAAACTTCGTCAAATTTGAGTCGTATATGACTGAAAAATCGCTTTTCATAATTTTAAAACTAGGAGATATATGTATAGCATCAAAGTGAAAACCAAATTCGCATGTTTGACCAGATAATCAACGGCTAATTAATATTAGTCTAGTGAAGTTACCAAACACAATGAATTCACAATAATGAAAGTGGTTGACATTCTGTATGAATTCATAGCTGTAACTTACCAATAGGATGGGCCGTCGAGCACACGGCAATCGCAATGAGACACCCAGCATACAGTAGCATGTCGAAAGGTGCCTTTAAGCCTCAAATACTTAAAACGGCCTTAAATTATATTGTAAATGATGCCTCTCTACCACAGCAAAGAAGCTACTTACAAATGATCCTAAACCAGCAATATATGCCTATTGTAAGGCGACGAGTCAATCAGCGATGACGAAATTGCCGACGTGGTCTCTAGAAGTTTATATAGCTGCTCATATACTCTCCAAGAAGGCCACTAATAAGCGAACTATGCAAAGAGATATTTGCCCACTCCAGTTAAGTTAATTGGATGACTGTTTGAGTGTGGTTTCTCGATAAAGATTGGAAAAACAATGCGACCTTCAAAAAACGCAGAATACGTTTACATTATTACTTCTGCGTTACTGTGTTTTGTAATTACGTATTTTCTAAGATTCCAATATTTGGATTGTTTAGGAATCTTGGAATTATTCAGAATGGCGCAGATGCAGGGGGATACAAAAAAAAAATCGGTTTGGCTATTTTGGAGCACGACTTAAAAGTTTTACTTGTGACTTCTGTCCTGGGCCCCCGATTTATATCGAATGTTAACAGGTATTGGCCCAAGACTGTTGCGTAGAAATAAACTATTTGTATGTATTTTAAAGAATATGAATTTGTATTTTCTAGCATGAAAACAATATTTACATTCAATTCGAAGGTTGTGAGATAGTTTAGTGCATTTGAATCTTATTTTCTAAGCATTATTAGCTTTTAAAAAATATTTGTCGTCTATTGTGTTTTTATTAATTTATTTATACATCATAAATGAAATCAGTGTCTTCTTCCTCGCACCAGGCACAAACCCCATGTGCCCAACGTTGACAGCTTGAGGACCTGTTCCACTCTTCATTTTCTGTGGAGTTAGTGGTCTTGCCCACTTTGCCCATTTTTGACGCCATTACATAAATTCGACTCTACAGGTTATAGAACTAACTCTAACGCTGACTTGAACGCACAGATTCGAAACTTAAATCACATTGTTTTAAGAGGTTACTGCTAATCGTATGTATTAGGAACTTTTAGTAATAATTGAAATACTCTTACCTTCAGGGCTGCCACTGAGTTGTACCTTTAAAAATAGTATCTTCAAACATGAAAAATAGAAGACTAAATAGTCTCCTCAAATATGCATATATAAAATATTGTAGTTTTCCATTTTTAATTTAGCAGGGGGCCTACTGCCGTAGAAAATTTAAGTTGTTTCTCAGCCCCCCCCCCCCCCCCCCCCATTCCTGTGTGGGTGGGTGTGCAGGTACTTCCGTTGTTTACCCGTATAGCTGCAGTTACTATATAGCAAAATTCATCCCCAATTTAAAAGAAACTCATACAACGCATTTGGTCGTAAATGCGTAACAAACAAATGTACAGACGAAATGCTGAAAGGTCATAGGTCAAGTTAAAACAGGGACCTAAAATTATCAAAGGCAGAGAAATTCCAACTCTAAAATCAATATTATTTTGCCACGCTTGTATAAGATATTACATTCTGATAATCAGATATGAAGTCCTTTGAGGTTTAACTAAGTAGACCAGCTGACTTAAGAAAAATTCCTGGAAAAAATTCTAAGAAATGGTTATGCTTTATATCGATTTTCGACCCGATTAAGCTATCAATTAAGCAAGAAGGTTATTAGTACAGTTATATTCGTACAGTCCACTATTCGTGCAGCTATATCTAAAGTAACATAATTTCTTCGTAAATACTAAAAACCAATGAATAATTAACCCAAATGTGTATTTTATTATAGAAATTTGGATTTTTTTTTTTTTTGCCAATAACGATACTTTTGTTTAAAATTGCCATACACCGACACCTTACCAGGAAACGCAATCGCCGCGATTCAGCTCGAAAATTCACTCCTCCCCGGCTATTTTATTCAATAATTTTAACACACGCCTAACACGCATAGTAAACAATTTTTCAGAAATTTTTTTTAAAAAAAAAAGAGATAAATTTCATAAATTGATAGTAATAACAGTGATGGCTCGTGGGGTACAACAAGTACAGCCGAGTTGCACCAAAATTTATTAGTGAATTTTAAAACTAAAATTATATATTTTACTAATTTTCTTAAATGAAGAGTAGAATTGAAAATGATATTTCTACGGTAAGTAAACGAAATGTCCGATAAATATCAAACCTGTTGCCGTAATGCACAATTCAGGAGGAGAAGCCTATATGGGGGCCTATTCCACCTATATGGGGGCCCAGGCACCCAAATTACTTAGCGAATCATAATCAGTCATAAAATAAAGAATATTTTTTGAATAACTGCTTTTTTAGAAATCAATTACCTTAAAAAAATTAATATACCTCTCTATCAATTTGCCGTTTTTCAACAAAATTTAAAAAAAAAAAAAAAAAAAATCGGATGTTTCATTTGAATATAAAATATATTTGTTAATAAGTATAGCAATAAGTGCGCATTGATTGTATTTTCATTTGTGTCTTTTTTTTGTATGTGTTTTCTACTATCGTGATTTTGTTAAAATCCTTTATTATTTTACTTATTTTTTTGCCATAAAGTAAATACTTTTAGTCTTAACCATTTGCACTCCGATGTCGCCTCTTAGACGCCAACCTAACGACCAGTTATTTTGTTTCCCTGTTCATAAACGAGAACAGCATGATCTTGAGTTTCGAACATCAATCTTTTTTTCAACTTGTTCTCTTGCAAATTCAAAACATATCAGGATTTTTTCCCCTTTATGAGTATAAAAAAAATATGTGGAAAAGAACGTAAAGAGGAATAACTGTTCCATAGAAAGAACACAAATAGCCAAGGGTTCTTGGAGTGCAAAGGGTTAATTAAGGCCCGATGGTTCAAAACAGAACTTATATGCTTTAAATGTTGCTCCGTTGATGCATTTAATTTTTTAAACAAGTGAACCAAAAGTTCAGTAAAAAAAATTGCCATATTTAGATGACTAGAAAATACAATTTAAACACACACATTATTTATATATATATATATATATATATATATATATATATATATATATATATATATATATATATATATATATATATATATATATATATATATATAGTGACAAAAATGTTGGCAGTTAAATTTTAAAGAAAAGTCTTTACTTATCTCGCATATTTGAACCTCATTAGCAATACAACAGCAGCAACAAATTCTATTATTTGCTCCACTTCAACTGATGATGATTGCGTACTCTTACATATATCATTAGGCACTTACAAAGCACCTGAATAAATATTATTTTCCGCTATTTCTGAACGTTTCCTTTAAGCGTTCGATAACACCATAGAGAAAGAACAGAAGAAAATGAGAGACTAGTTTTGAGTCGGATCAAATGAAGTTAAAGTGTATAGAATTTCCAAAACGTTGCCCATGGGGAAAATATAGTAACCCTGTACTAAGATGGTAGTCGCAGCAACTTTGTTTGAGGACGTTTATTAATTACTCTCGCTTAGGTATGAAATGATGTTGCTGGGGAGACCACACGTTGAGCTGGACACTTATATTTGGCGGAGAGATAGTATAAATTCCACGTTTACGATTTCAATGAACGCGGTTGATTACTTCTGTGATCTTATCTCCATGGATAACACTTCTATGGCTTATAATAAATGAATCTTTCAGTTGCGCCAGTATAATTAAGGATTAATTTTTTTTTGTATCCAGGGATAAAGTGTATCTCATTTTTAATTGGCCTTTTATTTAATCTTTGTTTCACATAAATTTGTACAAAGCTATAGATTTACCTTCTAAAATTTCCTATCACTCCCTTCTTTGTAAGTACAAAATTTTAAATTGTATTATACAGATTGTCCATTGCCATCATTTTATAAATCCAGTTCCTTAACAACGCATAATTTGTAAAAATTATAAAATCAAAATGTCTTACAATATTTACAAAAAAATAAATTATAATAATAATTGGATTGCAAAAATGGATGTGCGGTTTAAGCACTACATTTTTTTTCATGATACAGTAGACTCTCGATAACTTGAACTTCGATAACTCAAATTTTTCGATATCTCGAAAAAAATGATTTCCCTGCACCTTCATTACTTATTTAATGTAATTTTATCTCTTTAATTCGAAGTTTTTCGTCGTTAATTTCGATAACTCGAAGTTTCCTCACAACTCAAAATTTTGTTTTCCTCTCAAAACTACGGATTTTGAAGAACCTTTAGCATATATGTAATTGCCACGTTCTTTATCAGTTCTCTTTCTTAATGTGCGTTATTGAAAGGGTATACGTACAATGGATTCCTTTCTGTGCCTCACCCTTTTGTTTGAATGTCGCCAGACTGGATTCCCTGAGCTGTATCCCCTCCTCTTTACCACAGTCAGTCCAACAAGGAAGATTAACGATTTATCGTCCCTCAAGCCAGCTGGCGTTTTCGGTAAAGTGCGAGTCACTTTCTTGGAACAATACCGACCGTCCAGAAAGCAACTCACTTAACATATGAAGACGACACTCGACCCCTTCTCATTTTTGTTTAGGCAATGCACTCTCTATAGCAGCATTTGATGAGAGATCGCTCTCAGAAGAAGAATGATAATGAAGAATGCTAACCTCCTCCAAAGATAACTTTGTAAGAAGCTCTATCTTCCATAAAATCTATGCGTGCATTCATTGAATCGAGGCCGGAAATGAAAACATCAGACATTTCAAGCAATCGTGCATTTGGAAAATATATTTGATTTCGAAAAAAATACAAATACTCACCAAACTATTTTGGATAGATATGTTAAATAAGTCGTGTAAGTATACTAGTATTTATTTTTTACAAAAACAGCTTTTTTATAGGATTTTCGATAACTCGAATTTTCGATATCTCGAATTTTTATACACTTCCCTTCGAGATAACGAGAGTTGTCTGTAGTACTAATTAAATTTAGAAATAATACACTTTTAAAATATTTTTAGAAACTTTATTTCAGCAACACATAAGCTATAATTTACAAACATGAAGGAGAAGTTTTATTTTGATTTGTTTTGATAAAACATCATTGTGATCAAGAGCGGTTCAAATTACTTGATTCAACTTTTTTAATATTTTCATAGAGCATTCAAAAACAGAAAACGTAACAAGCGCAATTTGTATCAGAAACTTGCAATAAATAAATGGCAATCGAAATGCTTACAAGTACATAAACATAAGAATGGCAAGTGGCAAAAAAGCCTTAACTGATAATTATAGTTTTTTTTTTATTAGAGATAAAATAGTATTAATATAGTTTTCAATTAAGTACTAAATAAATTTCAAAGTTGACTTGAATTCAAGTACAATAAATCACAAGAAAATTTCATAAATACAAATATCTTTTTAAAATTTAATATGAAATAAAAAAAATCACATTTCCCTATAAACTCTTTCTTAAATAACTCAATAGCTGTAAAATAGATTCAACACTAAAATACATTTTTATAAATATTAAAAACAAGTAGAGTAATTTATCAGCCTTAAAATTCACATGGAACTTTTAGACACATAAGGAACATTCGACAATAAAATGCCATTTCAGCTTAACATAGATTGCACAAAAACTAATCTTTAAATTGGTGTAGTAACTCCGGAGTGAACTTGACCATAATTTAAAACACAAAATAAAATGGTCAGCTTAGCACAAAAGGATAAAGAACTATAAGACGGCGCATAACATAACACTTTCTAAAAGAATGAGCAAAATTATTCCAAACGGAGAAACATTTGGCAACATGAATATAAAAAGTAAAACAGATCTTTTCTTCAAACATCCACTCTCTGAAGGCACAAAGTTGAGTTGTTCGAGTGCTTCTCTTCTAAGATATTCTTTTTTTTAAACTACTTACGAAGCCTCCACTTTGAAAGGACTTCCTGGGATATGGTCATCGCCCCACTTGCAAACCACAATGTGGTCTCCTCTCTCTTTTACGGTATAGTTCACTTGGTACATGTTGCGTCCTATGCTTTTCACATGGACTTCTTCGCAAGGTCCCTTCGGACCGTAGATGGAACAAAACATTAGGTTGTTACCTGGAATAAAGTCACAGTTAAAAAAAAGATATGATCCTTAAATATTAGTATTGTAATTAAAAGTTGGAATGCCAAGTTTAACACTAAGTGTGGGCAGCAAATTAACGAAATTGCAAAGTTATTTTCTCAGCTGCAGAATTTAAATAAAAATTTTAGAAAATTTATTAATGAAAAAAAAATTAGTTTATTTCTAAAGAGAGCTTTAATTTTATTGCTAAATCAAATAGATTTGAAAAATATTAGGAAAAAAAAGTATTTATATGAATTTAAAAATTGTGTGTGTTGCTGAGAAAACTGAGGATTTATAGGAAAATTCTGGGATAGCTAATCGTAGGGTTAAAAGCACAGAGAAAATAAATTTCAATCAGATAGTTTTTTTTATTTATTATTATTATTCAGGTTGACACAAAAATGCAGATTTAACAAATTTTTTAAATGTTAACCAACAAATTTTTATTCAGTCAAACAGTATTACAGAAGATCTTGAAAGAAATTCCATCAGTGTAATCAAGCTTCTGTTAAGCTTTTATTTTCATTTAATGGGTTTGAAAATTTGCTAATTGGATTCACACTGTTTGCTGATTAGGAGAATTTATTTTAATATTTTTTGTTGGCAGTCTCTTAAGATTTTTTTTTTAACTTGCCTATCTAGGCTGCTGTTTTTGGTATAAAAAAATTACTGCAAACATTTAACTAGTAGTAATCAATTGTAACAAAAGTTTCATTAGCTCTTAGACCAACCATAGCATGTATATAAGTAGCATTGTGTGTGTAAGAGTATTCAACAATTGATACTGACATTTTACTAGATAAACTTGCTATACGACATTGAATGCAATTGATAATCTAATGTTTCATTAAATTTTACTTAACTTTATTCTTTTTAATATAATTTATCAATTACACTAATATTTCTACTTTTCATCAATAGTAGGTCGGCAGAAATTTTGAAAAATAATGATTGAAGAAAAGCTGCTTTTTGTAAAAAATATTTTTAACTTTTTAAATAGGAATAGAAAATTTTTTAGCTATAAAATGTTTATTTTTGGCAACGAGCCAACTTCAAAATACGATCAAATAGGAATTAATCACGGAAAGATAAACTTTGGCTTCAAATATTAAATATGTACCAGATATTATTAACACATTTCTAGGCTGACCTCTTTTACATAAACATCTTAACTTATATTTCTAGAATAATGTGTTTTAGGATTGAAAGACATTCCCCCCTGACCCTTTAAAATGCATCTGATCGTGGTAAGCCATTGCTCAAGTTTTGGTGGTTGGTAGGGTTGAACTATATACATGTTATATAATCGAAATACGTGCTGCAAAAAATAGCATGACAGCAGAACCTACCAGCATCCACGCAATTCACGGTGAACTGGTTGTTCCTGTTGACATGAGCTTTCTTGAGGCCCATTCCCTTGCTGGTGATCTTGTTGGGGTCGGAGCGGAATGCTGGCATGTGGTCAGCCTTCTGCTTTGCTTGCTTGGCAACCGTTTCTACGACAACCAAGGACTGCTCCTTGGATCCCACATCAGTTAGGGCATTACCTGCATTTGGAAGGTAAAAATAGAGTATAAATCATCAAAAACCAAGGGAAGCTGTATTAGAGTAGTGCACTTATTCTAGTCTCTGATTATGTCAACTTTTCCATTTTACAAACAAATTGAGTGTTAAGGTCTTTAATTGTTTTGAATTATTATTCTAATTCATAGGACACCTCATGTTTGCAATAACTTTTTTCATACACAGAATGAGATAATACACTTTCTTGTTTATATTTTTCCTGAAAACTAATAATTAACTGTGGCTCCCTCAATTACTTTATAATGTATGAAGATGTTTAATTTTATTTTCAAGTTGATACTAAATAAATATTTTATTAAATTTTAATATTTAAGATAAACTTAGAAAGCTTAAAACAATTTTCATCAAAATGTAATAAATTAAAATACAAAGTAGGATCCTGTGATTTCCACATTCATAGCACTTTAAATTAGAATTATTATTAACTCATTGCACTCCTCTCAGGCAACAACATAATGACCAGTTCTTTTAATTCCGTGTTCTTTTACTAAACATTGAAATTTTTTTGCAACCTGTTTTCTTCAGATCCAAACCAGTTTATGATTTTTTTTATTCAATGAACATAAAAAAAAATTCTAGGGAGAAGAACCTAAAAATAAGTTCTACAGAAAGAACACAAATATCAAGGATATTCTTAGAGTGCAAAGAGTTAAATAACTAACAAAACAACTTTAAAAATTATCGTTTTTCAAATTAAAATTTATTTTAAAACTATAACCCTAGAATACTAATATATATATAGAGAGAGAGAGTGGGTGAGCCCCATGTAAAGTCAATGGAAAAATGCATAAATTTTACACATAGTACTATAGGGTTAATTAAAAAAGGCCATAAATATGTCACAAAGTTCAGACTTACCTGCACAGTGAACCTTGAAAGGACTCCCACTGATGTGGTATCCATTGTACTTCACAGTGATGAAGTAGTCACCTGGTGCCAAGGGGGTGTATCGCACTTTGTAGCCCTCCTCTACTTCAGTGCAGTCCATAGAAACCTTTGAGGGTCCATCAATGGTCACTGCCAGTGTACCTGTACCAGCACTGCAGGTGTCCACAATAAAGTCCATCTTTGTGCCTGAAATTAAATGGGTAAACATACTGTAGAAAAAAAAATCCATTGTATTGGTTTGTTTATTTTTAACGAAAAACACATGTTTTGCTGTTTTTTTAAAAAAAAATATACAAAAAGTACTGCAAACTAGGTACTAATTTGTATTTAGTTAGTTTGTAGACAGCATTTTAAGAAATGAAATAAATTCACTCAAAATACTTCATAAATTCACTCAAAATACTCAATAATTTATTAGAATGAAAATTGGAATCGAAGTTTACTCTGTGATGACATCAAGCCACATCACATGACTTGAAAAAACGTTCTGACAGAAACTGTTTAATTGAAAATATTTATACGTTCTTACACAAAAAAGAGTCGATGATTGCTTTTTGTGAATCTTAAAGTAGGCTGAAATTTCACAGGAGATTTTAAGTACATCAAAAGAATCTTTTTAGGCAGTGCGGGTCGAAATATTCGAAAGTTGAATAATTTGGGACACCCTAGGGCCTATTTAACATGCATTTGTGTATTTAGGGACAATTTTTTGAGCAAGCACCTTATTGTATAACAAATGGACTATAGTGTACCAAACAATCTGAAATGTTTGTTGAAAAGGCACTTTTGTTGCGTACTGTAGTATAGATAAACAAAGAAATGCACTTGCCAATACAACTACGAAACTCACCTGTTTTGGCTTCCTTGAGTCCTTGACCATAGGCATGGACCGCAGCTGGATCAGCATCGTCTTGTCCAATCCTCAGGCGAAATGGACTCTGGGGGATGTGGATGCCGTCACAGCGGATGTGGATGAGATGGATGCCGTTTTCTCGGGGCACAAATCGTAAGGCCCACTGATCTGAAATATAAAACATGTTATTAAACATTTATAGGTTCTTACACATTAAAAGGAAGTTTATAACTGCTTTTTGTGAATCCTAAATTAAGTTTAATGGATGCATCTTTAAATGTGTTATTTATATATTAATTTTTTTTAATATTTATATTTGTGAAATTATGCACAGCAAGTATTTATATAATTAAATTTAAAAACACATGTATTATTTCTATTCCAAACAATGAAATAACTTCTCATGGAAGTCATTATAATTTTTTTTTTCAATAATTGCAATCTTAAATGATGAAAACACACTAAAATATTAATAAAAATTTGTTATGTCAAAGTATTGGTTATTACCTGTTAATACAGGATTTAACATGCAATAGTTAATAAATAACAAGAGTTTTTCAAATAACGCTTAAGCTTACAAAGCTTGTTAAAAAAAAATTAAATACTGTGAAAACTCGAACTCAGACAGGGTTTGTACGGTCCTTAAAAGGCCTTAGAAACTCCTTTTTCTTTATTGGTCTTTGGCAACTTTCGAGTTACTGAAGACTTAAAAAGTCCTTAAAATTACTCTAATTTAAATCATTTTACTAAACCTTTATTCAAAATGTCTAACTTTAATTTGAATTGAACACAACTTTGAATCCAAGTAAAAAAACCATAGCTTCGTTTCACCCTGATTGCTGCACCTATTTCATATTAATTTTTTTAATAAGAAGGCTATTGCGACTTTAGAGCTAAACTTTTCGTTACAAATACATACAAGCGGTTTGCATTAGAAAATAAGGTTATTATAAATCCTTAGAAACTCATTTTTGTTTACGGGAAAATGCGTACAAAACCTTGTAAGACAAACCAAGTCACTAAAACTTTGAGACTTTAAGAAACCATAATTTAGACCAGTGGCAGAAATAAAATTACAGTTTAACTTCAACATGGTAAAATGACAACCATTTTCATGCAAAGTGTGTATAATAATAAACATTTTAATCAGCTGTTCCAAGAAGCTAAACCTATGATTGCAAGAAAATAGTAATATTTTTTTAACAGTTAAATGCTCCAAAATTTTGAAAACGTTCCAACTTATTTTTATAAATTTAAAATACTAAATATTCTCATAAAATTAAAATACGTAAATAACTATTGATTTAATAAAATTTTCTTTTTTAATTACCAGGTGCCAAAAATATAAAACATTCTAAAACGCCATCACTTAAGAGCTTGGAACACAAGTATCCCAATGCTTTCACTAGAATGAATGACTATTTCCACATTAGGCCGGTAAAGTAATGTTTGAAAAAGTCATTATATCAATGCCTTAGCGGTCAGACGTGAAATTAATTTTTCGTAAGTTTGAGGTTAAGAGTTCATTTAATCCTGAAATTGTAATCTATATAGTATCTGATATATGGTAAGTAAAAAACAATTATTTTAATTGGCAAAACCTTAAATGTCGTTTATCATTCCTTTATAATAATGCTACAAACTTTCCAACCCCTACACAGCTATGAAATTCCATAAAAATATCTATTAAAAGTATTAACAAATAACTATCGTAACTATAGAAACTTCTTACCGCAATCCAAGGGTGCGATAAAGACATCGTCTTCTGTCCCAGATGGCGTGATGCACTTCCCGTCCAGATTCCCCTTCGCTCCATTCATGAGGACACACAGGGACACAGGTTTGTTGACATTGCATCCACTCTCCGGAACGTGAGCTAGCTCGATCTTGGCCGCATCCCCTGCAGGTGGCATGATGTACACGCAGTAGGGGCTGTCGGGGATGTGTTGCTCATTGAACTTGATGCCGACACGGTAGTCGCCTGCAACAAGGTTTGCAATTTTAAATACTGTGGAAACTATTTAGATAGTTGGCTGAATTAATATTACACTGAATCTACACAGTGGGTTATTGGTGACGGTTCAGAGACTATCTTAAGGGAAAGACCCAGAAATAGTGCCATGAATTTTTTAATCATGGTGTGTCGGGGATCTTTTGGGGGTCAGTACAATAGACCTCACACTGTTTATAATATTTTAACTCAGTGGGCTTGATTAAGGTTTGGAAATAAGAAGCCCACCTTCAAATGGGGCCCCCATTTCTATTAAACAGTTCATGTTTCTACAAGTAAACATTTTACTTGCACTTAAATTGGTAATTATTAAAGTCATAAATCTACATTCTACACATTTTAGAAAACACATTAAAAGTACTGCTTTTTTTTAAACTCTTGTATTTATTGAATTTCTCTTTTACTTTCTTTCAATGAGAGAAAATAATAATAAAAAAAATATTTTTTACTAAAATCTAGTTTTTTTAAGGTAAATTTAGTATTAAACTATGCAATTTATCTATGTCCCTGTACTTACAAATTATAATATTTGATCATGCAGTGTTTGTTAAAAGTAATTGCCATGGTAGCAAATATGCTTCCTTAAATAAAGGGTTATAGAAATAAAAATGGGTTAATTTTTTACATACCTGGTTCAGACACTTTGTACTTCACATAGCAGGAGCCGTCCTTCATGTCCTTGAAGTCAATGTCTGCTTTCGATGGACCTTCAACTGAAATTGCCAGGCTTCCGGCTCCCGCCTCGCGGGTCCAAACGTTGAATTCACCTGCAGGAAAATGACAGGGTTAATAAGTTATTAATACGGGACAGAAGGTGCAATCAGGAAATGTGTAAATTACAACAGGATTTTGTACTTGGTAGCCAAATTGTCTTGTATTGCTCGATTTTTTCATAAATTAAAAAAAATATATCAATACAATAACGGTCTAGTTTTGTGAATTATTATTTTGCAAACGCATCTATGAAATATAAAAAGGAGATAATTTAATATTCTTTTTTTAAAAATTGTATTTAAATTTATATAGCACAGTATGAAAATATGTGCAAACTGTTAAGCTTGATAAAAAACAATTTGATTGGTTGATCAAACTTTTCATTTAAAAAAATAAAATTCACGTACAATGTGAGGAGAAACTGAAAATTGGTAATTTATTATGTCTTTTAAAACACTTAACCTTTTGTTCTTTTTATGGAACAGTTACCTCCCTTTTATGTTCTTTCTAAAGAGGTAGTCTTTAATTTAAGGTTAATAAAATGTTGTTAAATGGAGTTTGATAAAGAACAAGCTAACAAAAGAAAAGCATTTATGTTCAACACAACATGTCCTTTCCATTCAATTTGAAAAGCAGGTCGAGAAGAGCAAAAAAAAAAAATAACAGTTCGTTATTCGAATATCGAACAGTCGCCTTTCGTCTGCAAAGGGTTCATAAAACATATTTCAAATTTCATTTAAAGATGATATATTTGGAGGGCTGAGAATACAACAAACCATATAAAAAAAATTTCAGTTTTGTGTTAACGATATATAGGAATTACATATAGACTTTATGGTTGTTGTATCCGAATACAGTAATACACATAATACAAACTGACCAATACATCGACTTATGGGAAACTCAAAACCTTGAGGTCATTTTCTAAAAAACAAAGGGAGTGGACATTGGTTTGATCAGCCTTCTATTCTACGTTAGCAAAATAGTAATGTTAACAAAGGAATACATCAACCTACATATATCATTGGTTGATCCCCTCAACAGTCCAGGACCTCCGGCATGCACTCTGTGCGCTCCATGGTCCCTGAAAGGACCGACTGTGAACTGGAAGGGGGAACCGGGGATGTGGATGTCCTTGCAGCGCACACTCACAGTGTGCACTCCCACCTCCTTGGGGACAAAGTGGACGCTGTACAGGCAGTCATCACAGTCAGCAATGGCCGCGTCTTCAGAAACACCGGACGGGGAACAGACTTTGGCGGACATATCATAGGCGCTTGAGCCTGCAGGTAGTTAACATAACTTTTTTTTAACAATCTGTTACATATTTTTCTTGGGATAAAAAAGCCATACATTTTATTTGTATAAGCTAAATATAAATGTAATATGCTTGTTAAAATACTGTACCAAATTCATCCTACCTCAAGATTGAAAAGTTTCGAAAAATTAGATTTTTTTAAAAAAAAAGAAAAAATACGTGTATGACAAATAAATAATATACAGGATATAAAATTGCAACTTTTTAATTTTTGTGCACATCTCGAGTTGTCAATCACAATAAGGATAATCCAAATCCATGAAGTAGAAATCCATAATATATAAGGTTGTTGGTTGGTTTACGCCACACTAGAGCTGCTGAGTTGGGCTATTGGCGAAAATTTTCGAGGGAAAGATAAAGTTAATTTTATAATTGTTACCATTAGAAAGCAAAAGATTTATAAATTTTGTTCAATAGGAATCGAAAAACCTTTTCTGGCAAAGAGTATAAAATTTAAATTTTTGGAATTCTCGAAGATAAAAATATCAAAATCAGTTCAGCAAAAGTAACTTTTTACAGAAAGTATAAGTTTATTTGTACATATAGCACAGATAACAAATGAGGCCTCTCTCTTTACCTGGAAGCCTGAACTGAAGCTTGCACTCGTTCCCAACGTCAACCACTGGAGCTGACTCCCTCTGCTTCTTGATGAACTCCCTCTGGATGTTGGAGCCCTCGCCCAACACCTTCACAGTGAACGGGCTCCCTACAAGACACAAGTTAAAAATACAGGGAACTCAAAAGGACTTGGCGTAGAGATTTAATGGACATTGAACAGAAATGATGCAAGAAACTCATTTATAAGGAAAAGTAACATTTAAGCATTTCTGTAATTTTTAATTATTAACACTTACTAGAGATTTTTACAGGTCAAAATAAAAAAAAATACTAGAAGCAATTTCGAAAATAACATAACAAAGATGGCGTCTCTTCAGATGCCTGAAGAGGAAGAGCATAGGCAGTGTTGCCCATTGCCAGTAGATTTAATTTAAAATATTAAATGGTCAGTCTCACAGATTGATAATTGCAAAAATAGATGGGCCCTATACAACCCCCAATTATAATATAGTGATAGCAAGAGTATGCACATCTGGTTTTGTAGAGAATTGGGATTTTCAATGGGACAAAGTTATTTGTATGAATAACTTGAATAAGCTTCCCTAAACCACCAAACCTTAGAGATAAATTTTGTCTTTGGTAAAAACTTTCCACTTCCATTGAGAGTAATTCTTTAAAATCTGTCTTAATTTATTTTATTAAAAATATTTTTCTATGGTCTTTAATGTGGTAAGGGTAGCAAATTTGTACAAAAATACCATAAGGCATCTTATAAACAAGGTACTTAGAAGGTTGCTTATTCTTTAAGAAAAAAAAGGGCTATTATACATATTTTAAAAACTCCTGGATTTCAACTGGTAACAATGATGAGACAAGTTAAAAATGTAAGTTAATTTTGCTGACACATTAACATGACTATCAGCTTCTTATTGCCAAAATCGGTTGTGATAATAACTTCTGAGGTATTGTTAACAAATGGACAAATTTTCAAAATCTATTATTATATTGATTTATCTTTAAAACTGTACAAGAATGTACCTTCCTAATTTGAATCGTATTCGTTTGGACTATTGTACAATACAAAATTCCAGGAATGATCAATTAAAATTTTATTGACAGACATTAAAGAGCTAGTTAAGTACTGAAATGTTTATTACCTTTAGAACATTAGATATTTTCAATTTAAAACACATAATAAAAAAAAATACATAAAAAGATATATTGGTTTTCTAACAAAAAAAGACGCAATGTTACCTGGTACATGGTGGTCTGCAAATTTTAAGTTGACTATGTAGTATCCAGGTTCTGTTGGCTTGTAGCTCACAGTCAAGGTTCCATTTTCATTGTCCTTGCACTGGATGTCAGCTTTGCTTGGACCTTCTACTGAAAGGCTAAGACCTCCAAACCCTAAAGGGAGTATGAATAAAAGCTTTGAGTATGCATTTCATTCACTAAAAGAGTTATTCACAAACTTATTAAAATGGAAATAGGGTTTGTATTAAATGGAATAGGGTCTGTTCCAATCTAAAGATGGCCATTCTCATTCTCTAAAGACTCATTCAAAAATTTAGCAAATCGCAGACCACCACTTTTTGATAACACTAAAATCATAATTTGGTACTAAATACAATTGATGAACTTAATATATCAGGTTTATTAAAAACGTGCTAATTTTGTATAAATATATACGAGCCTAATATTATTAAAACCAGATATATCCAAATTCTTTGCAAAATCGTTTTAAATATTTTTTACAAGTTCTCAGGATATCTTATATGGAATACAATAATGGTCTCATGGACCACTTGGAACTTTCTCGCACTTTACAGAATGGGAACTTCAGATCTAGATGATATTCATAAAGATAGACGAAAAAAATATATATTTGGCAAAATATAACCTTTTTTAAAAACTTGGACATTTAAACATACAAAAATAGTATTCCATTAAAAAATTTATTTTACATAAATAAAAAAAAATTAATAAGGTATTTTTTTATGATTTCGTGAGATTTGTAAAGCGTTATAGGCATGTCTTTCATCAAAAGCTTGAAGTAAGGCAAACTCGCCTTCAAAATTATCAAATCAAAATTGTACTTTCCCTATAATTTTTTTTGCTGCTTACTGTCATTGAAAAATGCTTTAGAAATTTATAAGTTGATTGGTTAAATGAATGTCACACTAGAGCTACACGGTTTGGGATTTATCTTGAAGGTGTGGTGGTCACTTTAAATAGCACATACCACCACACAATCTTGGCGATTGCTTTGGTTTACTGGTGAAGTATCCGGCTCTCTCTATATAGGGTGAAAGGTCTCAATTTCAATGTTTACCACACATCAGTAAAAAACAAACAACCGGGAACAATACCTCATAGATTTTAATCAGTCAGATGACAACATTACTGATTGCAATGTCAGCATCAAACAGGCCACACATAGATCACTCACCAGCTTCCTTTGTGTCGATGGTGAATTCATTCGCAACATGCGTCTTCCCCTCTTTGATGGCATTGCCAGTGACCTTGACTTTACTGGCATCCCCAATCTCCTGGTCGAGGACGTTGATCTGGAATGGGCTCCCTTGGATGTGGTTGCCCTGCCTCTTCACGTTTACAAGGTGCTGGCCTGCTTCACGAGGGGTGAACGAGATACCTGTGGAAGAGACACAAATGGGTCTTTAATTAACAGTTTGTGTGTATTTAGATGCCATAGTTGGGAAACTAGTTGCCATTTATAGCAGTAATCAGACTTGGTGGTAAGTTTATGAAGTTATAATTTACTAAATAAATTTTATGTGCAAGTGAAAATTATTACATTTTTATTCTCTGGTATGCAAACTTTACCTTATCTATAAATATTCAAATATGTATTCCCCCTATTTCCTAATAAGAATTTTTAATAAAATCAAGAAACTTTAAAGACTTTTTTTTACAGATGCAACGGACATTGTAAACGTTTAAAAGTAAATATATTTTAAATCCACAATAATCACAAAATTAGAGTTAAGAAGGTAATCTGAAGAGATTTCAATACGTTTTATTGCTTAAATAATACATGTGATTAAGACTAACATTGCCATCAAAGATTGTAGAGGAATTTTGCAATTTTTTAAAAACTTTAATGCAATATAAAAACTGTTGCCAAAAAAAAATATAATCTTTAATAATTTAAGAAAGAAAGATTTTTTATTCTCTGGAATGTAAACTTTACCTTATCTATAAATTTACAAATATGTATTATTTACAAATATGTATAGGGGGAAGTAAAATTGATTGTAGCATTTTTGTGTTTAAACTAACAATTTTATTTTAAGATTATAAAAAGACTGAAATAAGACGATTAAAGAAAAATTAAAGATTTCAGCAAGTGAAAAATTATATTAAAAAAATTAAATTTATGTTAATTAATTACCAAACTAGATTGCTTAAATGATGCAAACAATAATTGTTTACAATTAACAAAAATTGCATACAATGAGAAGGACATTGCTTCAAGGATTTGGAGATTACAAGATCTCTGTGCACGCTAATCTGCAAAATAGAAATACCTCTAGTATACAGATTTACCCAATATTTAAAAAATAACTTCACAAACTCTTTATGCATCTGCTCTTGCCTTTTAAAAAAAAGAATATTTGTTTCATATAAAAATGTGTAAAGGAGATAGTGCAAGTACCTAGATGGCCATTAGGCAACGTCTTCAAGAAACAGGGTTCCTCTAAACCAGAAGGTGCCACAATGCTGGCGTTCAGGTTCCTTGCATCCTTCTCTTGAACTTTCAAAGAAACCTCGCTGGAGTGACCCACAGATATTTGATTCCTTTTGCGGCCTTCGCCTGTGCAATAAAAAATATTAGTTGATGAAATATAATACATTTGTTTTTTAAACCTCGGTTCATTTAAAAAAAGTAAAATAAACTTTCTTAAATACATCAAAATAAAGTTAAAAACATGAACGATATTTTTTTTACGAACATAAAAAGTTGCATATTACAGATAAACTTGAATGAAGGGTTCTTATGTTGGCTACATATATGAAATTTCATTGTACCAAGTTGTGAAATGATAAGAAATATGGATAGCCTGTCAAGAATCTGTCAAAAATTATCCATAAACAGTCAATCAATTATTACTTCTCTGTATTATATATTATTGATATCTAGTAAACATATATTCGAATTTAGGCTATAGTTTCTGAGAGAGCTTGTTCAGCTAACAATATTGCGATTAAAATATATTAGGTAGCACCTGAGGGTCGAGACATACCACTCACCTGTTATCTTAGACGTGAATGGACTTCCCTTGATGTGCTTCCCACCAAACTTGACTGAAATTTTGTATTCGCCCGGAGCGGCGGGTAAGTAGTTGACACCAACTGTGCCATCTTTGTTATCGTGGCACGTGATCTCCGCTTGGGACGGCCCCTGCACAGCAACATCCAGGCCACCTAAGCAAAGACAAAGCAAATTAAATTAATCGCCAATTTTTATTTATTACAGTGGTTTAAGAAATGTAAGAATTAGACAAAAAAAATATGATAATTATACAATGATTGAAATATAGAATGCAATTTTATAGGGTTACCATTAACCCACTGACACGCACATGATTTTTGCATTTGTAAAGTTGTTTTCACTGCTTGGAAATTTAAATAATTTTTCATATACAAATGTTTTTATGTTATTTAATTATTTTTAAATTATTGTAAAAAGATAGTTCAAGATAGCCTCAAACCTTTAAATTAAAAAAAAAAATTGTAAAATGGAGAATTTTTATAAATTTAAAATTTGGAAGCATTGCTAGAAAAACTGGAGATCCCTGGAAGTGATACAACACGTCAATGAGCATCAGAGGGTTTAAAAAACAAAATTTCCTATGTTCTTAAGTTTTCTGGGTGATTTTTTTTAAATTTAAGGACTTGATAATGTGCGAATATATTATTTTCACACAATGAATATTGTAGTTTGTTTAACCCGTGGATGCTCATGATATTTTCGCAATTGTGTTGTTGTTTTCTCTGCTTAGTTATTTTAATTATTTTACCAACACATGCTCTTTTATGTTATTTTTTAATTGATTGTAAAGAGATAGCTTATAAGTTGTACCTCAAACTTTTAAATTAAAAATATTGTAAAATGGAGCATTTTTATAAATTTTAAAATTGGGTGCATTCTTGAAAAGACTGGATATTCCTGGTCATGATATGTCGGGGTTAAATGATGTAATGGCACATACTACTTAAGTAAAGTATAAATAATAAAAAAAAACTAGTATTTAAACTTTTGTGAAGAAAAGCAAATTACTTAAAATTAAATTTATTAAAAAAATAGCGAAAGAAATATCACCAAATAAAATTTTTTAAAAAATTCGTTGACTTTCCAAAAAAGAAATTCCTATCAAATAACCAAATTCCTTACCAGCACCAGCATTTTTGGTGTAAATAGTGAAATTAGCCGGCTCTCCTGCAATGCCTCTGCTTAAGCCTGGACCATGTGCAGTAACAAAACCACTTGTAATGGAGTCCACAAATATTTTGAATGGACTTCCTAGAATGCAAATATAAGAATAAAAGATATATTGGTTAAAAATTACAAGCACTTAATAAGAACTAAATATCTTATAAAATTGTTAATATATTCAGTATAAAACAATCTTTTAATGATTTATTACAAAGTTACTAAATACTATAATTATAATAAAATATAGACAAATAAAAAGAAATATTTTTTTATTGCAAAGTAATTTCCAAATAATAATTATATTTAACTTTATTTACTGCCATTCATTTAACTTCATTGTCTAAAAATATTTTATTTGAATTATCAGAAAAGAAAATATTTAAAACTTGGCTGGATAAAATGCTTAAGAAAGTTAACATTACTCTTTTACACAACCTAAAATATTGTGGGCCAAATAACATTTTACATGCATGAAAAGTTGAAATTTAATTGAAATTGATGACAAAATAAATTATTAAATATTAGTGGGAATACGTTTTTGGTGATTAATTAAATCAGATTTTAAACATGCAGACTCATTATTCTTCCCTCCTTACACAATATATATTTCAAAGAATCCAGTTACATTTAAAGTAACCTTTTAAGTGATAAAAAAGAAACCTGTTCTTTTGCTTCCCCTTACTTCAAAATGAACAAGATTGCCTCGTTATTCAATTAAAAAATAGATTGTGGCTATTTGGTTAGCTTGTTCTCTCACTTAACTCCACAACAGATGTGCCATCTTGAAGCAACAAAAAGTTTCGTAAAAAAAACAGGAATGGAGGTGAACTGTTCCATAAAAAAATAACAAATGTCAAAAACGTTCTTCGAGTAACATACATAAGGTAGTCAAGATAGGCAAATCCCGTTCATCAGCCACGATAGGACATACCTGGAATATGTTCCTGATTGTACTTGACATGTAGTTCGTGCAGACCTTCCTCCCGAGGGTCGTACTTGATAGAAATGGTGCCATCATGGTTGTCTATCACAACAGGCTTGTCTACCTTACCAGATGGCATCTTTACTTCAGCTGAGGCACACATAAGGAAACAGGCAGAAGAATCGTAAGGATGACATTTCTTAATAAATAATGCAGAATTTCCAATACAGGTTATTTTAACTTTGTGACCATAAGCCATATTATTTACGTTAACAGATCTACAGAGTATCCAGCAATGCTTATGAATTATAAATTCATACAATCTATGTTACAAAAAGTTCATATCTAATGTATTGAGGTATAATTCATATTCTAATTAAATAGTTATCTCGTAATGTTTTAAAAATATGAATTAGATAAAAAAAAATTAAACCCTAGAGCCCCACAAATTAAGGTCTAAACCCATTTACAGATATTTTTATATACATATTCAATTACTCTATTTATATTTATTAATAAATTATTAACATAATTATTCAAAATATAGTAGAAAATAATATAAATCTAACATAGATTTTTAGAAAGACAAATTTATTAAATAGAAATGTATTGTATTATTTAAAATATTTTCATTAAAAGCAAATAAAAATTAAGTAAAAGAGCTACTTCCGACCTGTTATTTGTCCTGGACCAGGTGGCAAGCAGATGCTGTGTAACTCTACGCTTCGGAATTCAGTTGTCCTGGACTGTGTAGTGCGAGTTTGGGTGACAGTCTTCCTTTCAACTTGCTCAGTCACAGCCTGAAAGAAAAAAAAAATTAGAATTTCAATTATTCTGCTATTGACACAACGTTTGAAGTGATAAGTAGAAATCTGTTCCACTCACAAATCAGAAAACCAAGTCCCACAAATTAATAAACTATACAAAAGGCTAGCTAGCCCCTTGCAAAGTTAATAATATTTGGATGCATGTGCATTAGTACACAAATGTGCCGCCACTGTGCGACAAGGTGGGTTCGATGGTGGAAGTGGAACCTTTCGATCTGTAGCAAAAGAGTGTAAACCTTCGCGGCTAAAACGATCGTCATTAGCCCAGAATAAGGACTTGCAACTTAAAGCGTACCTATCAGTGAATTTGGTATTTCTCCAATAGGATCAAATGTAGAAAACTGCTTTTTTTTCCCCAGGCAAACTAATTTTCTAAATTTTTCTCCAATATCCACATTAAAGGCCAGTCATAAAGACCTCCTCTAAACAGCAAATAGAAACGAAGCAATAGCTTAAGAGAAAACGAGATGATGAGGAAGGTTGTATATGAATGCAACTACAATCAAATTTGGTAAGTGTTTAACAGACATGACAGGACAAGCAATTACTACAAAAATGAAGTACTTAAAAAATTATGATAACTAAAGGACGCAGTACAGATAAAAGTAAAATTATACTATATTTGAATTAAAAAAAAAATAATAAGGCAGTAGCGTTTGCATTAAATCTATGCGAGGGGCTTTTATGGGATAACATGAACTCATTAAAAACATATCAAAATAGGAGCAAACAGTAAACAGGCATGTCCGGACAAACGTAAAAATAAATATGCCAAAGAATGGGAAGCAAGAAATTGTAATAACTCGCTATTCTTTTTTAATATATCTACATAAAATAGTGTAAGAAACCTACTTCTCAACTACTATTTTAAGCAAAGTTTCATTAATATCGACCCAGCAGATACTGCAATTGGAAAAATACACAGAAAACATATTTGATAGTTATAACTCTTGTAATTAAAATAACGAAAATACTCGGATGTTTTTTTTTTTCAAGTCTCAACCAATCATTAGTTTCCAAGATGTGTGCAAACAAATTTGATAAGTAAAAATTAATATCGGACCCCTCACATAGTTACGAGTCGTTTCGCAGGATTTAAGAGAGCAATTATAGGAGCAAATCCTTAAGGTATAGAATTGGAAATCATCAAGTATCAAGTCAAGCCAAACGGAAAAATCAACGCTTTTATAATATGCATGAGCGATTGCTTTTTAAAAAGTTGATTATTTCCCCATGTCTTTCATCTGAAGATTACTTCCAATCCATCTTTGCCAGAGCAACACATGTTCTCGTAATGGAACGAATTCTTCTCGCCAAGATGGTATGAATGCATTTCAAAAGATACCATTATTCATTGGATCCGAGGAATATGGATGTCGTTTGGCATTGCACCAAACATCTTAAATGAATAAAAGAACGGTCCCATTCTATTTTTCTTAACACTTACCCGCGAGTCGATTGGAACTGAAGCCCTCAAGATGTAAAAAAACATAGAACAATTTGGTATTTTCACCTGTTCCTTCAAATGAACAAGAACTCCTCTAAGGCTAACATGCCCTGCTCTCGCTAACCAAAAGACGGATTCAAAGCTTCTGCAATAGCATAAGGGTGGGAAGTGGTGCAAAGCAAGTCGTGTAAATCAACAATCAGCGTTCGGTTTAAAGTTTAAAAATTGCCGTGGATATAATGGACTGATATTGAACTCCTTATCGGGCAACTTATTGAGCTAGGATACACACCACCTATCTTAATAATATATATATATATATATATATATATATATATATATATATATATATATATATATATATATATATATATATATATATATATATATATATATATATATATATATATATATATATAAGCTGCATAGTAATGAAAAATGGTGTTAGTCTATTTTCGGATATTTGCGACTTATAACCACTTGGCCACTAGTAATGGAAGATTACAAGTTCATTTTTGGATTTAATTTTACACTACTTGGCGGACACTCTCTCCCCTCCCCTTTTCTCACAGTAAATTCCAATATTGCGAGATAATGAATAATATTTTATAATAATAATAAAAAAAAGGGGGGGGGGGTTACAAAGGAGGATTCAAATATCATTGCGAAAACAAGATTATCAAGGCATTGGCAAATTCTTTCCCGTCGCCAATGTAATTTCGAATGCAAAAACCCGTCATTCTGGCGAGTGTTACTAATACAGTGTTAAAAAGGTGTTATTTTCCAGTCTACTAGAATTTGCTTCGTAATCCGTTTAGTTTGATCCAATTATTTTCCCAATAACTATTTTTATGTCTATACCCTGTTCATTAGACCAGACCACTGATCTCTAACTGTAACTTCCAGACTATTCCTAGTATTTACTCGTCAAATTACAAGTAGTTAGCATAGAATTTAAATTTATAATAGAACAACCATGGTCTCTTGTCAAAAGGTTGATGTTCAAAAATCGCCGAACACCTCGGTTACTTCTTCATATGGACGGATTTTCTGCTAAGTGGAGTGCACAGAGTTCCGCGTTAAGAGCTTTTAACTCGCCTTGGTGTTAACAGGGTTCCCACTCAAAACCTAAAACAAAATTCCCTGACTTTTCCCTGTTTTCCAGTAGATTAAAAATAAATTCCAGTATACGACCCACATCATTGTTATTATGCATGAAAAACCAAATACTGTCTTATGCAACAGCGTTATGAAGAGTTAAATTTCTGTATTAAGCACTTTTTAACCCATCAACAAAATTTCTTAAGCACATGCGTGAACATCAGTTAGCTTACACTGCAAGCAAATACCCAAGTTATGTCAAATTAGCTACTGCTAAAAAAAATAATTTCAAAAAGCACACACGAAAATACGCAAAATGCATTTGCTCGTCTATCAATCAATTTGAATTAAGGTGCAAGGTTCGCTTTTCAATCCCTTTAAATATATAGTTGTATAAAAAAAACTACAAAAAGTTAAATAAAATTAAATTTTTATTATTAAAATAAATTAAACACATAAAAGTTTCAACCCAATATTAATGCCTAAAATAATTTTTATCCAAACGTAAACAGACAAGCTACTTTCAAAAGTCAACGTTTTAACATAAAAAGACAAGTCCCAAACTTCAACTTAGTAAAATAAATTTCATTTGTGGAAAAATTTAAAAATTTTAAGCAATTTCGTTAACTAGTGCAATGCAAATCCTAATAAACTAAGAAGTACTGAAAAATAAGCATTTATTTATGAGATGCAAAAGGATTGAAAGCATTTCAACGGACCTCGCAGCAAATCGCATTTCGTGAATTTCTATAAATTGATGCTTTTCATTAATGGAAAAAAATTCTTAAAAAAAACGACCTTTACTGAGGTCGCGCATTTGCCAGACACAACGAAATTTAGCATAGCCTTAGAGGTATAACAATCTCAACTTTAAAATAAAGTCTCCAAATTAAAAAAAAAAAATTAAAAAAACGGAATTCCGGGTTAGACTACGAAAAGTAGGACCTCTGAAGAGTTTGCCACAAAAATAATTCACCCACAAAATTATTCAATAGGGGAACGATCCATTCAAGGAAACGGGTGGATGTAAAGAAATTTATTTACATGATATGCCCACGCAAATAATGCATCATAAAATTCTGCAATAAAAAAATTATCCATTTCGCAGTATATGGAATTAAAAATTAAAGAAAACCTTTATGGTAGGAAATAAAAATCTGCAAAGGATCGTCTGAAAAGGATTGCATTCGGAAATTTGGCAATAAAGGCAGCTGAAATATTCTTGTTGCATGGTATTAGAAACCAAAAACGTTTGCAGAAAACTAATGTTTGGAAGACATGACCCCTAAAAAGATTCATTAAAAAATTCGGCAACAAGAAAGTGATCCCTCGCAGAAACAATCACGGTGCTCACGTCACCACGGAGTAAAGAAACACGTCACCTACAAAGAGTATGCGCAGAAAAAGAATATTTATATCTACATCGCTTCCAAAATAATACATCACAAAATTCGGCAATACGAGCATAATTTTTTTTAACATTATGGAGTTTAAGACAAAAGAGTGTAAAGAAAATAAAAATCTGCTACAGGATCGTCTAGAAACGAGAGAAAAAAACGTACGGGTACGGCGTTAGCTAACGTAATGGAGATTGTGACAATCATTATAGAAAGCGCACAGCTAAGCTAGACGTTTGCATGCGCACATTTTTCCTGTCATTAAAAATGATGGAAGTGTTAAGTATGACATCATCACTACGGAACATATTGAACGACTGTGAACGGTTTCGGTGACAGATTGAGAATTAGCCAACTGAAAAGAAATTCCCTGACTTTTCCAGAAATTGTTCAAATTCTGCGATTTTCCCTGACTTTTCCCGGTTTTTTCAACCTCTTTTCATTTTCCCTGACAATTCCCGGTTTTCCAGGTTTTCCCGGTGCGTGGGAACCCTGTGTTAAGTGGAATGACATGTAGCTCATTATTGGGCAACCTATTAAACTAAGACTCACATTACTTGGCCAAATAATAGATCTAGCTGCCTAGTTATGGAAAATGTTGTTGGCTCATTTTCGGATTTCGCAGACAGCTCGCTCGTATTGGTTAATAATTTTCAAAGACCGAAAAAAGAAACAAAGTTAACCAATCGAATGATTTCGATGAGATTTTGAAGGGGCGCGTCTACAAGGATTGAACATCAAGAGAATAACTATTCTCTTATAAAAATAATAACTGTTCTTTAAAAAGAACTGTAAATATCATACCACCAGCACACAAAGCAGCAGCGGTTAATGCTAAGATTAGAAATGTAGATGTCATAAATCAGCCAAGTCGGATCTTTTTTGTTTCTCCCCTACGCTTTTCGATACAGTGACAACTGGAAGTGTGAGCAGCCGAAGCCGCTAGAAATAGGCAGGGGGTGGTATTAGTCACGGGACATGTCAAAGAACTAGACAGTCTTGAAGAAAAAGGGACTGTCTGCAGCACATTTGCAGACAGTCGATCAGATTACATCAAGATATTCACAGGTCTGTGACGAAGAGGGTCAAATGCCACAGCCTATAATTTAAAGCAGTGGTGGCTCGGGAACATGAAAGGTGGGGAGCATGTTCTTGATTTTTTATTCATTTGCAGACGCTGCTTCGATGTACGAGACACTAAGAAAAAAGTGAGGACATGTTTCCCACTTGAAAAGTGAGGGACACGAACCAAACTAGGGTGAACATTTTATATTCAAGACTATTTAAGGTTAAAATACTTATGATATAGATTGAGTCTTTGCAAAAAAACTTTTTACAGCTCTTTACTTAAGCTTCCTTTGGTCATCAAAGTAAAATTTTTTCCTCCACCCTGTGGTTGTAAAGCCGATCACATATATCATTGGTTGGATATGGGTGAGTTGCTTAAAGCAAATTTAACGGAAGTTCCTGTTGGTGAAATACCAATAATATGACTGCAGGCTTTTTTATAATTAGACAATAAAAAATGGGCTTTGGATCTGATCTAGCATATTGTAGAATTGAAGACGTGGGTGCAAGAACAAGACAGCTCCAGTCTTCAAAATTGTTCAGGAAGGACGAAAAAAACTGTACATTTCTTGCATCGTATAATACAAAAGTACAGCTTTTCCTTTACATCTCTATAGCTTAGAGTTGTCTACTTCTTGCACCCATCGAAAGATGATTTTTTTTAATATAGCAATTAAGTGAAAATTGTAAATCAGAAAAAAAAGTGGAGCTGTCTGGTGCTTGCGCCCACGTCTTCAATTGAATCTTCAGCAAAAACGACCAGTTACTTGCCTTTTTTGAGATGTGTGATCAGTTTACTCATTTAAAGATCGACGGTGGATAAAAACCATGCACCAGACTGTATGTAAAAGGTAACCATTTTAAACGCAATATGCGAGACTTGTGTACCTAGGGAAACAATTTTTTTGATTTTTTTTTAATTTATATTTTATTTCAGATAAAATTGGAAGCAACATATAACTATAACATTTTGGATACCTTGTTCTATTTTTATCAAAAAGGCTGGGTTAATAGTTTCCCCGTGATAATTGAAATAACCCGAAATCAAATAATAAAAACATTCTATAACCCTGGAGGGTTTATACCGAGCATGGTATGCTCAATCCAATAGAAGAATCACACCGAGTATGGTAACGCGAGCATTCTAGGCTTAATAATCGGCAAATTTTATATCTATACCACATTATCATGTGTCCATTCGCATGCAAGATCACATTTTGAATTTAGCCTAAGTTAACGATAGTTTGTGATTATAAAATCAGGGGTTCAATAAACGAAAATTACAAGGGGGAAGTGTACGAATCACATATGAAATAAACTATAGTTGTCAATTGACTAGAAAAATAAGAAATTTATAAACTGGGGGGGGGGGGGGGGGGGGGGGATTATTTTTAATCTTCTTTTACTTACGAAAACACATACAAATATTTAAAAAATGTATCTGTTAATCCCAACGGCTTGAAACTTTGTAGGCAACTGTAGGAGCATGAAACTAAAGTTGGCTACTTGACAAAATAATTTTCCCACTCACTCCTATTTTTCAAACTCAAATGTTTCTTAATACGGCTGCGCCTCTGGGTACGCAAGCCCCCTTGCAGTATAAGCAAGTCACGGCGAACAACTCAAATCATTGCAAAGCAGGCATTTCTTGAAAGGTTGAATCTCATTAATACATTAACCTTTTCCCAAATTCCTTCTCCAGTATCTTGCCAACCAGTTGTTAACTTAAACTTCCTCCCATTTAAAACAATTTTAGCCAAGTGGACAAATTCTGAGAGTTTAACAAAAAAAAAAGTTGGGAAAAGTGGTTGTCTCATAATCATCCGTCTTCGAGTCAACTGTATTTATACAAGATGAAAAGAAGATGCTAACACTCGGAATAAACACGTCACGCTGCGTTGAATCTCTACCGCAACAAATGCGTCGCGACGGATCGTAAAGACGTCGCAACAAGGAAAAGGATCCGAAGCCGTCGTAAAAGTCGTCGTAAATAGGACAAAGGCGTCAGAAGTGAGGACTTTTGAGATGCTTCATTTTGCAAGTTCCGAGAGATCTTAGTTAGTTGGATTAACATCGTACTAGAGCTGCACAGTGGCAATTGGCGACGGTTAAAGATCTATTGCAAAGGAAAGACTGACCTGGGAACACTGCCTCGTAATTCTGAATTATAATCGGACGACGAGGATTTTGAACTATAGTCTGATGACATAAGATTATGAAGGCGACGGAGATTTTACCGAATTGTGTGTAAACACTAAGATTTCTGTGAGCGGCGACGCTAAATTCTACGCACCGGAAAAATCCACCGTGTAACCGCCCTTAATGTGACAAAACTCGTTCAGCCAACGCCGCTGAAGAGTTATCAGATTAGTTCCTTTCGCCCATCACAGATAAATTCGTTGTGTAGAAGGGACTGGTGCACTTTAAATCTGTAGTGGTTCAATGTCCTCACGCTGTATGAGGTTGCGTGGGGTACCAAATCGGGTATTGTCCTCGACATCTCCTGTAGTTAAAAATTAAGAAGCAGTATTCCCAGGTCTTTATCTATAGATATCGAACAATCGCCAATAGCTCATTATGCAGCTCTAGTGCGACGTTAATTTAACCAAACTCACTCCTTATTACATCGGATAGTAAAAGGTTAAAATGGAATAGCGTAAATCGAATGACAGACAAATGTGACTTCAAAGTCAAATCCCAGTGCCGTGTTTACGCAGGTAAATGTGTCATTCCAAATCGAAACTAAAATTTTGCATACTGCTCAAGGTCGGCGGTGTAAACACGAAAACCTATCTTGGAGAGCAGTCAAGACCAAGCTGCCGAATCCGTTACCTGGCTTTTATTCAACTGTAAATGGGAGGGGACTGCGATAAGAAAGCAAGATGTATTGTCGTCAGCACTGCTTCCATTCTTTCGTGGAGCGTAGAATGTTCATCAAGATATACTTTCTGCAGCAGAACACAAAGGGCACTTCGTTAAACCGTAAACTGATGAGGCTGGTGGATTGATGGAAACAGAAGTCACCATTGTGGGACGTCGTCAGCTACTATTGCATTACGTTCCGTAGAGATAAGGTGCACGGTAGCATCAAAATGTGATTGTTTTTGTGGTAGTGGAGTTGGAAACAACTTTATCAAGCAGTATTACAACCAAAGCAGCTAAAATATACTGATTGATAGTTGTGAGAATGGGGTGCAAAGCTCAGGTGTTGTCATCTGACAGCAGTTTAAAATTACGAGGCAGTCTTCGAAGGTCTTTCTTTCGAAACAGATCCCTAGCAGTCGCCAATAGCCCTTTTGTGTAGGCCGATATCGACGTTAATCCAACCGATCCAATGATTGATTAAAGGTGGCGAACATGTCCACGCTTTCTTCATATGCAGACGCCGAGTTCGATGTTTTAGACACTGGACTGGTTGTTTTTCCTGCGATAAATTGAATCATTACTTACTATTTGGGACGCCTTATTACGCGCCTTATTGAGCGGCTAGCAAGAACTAAAAAATTAGTTATTCGACCACAAGATTTCGCTTATAAGGAGAAAAGGGTGACCAGAGATTCGAGTGGGTGTTGGTTTATTTTCTTTAATGTTATTGTACCGCTCTGGAAAGTAAGAAGAAAAAAATGTTTTACCTCGAGTGACAATATTTATGAAAATATTATGTGTTAAGATGATCGTTTCTAGTCGAATGCGTGTTGGTCCTTAGCAGGGTTTAGTGAAAAAAATATCGGATTAAATCGCGATTCGTGTCTTAATAAGTGATGGCCACTATTAAATGAATACGATATCTCAGTCCTTATTTTTCCAATTTCGTCCCACCACCAATTCGATTCGAATTGGATTGTGCCTCTCAGGCACAGCTCTGCTTTGTTAAAGGTGTATTTGAAATGATAGCTATATGTTAATGGCGGATTACTAAACACATCTCTTGCATAGCGGAGTACTAAACACATTAACACATCTGTTGGTACAATGCACAGGTTTAAGATAGCCTTGGTTAAGGGAACATCATACAGTTGACTCCTGACAAATCTCCAGCTTATGCAACGTATTTTGAAATGCCCAACTTCTAAATATACCAAAATGCTGCTCCTTTCAGGTAAGGTTTGTTCCTTAATCCTTTTTGGTTAGTGCGTATATATTGTGGCTCTCAAAACTCTTATAATACGGCAATTAGTTTTTTTTTTTAAGTTGAATTACGAGGGAAACGCTGCAAAAGACGGCTAAAAATTTTTATTTCTCAAGTCTCCCCTTTCGGACAACAGAACCTTTTGGGAATTCAGGAACGAGTATAAGATTATAGCCAATAGTATATTAGCAGTTAGTATAAATTTTTTATTTCATCGCTTCCGTTCATGGTACACCTCTGTGGCTAAATGTTCTAAGCTGTGCATGCATTTGTTTTCAGGATTTAAAAAACAAATTTGAAAGAAACTGATCCTATTCTTTTAGGAAGAAATAATAGGGGAAGAAAACAAAGAATTCGTATAATGCCGAGAGGGAACTCTAACCGAAGAAAAGCCCGAATTCATTTAATTTTTTGCGTGCTGGCACTAAGTCAACCCCTGCACTTCTATTTTGGGTGACAGAAGCACCGGATACTTTGTCTCGAGAAAAACTATTGGCTTTAGTGCCGAATTCCCCCCAATGTTGCTGACAGAGATCTTCCACACGCGTGTTAAAATTAAAGGAACTTCGAATCTTCTCTGTGGCAACAGGGTCAATTGAGTTCGTATTTGAAAAAAAAGTGGGTTTTATCTCCTCCAGGAAAAACTTATACGGTTGGTTAAATGAACGTCGCTCCTAAAGAGCTAAAAATTGGCTATTGGCGACGGTTCGGGGTCTATACCAAAGAAAGACACAAAAACTGTTCCTTGTACTTTTGAATCATGGCTAAATGCTGAGGACAACACATGGCATCCAACTATTAAACTCCCACACTACGGCCATATGTGAAACATAAATTAGTGGAGTAGGCAAGTGGGAATCGAGAGGGTCAGAATCCCTCCCATTGGTATAAAAAAAATCAAATTTCTAGAATATATAAATATTACTAAGATATATAGGTAGGATATAATGAATCCGGTAGATTTGTTTTTTTAAAAAAAAGAAGGGAGTGTAGTGATGCATCCGAACTTTTCTTTAATTAGTAATTTATACAAGGCAATAAAAAGTAAAAATAGAATAAAATAGCGAAATACTTTTATGCACGTGAAGGTTGAAAGAGATTGACACGCAATGTACTTTCGTCATTTCATTCGTGGAAAAAATTGCGTGTGGCTGTGCCGGAGTACGACCAGAAAGGTTTTATGAAAACTTCATTTTTCAGTATACAATAGAAATATAATTGTTCTCCCAACGAAAAACCTTGCCAACAGAAAGATGATATGCAAACTGTTCTGTCGTAACTCCGCAGATTCCCCAAATTTTGCTTATTTTAAAATGCTAAAGGTATCAGCGACTAATTTCCTATCAAATGAGAACATATTTACGTGAACCGTGCTTTTTTTCTTGAAACCCCATGTATCTTATTTTAAAACACGCTTCCCTTTAAAACAACGTTCAAGATATCTTACAAACCAACCCGGCAGCATTTGTACCCAAAGACCCGGCGAGTGTCGTTACAGTTGCAGCACATAAACAAAGACTCCCCTCCCCATCGTAAACTCTTCAGGGGAGAGCACAAAACAAAAGGAAGGAATTTAAATGGAAGCAGTTAGCGTCACACAATTAAAAGAGGCCGCAGAGATTCATTGAGATTTAAATGCGGACGTTCGCACATCTTCATTCATGGGGAGGCCTGAATGTAATTAGGGGAGATGAATCAAGCTTTCATTCAAGATTCGCTGTCTGCCCGGGAAAAAGAAGTCTACTATCAAACGGATTGGAAATGGGGGAACGAGTGCTTAATTCGTTTGACATCTATAAACTAATCTAAGAAATTTCAATCAAAAGTTGTTAAAGGCCCAGGTAAAAGAAAAATACAATTATTCAAACTGCTTTTAATTCTTTTTTATATAATAATTGCAATTAAAATTGCTCAATTATTATTAATATAATCGAATATGGCAGATCCAGAAAAAAAATACACTGGGGGCGAAAATTCTGAAAATGTAATGATAGTCCTTAAACTCTTCGACATATTTTGGTGTCAGTGGCTTTGTCTCTTGCCACGTCGAAAAGGAGAAAATGTCAGAAATTCTTTGACAATGAAAACTAGAGATAATTTTTTTTGTATCGAATGGGAGAGTTTCACGTGACGTATCAACACGGTACCTTACTAGTAGTTTCGATTTCTTCCCTACAGCAGACAACTTTGCTTTTGTTTGTTTAGTCGCTACGCTTGCAATTATGGGGAAGTTTGTTTATAATATTTGTTTTTTCCCAAATAAGTAATATTTTTATTCTATATATGAATAAATACAGAAATACTTATATTATATTTGTATACAATTAGAATTACAACAAAATACGGAAAAATACTTTTATTTCAACACAAAAATACTTCATTGACGATGAGTACAATCTTTCTCAGTGTATGTAGTAAATATTTCTATATTGAGGTATTATTTAAAGACTAAAACTTAAACTTATAGTACAAGAGCTAAAGCTCCATGCTAACCCTACGAAACTTCTTCGGCGTCGCGAAATTTTCTACATGTTCCGTTAGAACAGCGGTCTTCTTCTCGGCGTGAAACTCCCCCATTATAACATTTAATTAATATTTAGTTATAAAACATTAACAGTTTATAAAAATTTATTTTAAATACATTTCAATGAAGAAATTAAATTATTCGAAAAACTTACAATAAATAGCAAGATCTACGTAGTTCCCTATCTCTGGATAAATTATTAACTGGCACTGCATCCCTAACCCCTCTCTGTCCCCGATGTATCACGGCCTTGCAATAATACACAAAGTTGTGTAGATGCAGTTTGGTAAAATTACATAACACATTATACGAAAAAACTTAGGATGATAATAAAGACTACTAATTAACCAACTTAAGCGCGCCAACCAATTCGAGAAAGCGCGTCAAGGAAGTGGTTATCAATTTGACCCTTTTTATGTATGTTCGCGCAAGATTACTGTTCTAATTCAGATATTTGGAAATTTTTAATTTTTGTTGTGTTTGATAGAGGATATCTCACTCAAATATCGGGTTATCCGGCATTTAACTATCCGGGATTTTCAATTAATTGCGTCGTTTGAAAAAAAATATGTCCAATTCTGAAAATTCTTTTTTGTTTGATAAGGAAAAACCCAATTTCGCAATTTTTTTTTTAAATGGTTATCCGGCTTTTATTTATCCAGAAATATCGATTAATCGGACTTATTTTTTAACATGTTCTTTGACTCCATATCAAAGATAAAAATATTTTCATTATTGGATAGAGATTGTTCAACAATGAAATTTTTAACCGGCATTTATTAAATCGTTTAACCGGCATTTATTAAATCTGATAATCACAAAAATATATGATCGGGGCAGGGGAAAAATGTGAGCAACAACTCTAGTTTCCTAGTGAATAATAGCAGTGAATAATAACATAGGTAGCCTCCGCATCACACAATTTGATAAATTTGAAAAGTTGAATAAGGGGCTCTCTACTTCTTCTCTCCGCGAGTGTATACATATTTAAAGTTATATTTATCCTATTTAAAGTCCTATCATAAGATAACAATTGTTCTCAGAGCGAGTTAACGAAAAGATATAACTCAACAAATTCGTTAGCATCAAGATGCTAAACCCACAAACATAAAAAATAAGATGTACAATTAGGTTTCTTTCATTCTAAAGAAATAAAATAAAAAACAGATCCCCTTTCGAAATTATCTATTGTCTTTTAAAATTTTCATACGTAAACAACATAGAATGCTATCTTCAACCTAAACAATAATATCGAAGTGTGAGAGATAGAACTGAGCGGCCATTTTGCTAATATAAAATCGCACCAAACAATTACTTCGATTTCATTCATTAGAAGAGATTATTAGGAAAGACGATTCCACATATTTTTCAAAAACAAAGCAGACAGTTAATGCAAAATCAAATACAATTTTTTTAATTATAAATTGGCAAGAGTGTACGTTACCATACCTTTTGTTTTAGAATTACACTTAACTTCACCTCCTAAGTAAATACGTAAGTTAGGGTGGAACTGGTACAGTGGCGCAGGAATTTATATTTAAGAAGTATAGCACAGAGAAAGCTCATGTTCTTAGGCCCATTCTACACGGACGTGATAAAGCGCTTTGCATTCTGCAGAAGCCTCCGTGATTAGTACATACAAACTCGGAAGTGTTGAAAATTTTCATAAATATAAAAATACTTCCGAACTTAATGTAATACATTTGCGAATGGTTATGATTTATAATATTTTAAATCATGAAATAGTGATATAATAAAATAACAGGAAAACGAAGTTGCGATCAGAAGTTTGCGATCCCCATAGAACCCACAGAAGAACCCCATATTCTAAACTAAAAGACTTTGAAATATAGCGGACTGTGGCAAAAATTTTCCTCGAAATTTTCCTGTAATACCAAAGATCCCAAACTATTGTAAGGACATTTCGACACATTTAACGTGCGCAAACCAGTCACCTGTACAAAGCAAGTCTCTGGTCGAAAGACGTCGTCGGAAAACTCGAGAACCGAAAAATGAAGAGTCCGGTACCAAGCCGACCAGATATTCAATATCCCATACTAATCCTACACTCACTGTTAAAAATATATGCTCATTTTTTAATAACATTTCGTCATTTTTGACGAATCAGACGCTTGCTAAATCCTCCGAATAAATATTTCGTCAAACAAAGGAAATTCATTTTGTCGTTTTTTATCTTTTTAAGAAATTTATTCGTCACAAATGGAAGACGGTTTCAAATAAAAATCGACGGCTGGACTCAAACCAGACATCTCTTGGTCCGAAGTCACGCGCCAGAAAAGCTTATTTGAATTGTATCAATATACATATAAGAACTGAAATTCAAATCGAATGAGCTGATTAATTCATTTGACCACAGAGAAAGAATCTGAGTAAATTACGTTCGTTAAAAATGCGAAGAATCTAGTTTCGTTAAAAGTAAAGTGATTCGATGACGAAAGTTGATCGCAGAATGCTAAAAAATGAGTGTTATTTCTGGAAGTGCCCAGTAACAATTCAGATGATTTTTTAAAAAAAATCTCATTCGAAAGACAGTTTTTTTTATTTAGGAAAAAATATTTCCACAATAAATTTGTTGAAAACTAAACTACAACTTCCGTTATGAAACAACGAAGTCAAATACCACAAACTTTGTCGATACGTGCGCAAAATTTTAAAGACTCCAATTCCAAGAAGATAGTTCCACCAACTTCTAATTCACACAAAAAATGAAAATAAGGGGGAAAAAATAGACTTCAGGAAAGAAAGAAAATGAATATAAAAAAAGAATACTCGCATGCAAGAAGTAAAAATCCTATAAATAATAACCGGACTAGGGGGCGGGGGTATATATAAAAAAATCTCGTATCTAATACTCACAGGGATAAGGACCACCTCAATATCCGGCGAATCGCATCTGACAGTGCTGTATCGCTAATAATGAAAGGTGGGGGAGCTACAGACGCCGGGAGCGGAGCGGGTGGTGCAGCCTTCCCATTGGACGAGTGTCGGACGCCCGAAAATGGTGCCCCGAGAATTGTGTCGTTTTGTCGCGCGGTGTGCGAAAGAAAAAGAAATTGCAAAGTTGGGGGTTGTTGAAAATAGATTTTTGAGGCGGGAAGCGGTTGCACAAAAGGCCGTGGTGCGTTTTGTTTCGGAAGGAGCGTTTTGCGGGGAGTTCTTGGGTGCAGATTGCACGAATATCTCAAAGGGTTAGTCGTTCAGTTTCGTCTGATGTCACGGTTGGGACTCGTCGTATTTCCTACTCTTAACTCAGTCGATTTCGGTGCGTAGAGTCGAGTGTATATTTGTGTTTATTCCACGTATTTTCTTGTGAAATGTCTCAAAACGAGGAACTCTTAACATCTTTATATATAATTCTCTCACGCGGTGATTGAAAAACGCTGTTTTTCTCTATGCGGAATGGCAACAGTTACTTTGTTTACAAAATTCTGTTGCGCCCGCATTTTTATTTAACCATTATGTAAGCCATTTTGACGATTAACCCCTTTAATTCATTGGTAAATAATTATTTTGATGATGTCAGCTTAAATTAGGAAGAATATAAGCCTTATTAAATTTAAAAAAATAGAAGTTTTGAAAAACGTTTTTCCAAACTTTAAATGAAGGAAAATTGAGGTGGCGCCATCTGTTGGCAATTTTGAAAACTAGATTTCTATGAGCTTCATTTTTATGACGTATAAACTCAGAAAATTACACACTTCTGGTAGGCAAGATTTATGGTAAGCTTAACGTCAATTATGGCCAAAACAAACTACCAATAATGTTAGAAATTTAACTAAAACGCGGGAATGGTGTGAAAATAACGTGGAAAATAATAAATAACGATAGGCTTGCCAGTGGTACCATTGTTTTCATTTGTAGTTAAAAAGAAATTAGTTTAAATTATTTTATATTGACTTACATGGCGAAAAAATTTAGTGATGCCAAGATGAATATTAAGTTAAATTTACAATTTCAACTTTTAAAATTTTTAGTAATATAATTAAAAAAGTATTGTTACTAGGACACATTGTTATTGTGTTCTACGTTTTAGCGAGCGAAGCGAGAAGTGGTTTGCGAAGCAAACCTATGGAGATTGCGTAGCAATACTACGGGGGTTGGCGGAGCGTTAGCGGAGCAAGGGGTGGAGCCTCTAGTATGCATGTATTGCTTGTACTTAAGCGAGAAAGAAAAGAGAATTCATCGTCGTACGTGGAAAAAGGAATAGTTGTCACGAGGAAATAATGTTACACACATATCAACTTACATGATGAACTTCGATTAAACAAAGGACAACTCCCAAACGTTCACAAAGATTACGACAGCAACAAAAAAACCAAACAAAGAGTGAAATCAATATGCCGTGTTCATTCGCTCAGGACTAGAGTTGGATTGGCGACGGATCTGAAGCAGGGCGTGAAATTAACGCTAGACCTCTAGACGTTGGCGATGTTTTTCCGGAAATTCGATAAAAATTTAAAACATACTAGACTTCCGGTCTTAAATTAAAGTAAAGTCCACGTGACTGCGTCTCTCTTACCATACGATAGCTGCCGTGTATACTCCCGTATAAACCGAGAAAATGAGATCAAATTTTTTTCTCCAAAAGTAGGATGGGTCGGCTTATATGCTGGTCAGTCAAAATTATAATATAATTCGCTTATAATAGGAGGAACGGGTAGGTCAGATCATAGTTCGATTCGAGAATCCGCGCCGATCACGTAAAATCCATATATTTCTTACTCGACTGCAATAATTAAACAAAATCTATTTCATCAATACAGATTTTATTGCTTGATAATATTGTAGATATTAATAGTTGTCTCATTAGAATTTTGAACGGAATTGACATAAGTGATAAAATCGTGTCATTGCTAACCCGCGAATTCAAGCTCTACAGTAAATAACTCTCCCGTTTAAATCAGTATTGACACTTTGGGGTCGAGAGGTGACATTCAGCCACTACTTGGTTTGAAGCGCTGATTAGCTATAAGAAACTCATTAAAAAAATGCAGGAAATGAAGAAGTACCCGCTACCAAAAAAAGTATGAAATCTACATACATCACCGAACTTACATTTTTTCAAATTCGGCATCATGGTCTATGGTGTAACATAATAATTGCATACGAAATAGATTCCAGATTTCTATATTTTAGGATTTGATTTAATGTCTTATTGCCCACAATTAAGGATGCAATCGGTATAAGACGATAATTCTGAAGGTGACATTAAAAGACTTTAGTTTTATCAAGGACTTCTGGATCTTGGCGGTGAAAGTATTCTGAAGAGGAACTCAATAGCCACAAGCAAGGATTATTAGATAGCACCTCTTAACTCGGGCATTATGCAACGGCGTTTCAAGCACGCGATCAAACAATAGGAGGTGGGAAGATAACTGATTGAGTCAACAAGTTCTTCTGTCGGGAACACAGTTCAGGCATTTGTATCTCATGCAAATCAGGAGCACGCGAACAATGTGGCGAATTAATCAACTCGGGATTCGCCACCGGTGCCAGTCCCGAAACAAAAATCGCATCTTGCCAAATACTTTGAACAATAGTTGATTTTTCAATCGAAGACTAGTGTTAAGTGACAAACCGATGTCTTAGTAAACTGATGTGTATGCATTTTTCGTGAATTTGAGGCCAAGCGTTCCTCAAATTGTAATCTATACAATACCTAAAAATTATATTTGAGAAACAATCATATGTATTATTTCTGTAGTAAAGATCCCTTTTAAAGCCCTTATATTCAATGGGACTTAACACATGAGGTATCAAAAGAAAAAAAAATTCAGGATCAAGGATGAATCGTATGTTTGTAACTCATAAATATCAAAGTTTTTTTTTTAGGACATGCGTTTAAAATAATTTAAAGTTTTTTTTTTTAAACAAACCATTGATAATGCTGCCGTCTATAAATGAGAAGAGGCGTTAAATTTTTATGATTTTCTGGCTATAAGAAAAACGCTAATATATTTTGCCCTTATAACGAATGAGTATGTGTGTGAGAGGAGGGGGGGGGGGGGGGGGGGGTCAGCGATAATTATAGTACGGGCATACTAGTCATTTTAATTTACAGGAACCCCGGACGATTCTTGTTTTAAATTCCTTATAATAACGCTACAAACTTTCAAATGCTTGTCCTAAATTAATAGTGAATTGTAATTTTTATCACATTTTTATTATAATTCACAAAACATTTTAATTTTAATTCCCCTACATTCCAATTTGTAAAATTTTGATTACCAAACAGATTTATCCACACATTTATGGTCGGTGGTCAATTAAAGTCACATAGAGCTACACATTGGGTTAGTGACAAGTAGTGGGTTATGGCACTCCAAGCACCTGTTGAAGACATTTAGACCACGACATATTTAACTTGCACCTGTCCATTCTACACAGCGAGTTTTTGGCGGACGACGAGAAACGAAACAAAAGACTCTTCGATCATGAGATCAGTTTCCTTACGACCAGCCACAGTGTGTCGCTCAAACATTTGGAGTTGCATAATTAACGCCCTACTAGAGCTACGTAATGGGGAATTGGCGAAGACACAATGTATCTTGAAATAAAGACATGACTTAATTTTGAACCACGGCCAGGTAATGGTTGATCTAGCACCTCTTTCTCTACACTTCCGCCCTATGACCAACATGAGGAAGTACACCAACCCCATATATACCATGAATCTTTGGCTGGATTTACAAAGATCAAATTTGCAACCCGTCAATTACAAGATGCATTTAGTACAGACTTGAAAAAATTGTAGAATTATGCAATGAAAAATTGAAAGTAGTTGCTGTAACACTTACAAAGGCTGTACATACTGGAGTGTTATTACTTGTACGAGAGCTGATAAATTATCGAAATAAACGCGACGAACGTCTACGCCAGTTTATGAGATATACCAACACCTCCTATAACTAGATAGTTATAGGAGGTGTTGGATATACCCATGACCTTCACAGATTCAAGGTCACAGCAATCGGACAGCTGTTTTCCCTTCAATAATAACTACTTCCAACAACTGAGAGTGGACGAAACTCGCCCCGATGTAGGAGCGCTAAAACAATCCTCCTACCGCAACCCACTTTTAAGTTAATTGCGAAAAACGATATCTAAATACGAGGTTCTATCAAGAACCAAAAGAAATCCCAACACCTGTTCACTTATTCAAAACACGGTGGAAGAGACAATTTCCCCAGTGTTTTGCACAGACAAGACGCACACTCGGAAGCTGAAGGGAAACGAAGCCCTGGGAATCCGTCCAAGAGTCCTGAATACCTTTTATGATTCTTCTTCTTTCTGTTAATGAGCTGTTCTTCGAGGATAGGCAAGTTCAACAGGCGGGATAAAGAAACACTCCCCCGCCTTATTTTCGTGTTTTCTGGGAATTATTTTCAGTTTCCATTGTGTTGTAGGATCGGAGAGGAGGGAAGTGTGTTTTAGGGGGATATTTTTAAATGCGACTCTTCTGGTATTTGCGGATTGAGGTGTATCCAATATATGCGTCCCGATCAATCTTCAGAGACAGAAACAACAAAAATACAATGGGGGACTTTTTTCTTCGTATTTTTAATGACGTGTTTCAAGTTGCGTAAGACATATATAAACATTCAGTGGCGGATCGGGACTAAGGAAAGTGTGGGGGGCCTGAATTACAAGAGAATTCGAGCATAACGGTTATAATTAAAATATTTAACTCTTTGTATTCGAGGAACGTTCTTTTTATGAAACAGTTACATCCATAGAGTAATGATACAAATAGAGGAATAAAAATGCTGATTTCCGTGTGTGCATTATTGAAACCACGTGATTTGTGGAAATGCCAATTCATTCATGCGCCAATATTACTTGGCAGGCCTTGGCGACTTTCAGAACTAAGCGAGATCGAAGTATTGTAATATGGTTTTGTGTTTAATTTTGTATTTAAATATCGTTTTTTTGAACGAGTGGCACAATTTAAGGGAGTTTAACAGATATATTAAAGATGTTTTTCTTACTTTGTACTGTAGCAGCGCTAAAACCACGTGATGTTGGTTTTCTTTTTCAATGTTGACACCGCAGCCTTATGAGAGTCTGGCATTGAAGGCGCTCTCTATTTAATATTACAACTCTCTGGTTACATCCCCATTACCGTTCTTTTACAAAAGAGGTATTCTTTAGCGTGTTCTTTTAGGTTTAGGTTGGACAATTATAAGAAATAAAAAGTTGTGATTAAAGCTGAATAGTAATATCAGTATACTAAACATATTTAGTGTCTTATGTCATTTGTCAAATGTTAAAAAAAAAAGAACATACTTGGTGCTTCTAGACAACAAAAATAATTTCTATTAAAGTTTGCGAGCCCCAGTTGCTCAGTGGATAAGACGTTTAGCTACTAATCAGAGGATTGGTGGTTCGAATCCGTGCGATGGACTTGACAAGGAAAAGTAAAGAAGTAGTGATCTTGCTATCGAAGGGTTGCCAGCTTCGTTACAAAAATACTAGAAAGTCGTCCAGAATATCCAACAAATTATACTGGCGTGTATACGGGACAGGTGCACGATAAATCTGATCGGGGTCCAATGTCCTGACGCCTACTGAGGTTGCGTCGGGTGCCAGCTCAGGTGTTGTCCCCGTCATCTGACCATGGTTCAAAAATACAAGGCATCGTTCCCGGGTCTTTCCTTTGAGATAGGCCCCGAACCGTCACTAATAGCCCACTGTGCAGCTCTAGTGCGACGATAATCTCTCTATTTTAAAAAAAAGTAAGCCCTAGGGGGAAAAAGTAAGTCCTAGGGGGAATTTTCAGTTCTTTCAATGTTATTCAGATCGTATCTCAAAATGTAAAAGTCCTAAAATTATGAAATTAAGTGAATTTGTTAAGAAATGTTTGATAAATAAGAAGAATATATTTTTGTTTCAATACTGTTATTAGTTTATAAGTTATTTAATATTAAAGTCGTCGTTGATAAAATTTCGCTTACAAGTAATTTTGTCCGTCGAGTTTCTGAAACACTATTAAGAGGAGAGATCCAATTTTTTTAGGGAGTGTACAAATAGGTTTGAACTGGAAATCCAAGTAAGCATTTTTTTAAATTCGAATTAGTTTTGGATTTATAAGTTTTTTAAACATTTAAACACGCTCCACTTTTTGAAGTTTTTTCACCCTCATTTTTGAAACGTGATTTCTAAATTGCTATAAGTCATTTAAAATTACATATTCTCTTATTCAAAAAAATATATTAATGTTCGTTAAAACTTCCTCTTTCTGATGTTATAAAGATTATATTTCTATCTTTACAATTAAATTAGATATGGTCAATTAAGATAGGTATAAAAAATAACGAAAAAGGATAAAAATGTCGGATATTTCGAGAAAATTTTAATTTGCGACTTTTTGTCTCATTGTTCCGCTTGCATCTCAGAAAGTAAATGTCCTAAAATTATGAAATTATGCCAGTTTATTAAGAAATGTTTAGGTAATAAGATGAATATATTTGTTTTTCAATACGATCAGTATATTAGACGTTATTTTATGTTAAAGTCATGATTTTAGAAAATTTTGAAAACAATTCATACATTTTTGTATACTTGTCTTCCAATTTTCAACAAAAAAATAAATAAAAAATTAGGGGTATAGATTAAACTATTGGCTACAAATGATCCAGAGCGTTTGTAAAATTTCGATTTAATTTTGTAGTTATAAATTTTTAAATCATTGACGAAATGTCTGAAATAATAGTAAAGTTTACACGTATATTCACAAAAGATAAATTAAAACTGCTCTAAGTAGTTCAAAAATATACTTTTTTCCCGTTAAAAAAATATAGTTATATTCGTAAAATCTTCCTTTCTTGAATGGTATGAAAACTGAAATTCTATCTTAAAAAATAAATTAGATGTAACTATTTATGTGAAGTACTATAATTATTATTAAAAGATATTTCGGAGCAAAATGCCAACGTTGGCAAAATGCCAACATGTATGTAAATCCAAATTCCGTAGCTTAATATATATTTTAATGGGGAATTATTATTAGCGCCAATTCTCAATAATCTTACTTTATATAAATACAAGTTGGCGAATTAGGCTTATTTTTGCTTGGCGCGTTTTATGCTGTTTGTTTACACGTTTCGCTTTTCAATGAGTAGAAACAATTGCGTTAAAGCAGTTCTGCAGTTGAGCTTTTCCAGTTATCAGACCCACCACAACGGCGGCACCCCTCCCCCCCTGTAAACTTGAAACCTTAAAAGTTGGGGTTTTCGAATTTTAAAAATCCCTGAGTTGGGAAAATTTATGCCTCAGGAAAATTAATATTATTAGCAAATGAAAGCGACGGAAGACTATAAATTGACCAGCTTGTATTAAGATGAAACTTAAATTAGATCTCAAAACGGAACACTGCATTGGAACATGCGTGCAACAAATCAATACTTTCAAGAGAACTGTTTAATATTACTTATAAAAAAGCTGACAAATGTCTATAAGTTGGAACTGGGATTTTTTTTTAGCACTGTTGCGTTGTGAATTTCGAATCGGTAAGTGTGGCCTGGTTAATAAACGTCGCACTAAAGCTGCACATTGAACTACTGGCGTTGGTTCGAGCAAAGCGCCCTTGATTGGTTATTGGTACGTATTTACTTACTACATCAAGGACGCTTTGGTTCGAGGCCTTTCTCGAAGAAAAGACCCGGAAACGATGTCTCATATTTTTAACAATGGTCAGATAACGAGAACAACACTAGAGCTGGTACCCGACGTCTTTAAGTTGGGAATTTTGAATCGTTCACTTTCGGAATTTCGGATCGTTAAGTTGGGAAATTTCTTGTCTCAACATCCCAAACATAAATTTGTGTGACGGCACTGCCAGTAATAATTTATCTAACTAAAAAAAGTATTGTTGTTAGGATACATTGTCATTGTCTACAGTGTATGAAACAGTGTATGAAGCCGGTATTGTTTGCGAAGCAAACTAAAGAGGATTGCGTAGCAATCTTCCGGGGGTTGGCGAAGCGTTAGCGGAGCAGGGAGCGGAGCCCCCTAGTTAAATAAAAAAAACTATTAAAGTTTGCGAGATAATATTTTTCTTAAACTCAAAAATATATTGTTCTCTTTCACTTTGAAGAACAAAGAAAAAAATGTACACGCCGTTATTTTGGTGACTTAAAGGCGACACTTGAGTGCGAAGGGTTAAAAAAATATATTGATACCTAAGTGATGTCATACTTTTAAATGGAGTCAGATAAAGTAGAAGCTAATGGAAGAAAAGCCTTTTAATGTTCACAAACATGCAGTTCTTGTTCAATTTAAAAAAAACAGGGAACAAAAGAACAAGTCGTTATTTTAGTTTCTGCGAGTCCACTACTCGAGTGCAAAGGGTTAATATGAATAAACTACTGTAAAAATTAAAAACATTTCTTACAAAATTGAGAATTAATCCGAATTTAAACACATAATTTAAAACAAAAAGAATATTAGATTAAAGGAGAAACAATGATCCAAAATTATAATTACAATAATAGATGTATAAAAATATTTCAAAATTACTGATGCCAGGTTCCTAAAAAGTGCCTCGTCTGTCCCTTGCACTAGTGCAATCAGGCAATCACGACCATTTTATATGTGAAAAAGATCATATCCCACTACACTAAACCCTTGTAAAAGTGTTTTCACTACTATACAACTCTCATAACAGGGAAACTTACGACAAAAAAAACCTCAATTCAAATACATTTAAATAAAATTGCTATTTGCGACGATTAAAAAAACGTGTACAAATCACTAGTTGAAATTTTAATAGTTTGAGATAGCCTTAATAAACCAAATTCAGAGGCGTAGTAAAAATGTACTTTGGTATTAGGAAATCTCCACTTTCGTAAGGTGTAGATTAGGTGGAATCGTGATAATATTTTTAGGTTATGCGTGCATTTCTTTTGGCAAGATGCACAACGGGACATTTATTCCTTTCCTTTGAATAAATGGTTCCAAGAAAAACCAAATTTTTACTTAACACTCCGATCTGACAGATCCACTTATCATAGATGTGGATCTCTCGGATCGGTCGCAGTCGTAATTTCTTTTCTATAATAATAAATGAAAGTGTATGTATGTAGATTGCAAAACACCTACTTCCTCTTGTGTATAAAAGGCTGACAATTTATTTATAAATACTATTCGTCCTTAAGATGGTGCACTTAAAGGGTCGAATTTGTAAAATTCTATTACGTAAGTTTTTTTAATGACTTTAACAAATTTAGAAATATTGCATAAATTTTTTTTTTAATATTTCCAAGATTTAGCTAGAACGTGCTTTTGTAGTATAGTTGGTAGTGCGAGGTACTTTGGGACACTATATCGCGGGAGTCGGAGACACTCGATTAAAAAAAACCATATATGCTTTAATAGATTCCCCCGCAACGCGAGGCCAAGCACCTAGTATGAAATATAGAACAAAAAAAAGTATGTGTATGGGGCAATAAAATTGTTCTTCGGTTTTTGATGTTTTTACATATTTCAAGGCCTTCTGAATAAAAAAAATATATTTTAAAAATTAGTCTACATGCAAATTCTCAAGAATGGAAAACGTCACAGCAATTAAATTTGGCATTACTAGTCACTGATATATATGGAAGGCTGCAACAATTTTAACCTCAAAATCGAACATTAAAAAAAAATGAGGGGGAGGGGCCATTATAGTACGAATTTGTTCTTTTATTAACTGTTTGAAAACGACTGACGAAAATCGCCGTAGCACATTTTAAAGGCAGGCCCCTACACACGTACCGACACGACAGCCCAAATAGCGGGACAATCACCGTCGGACACAACGGTTAGATCGTGTGTGGTTGGCAGTTGTGTGTCGGATCTGACGGTCGGGTGTTAGATCTGACGAACCATACAACTTCTAACTTTCTTTCTAGATCTCTCATCTGTAATTATCATTGCACATACAGCTATACCTAATATCTGAAGTTTACATATATGCGGAGCCATTATGAAAGCTACTACGCACCTCAAGCCCTACTTCTACACTGGTCGAGAATGCCAGTTTGGTCGAAGAATATGTAGGAAAGGCCCCGACAAAAACGGTCGGGGCATCAGGTCGTGTCGGTGCGTGTGCAGGGTCCTTTAGTAATCTTATGAATAGTATACATAACATACGAGTAGAAATTACCCATATATTTTTAATTACTCTGTGAGCAGCTAGTTTCGAACTCCCAAACAGATGTTTTTATTTCGACATACGCACAAGCCGATACTTCAGCCTAAGTTGCATATTTGTGTTCTAGCCAGTAAAATAGCTTGTCACCTTCCACATACAGAAAATACGCACACCTTCCTTCTATTTTGCGGAAAGTGACACACAAAAAAAGATGGAATGGACTATTATTGGAGCACTATCCCCCTACACTTTCAAGTGCTGCATATATTTATCAGCTAAAGCCTAAATCGATCGCTGAAGTTGAGTATTTGTTGAAGGCACTTATCTGAAGAGAATAATATAAATCAGAAGTAAATAGAAAGATAGCTTGAGTAGCACAGAAACATTTGAACAACGCTGCTTAACCTTATATGTGTCGCACGGAGCCTGGCAGGGTAAATAAATGCTGTCTCTGAACAATAGCAGGACGATGCTTAACCCCGGAAGGGTTAAAAGTTCTGTAAAAGGGTGGTTGGGAAACATTGTTACATTATTTTTAGGTTGTAAAAGACATGCAAGATTAACATCCAATTTTCTTATGTTGTTCAGTTTCACATGACTGGTTTAAAATTAATTTTTATGCGAAAAAGTGGTATATATGTTTAGCGCCATTCATTGTAAAACTCCACAAAATTATAAAAGAAATTGTAGATTATATGACTTATTGGAGCAGAACTAGTAATATTCACATGGGAATCCTGTACTCTAGCCTCTACGACACTCAAACATAGGTTGGTTAAATAAACGAGCTACACAATTGGCTATTGACGACTGTGAAAAACATGATAATAATCTCCTCGCGATTTTGAAACATGGTCAGAGGACGAGAACATGAGCTGGCTTTCCACTAACCAAATTTCCATACCACGAGCAATATGAGAACTTTTGAAATAAGACGAGAGTTCACCCTTCTCTACACAGTGAATCTTCAGTCTGAAGCCACGGATCGAACTTTGAGGTTTTCGCGTTCCGTTCCATACATCGTTCAGCATATCATGGTTCCGATAACAGTACTGAAAACCAATTGCTTTTTATTTAAACTGATGCCTTTTTAAATGTTAATTATTTTGATGTCACACCAATTTGTGTCACATTTTCGCAAATTTTTATCCTTTGAATAAATGTCAATAAATATCCTCTTTGTTATATTGCAGAGCTATACTCGGGGCTTACGAGTAGTTCACACATTAGAATGAACTACTCGCAAGCCCCGAATGTATTTGAGAAATGGATATCAACTTGAGGAACTCGCTGAGCGTTACATTAGAAGTGAACGGGCAGTTCACACGTTGGATTCACTCACAACAATTGTCTGAACCCCTTACGTTAAGACGCATAAATATCACAAGTGCCCAAAGTATTCGATGAAGGGTCTTATCTCACCGCAAATCATCCGTAAGTCACTAAGAGGAGAAGGAGGTTGAGAAAAGAAAAGATATTATTTCCATTTTTTGTATCAGTGTGAAGATGCAAGCTTTGCTGAGATGCAAGAAAATAAGAAAAAAACACTCTCCCCTCCTGGGATTGGGTATTTTTGGCGGCGGAAAGTGGCAAGTCGTGCCAAGATGTCCAACTCTCATCAACTAATTGTCTGTTCTAGTAATGCTCCTCTGGATACAAACGAAATGGCGCGCTTGTCTAGTGTGGTATTTCAATGTATATTTATCTAGTTTTTATAGCTGGATTGCTGAAATGATTACGATTGCGAGTTAAAGCTTGTATTCAAGATTTTTTTTTTCCTTGTTTGTGGTCGGTTGCGACTCGACCAACGACAGTTTGACCAGAAAGTTTCATAACCTCTAAATATTTTTTCACCAACTAGGTTTTTTTTCTGATCAAATTTGAAGCCTAGAGAAATTTTTAAGCAAATTTGAAGCCCAATTGAGAGTTATTTACTGACTGAGGTCTTGATATTAAATATGGAAGCACTCAATGAAGGAAATACTTTCTAGTGTTAACAAAACAAGGCCAATAATGTAACAAGAAACAAAACAGCAGCATTATACTAAATCTGCATCTATAAAATTAGATGTAAAATGCGTTTCTTTTTGAACAAAGAAAAAATACAAACTTCTCCCTAAAATAAATGGGATCATACGTTCGATATTGGGATGTTTGCAATATAAACGATGAACAATGCGAGAAATTGCATTGGGCGTGCATGTCAGCCATATTGCGACTATAACATACTAAAATAGAAATGAATCCACAATTACAAATACAATACATAATGACCAATTACAGGCTCTAAGTCCAGCAAGAAACAAGGTTGGTCCTATTCAACACATCCTAAAAATCCCACCAATGCCTATTTTTATTTGCCATTCCGCCTAAATTTATATTGGCAGTGGTGGAAAAATAATGACTACATTATTTTCAAGGAACCTAACTTTTTACTAATTTTTTTTTTCTACTTAGATTCGGGGCTTATTCTTCTAATTGGGTAGTCAGTCATAAATTAAAAAAAAGGAGTCGTAAATTTGAAATGGGTAGCCGACTGATAACCGATTATAGTAATGTAATATCTCATCTTGAACTATAAAATAAAACAAAATAGAAGCCATTGACTGACAAGAAACATCAAGAAATAGTAATGAATTGGTTGCTGTGTATGCCATTCCAGTAAATTCCAGCAGTAGCACCGACCCTCGATGTCAAAAGAAAAGGTAACAGGCCGAAACTAACTTGTTCGAATATGAGAGATGGAAAGGAACCAGGTAGGAAGGCTAGTTAGACGCAAAATTTTCTGCAAAATTGCGAAAGTTATAAGAAGCTCAAGTCCTTAATATGTCACAGGGCACAACAAGATTTAAGTTGTGGTGTTCTCATTAAACAATACGTACAATTACATGACTATTGCGATCATTTTAGCCATGAGGCAATGCATCAGGATACGGAGCAAAAGGTTCCATGTTCAACGCCAGCTTAAAGCACATTGCTACGAAATAAGTATCATGGTAAATATTAAACCTACCTTCATAGAGAAGCTTCCGCCAGGCACAGGATTGCCGCCGAAGTTGACATTGATGGTGTAGTCCCCGACTTCCTTTACCGAGTAGAAGATAGAGAAGGTGCCGTTGCCGTTGTCCTCCACCTTGATGTCCACATCGCTCTGGGTCTGGGTGTTGCTGCTGGTGATGCGGCATGTCACTGCACCCGTACCAGCCTGGTCTGCATTGACGGTGATGCAGTACTCCTCTCCAATAGACACTTTGTCTTCCACACCCTCTGGAGTGTAAAAGAAAAAGAATTGGATTTAGTTAAGTGGTTCATTTAGCGTCGCACTAGAGATACAGACTCGTGAAGATGGTTGGGATATAGACAACTCTACTTTCTTAAAATGTGCCATGAAAAAGTGTGATCAATAATGCTGAAAATTGGCGAGAACACTCCCTCTTAATTTTGTACCATCAAATGACAAGGACAAATTCAGAGATGACACCTGAGTAAGCTCAAGGACATTTGGACCACAACCAATTTATTCCTTCACAATCGATAGATGAATTTAGACACCCATTGGTTTGATGTGCTGATTAACTGTAAGATATTCATCAAATATGTAGAAAATCGTCTCGAGTTGCTGGTTTGAACAGGCGAAAAAGGTCCTGATCCCAAAAGATTAACATTTCTTCTAACCATTAAAATAAGATAAACTGAAACCCAATCTTACTGGTATGTACCATTACCCTACGGAGTGCATTGTACTAATTTTAATATACTACAATAAATTACAGGAGTAATATATGCAAGAGGTCATTAAAAAACTAATAATAATACCTGTAATTTTGCACTTGTCAGCTTGACCCACAGCATAACTGTTAACTGTAATAGGACAATTGGGAACTTCCTGTCCTCCATACTTCACAGAAAGCTTATGAGGACCTACATCTTCGGGTACATAACGAACCTTGAAGGTGCCGTCTTTGTTGTCTACCACTTGGGCTTTGAGCGGTTTGCCATCAGGTTTCTACAAAAAAAAAAGTCAAAAGTTGTATTTTATTAAAAAATTCATTCTGATTAAGAAAGAAATTTGTGAGACAAAGGAAATCCAGAACTTCCTTAACCCTTTAAGCAAGGAGCAAAATTTCAAAAGTGTAAAGTTGTTTACACTGGAAGTGAGTTTAGTTTATATTTTCAAAAAATGTACTTTAAATATATATTTTTAATTCTAATTATCCTAATATAGCTTTCAAAACACCCCAAAGCTTTAGATTTAAAAAATGCTTCACAACAAAAAGTATTCTTGTAAGGAGTTATATAAGGAGTATTCTTATAGGTAGACTATAAATGTCCAAAAAGCTCAAAGTGTTAAACTAATAAGAATTACTTTGCGAATTTATATACTGAATGTGCTTGAGCAAATATTTTATCTTTTTTTATAATCGCTTAGGAAAAAATATTGCTAGATGAAAACATTTGCTTTAATTTTGCTGTCTAGGTATTGCAAATTTTTACTTCGAACAAAACACTTAAGACAGTTACATTTTATTTCCCAAGATGATTTAAGAGTACAAAAAATTTCGTGATTTCAGTGAATTACAAAATAAACGGAAATCTTACACTTTCTGCTAAAAGTTAAAGTTTTTTTTTTTAATTATTATATTAAATGCACATACAATTTAAATTCATAAAAATACTCAATACTTTCTGAAGTATTAGTATTGTCTGAAGAAGTATCTTTTATAAAGTATTTTTGATTTAAAATAATATAAAATTAATTTAACTTGTTGGATTAATTTAAGCTTGTTTAAAAATATAATTTAAAACTTTTTTCAGCGGAAACAACCTTACGATTTTGTTATTTGCATTGATGCTGAGTGGGTTAAAATGTAAACCCAGTGAGACACTCTGGCTTGTCCTTATTTATGGAATGTTCCAAAGTATAAGAGATATCCAATGTTTCTAGTTTAAAATATACATACTTTTAAATTCAATAGTTTAAAAGAACAATCCGGTAAATATGAGCTTAAATTTATGCCAAAGATCACATCACAGAGTTTCAGTTGTAGTATTAATATACCTTAATATCCACTACAGGTTCAGCTTTTCCTGCTTCCCTTGTGTCAATGGTGAATTCCACAGGTAGACTGGCAGGGACCTTATTCTGCAAGCCTGGACCAGAAAGTTTCACATTTTTAGGTTCCACAGCTGGCTTCACTTTCATTTGGAAGGGGCTATCAAACAGAATTTTCATTTTTATATGCAATATTATTCTTTTAATGTCTCAGCTACCTATTAATTAGATGTATACTATAAATGAAATTTAACGGTTAAATTAAAAATAAGAAGGTTTTCCACAAGGGCATTTTAACAGGGTTGCACTCAATATTAAGATTTCATTGATTTTTCCATTTATTTTTTATATATTTACATGTAATTCTAAATCTGACATTTTAAAAATGTCAAATTTAGAATAACATGTAAATATAAATGATTTTTCACATATTAATGTTAAAACCTATAAAAATGAATACTTGAATATAATTCCTAGAAAAGTTAAAAAGACTCAAAAATTCATATTTTCAAAAGAGAAAATTAAGTCACTGAAAAAAAGGACTCGTGAACATTCAATTAAAAATTCAGAAAATTTGTACATTTTTTTTTTATGTTAAAGTCATTTTTATTTTCCCTGCCAATTTAGTGATTTTCCTGTTTCCATGGCAACCCTGTAGGATTGCTTTCTTGGTTGAGCAAAGCGTGCGGAGTACCGTAGGGGCGAAGCCCCTTTTACCTCCTATATGACTATAAATGATAATGACATGTTGGGTTAAATGGGGGAATTGGCTTGCGAATGCAAGTACAAACATGGATGTGACAATAATTAGCACAGTGAAAGTAAAAAGAAAGGCATAAAGCCTTGTACCATGGAAAAGATTTATATATATATACATGTGGAGTTTCCAAGTCTCTGGGACGAATACATTTCTGTTTATGGCAAATAAACAATTTGGCACAATATTACGATAATACAATTGGCATGGTTAAACAATAAAGCATGAAAATAATGTTGGCATGAAGCCTCTGTACAGTATGAAAGAAAATTTCGTTGTTATTTGGACAACGTTCCGGGGACATTACATGACTAGTTTAATTTAGTATAGGGACAACACAGTAGACAAAGCGAGGTACATGTCTGAAGAAGTATCTTATTAATGGAGTGTCATTGCTGCTCTAGGCCGCCGCCTATTTTCTCGAAGTGTGTGATCACACACTTCCAGATCTTGTAGCTCAGAGTTTTCAATGTGGGGGATTTTAGCATAAAAATTTACTGCCAACTTTCCCATAAATTCTCGAAGTGTAGGAATGTTTAATGACTCCTGGATGTCATTAATTCTTATGAACCAAGGGGTTCTAACAATATGGATTTTAATTATTGCAGACTGTAGTCTTTCTAGTTCGTTTAGCCTGGATTTACACGCCGATGCCCAGATAGGCGAGGCGTATGTGATGACAGGTCTAAGCATGGTTTTGTATATTAGAAGTTTATTATCAATGTTGAGGGGAGATCTTTTACTAATTAAATGACGAAGGGCACCTTGAGCTCCCTTAAGTTTCTCACGAGTGTGAGTGAAGTGATGTTTCCATGTTAGTCGTTTGTCGATAACATCCCCGAGGTACTTTGTTGAGTCTTGCCAGTCTAAGGGCGTGTTGTACATAGTTAATTTAAGATCAGGGGGAATTTTAGTTCTATATGTGAACATGACTGCCGCACTTTTCTCGACATTTATTTGAATCTTCCAGTTAGATAGCCATTTCTCAAGGATTTGGATGTGGTCTTGGAGGAATTGTGTGACTGTGACCAGCTCTCTATCGCTGGCCATTATTGCAGTGTTGTCTGTGAATAGGGCAATTTTGGTATTTAGTTGTTGGGGGATATCATTGATAAACATATTGAAAAGCAGGGGCCCAAGGACAGAACCCTGGGTCGTCCCTGCTGTAGCGATCCTGATGGTGGATAGAGATTTCTTAACAGAGACCGCAAAGGTTCTGTTAGTTAGGTATGAATTAATTAGGTGGGTGAAGTTTGATGGAATGTCTAGGGATATGAATTTATGTATCAGTCCTTTGATCCACACTCGATCAAATGCTTTTGCTATATCGAGGAAGAGTGCAGCCGTGCTTTCTCTTTTCTTAAGGTTGGCAGATATGAAATCCGTGACTCGGAGGAGCTGGTGTGTGGTGATAATTCCCTCATAAATCCAAACTGTTGTGGAATGAGTATGTTATTGGCAGTTAAGAATTTTAAAATTCTGTCTCGAATAGTCCTTTCGGCAATTTTGCCTAGGACTGGTAACAGCGAGATAGGTCAATAGGATGAAGGCACTTTTGCGTCTTTCCCCGGTTTTGGAATAGGTACCATCTTGGTGTTTTTCCATGGGGTTGGAAAGTAATTTAAGTTAAACATGGAATTTAGAAGCAGGACGAAGTATGTGAAAATATTATTCGGGAGTTTTTTCACCATTTTATTTGTTAATCCCTCTTTACCAGGGGCCTTTTTGATCTTAAGGTTGCGTATTGTTTCTATGATTTCTTTTTGTTGGACCGGTTCATAGTTATTGTCTGGTGGGGTAAGGAGGAAATTTTCTACAGAGTTTGATATATCAGCGCTAAATTGTTGATTTACTGTTGGGTTGTCTTTGAATTGTTGTTCATAGCTGTCTGCTAGGATTTCTTTCAAAATTGTGCATTTATCAAAACACTTTGCAATGAAAGTATTTTAACTATTTAATTTGATAAAAAAAGAAAATGGAAATTATTAATGTTAAAAATATTAACTCTTTACACTTGAGGAGCACGTTTGATATTAAAGTTATTTTTATGGAACAGTTAAATTCCATTACTGATTTTTTTAAAGAAGTATTCTTTAATGTGTTCTTTTATATTATAAAAATAAAATTTATAAAAAATTATTTAGAATAATTATTTATAAAAATAACAAAGTTATGCATGAAACTAAATATTAATCTTAGTATGCAAAACATAATTGGTAAGTTTATGACATTTATCAAATGTAAAAAAAAAGTGGTAGTGAGGAATTTCAATCTGAATAAAGTTTTAAATTACCAAAATACTTGGTGCATCTAGATGAAAAAAATAATTTATATTAAAGTTTGAGAGAGAATAACTTTTTAAACTCAAGAATATAATTATCTTTCACTTTGAAGAATAGAGAAAAAAATACTATGTCGTTATTTTGGTGACTTAAAGGCGACAATCAAGAGCAAGAGTTCTTAAAATATGTTGATACCATATGTCATACTTTGAAATGGAGGTAAATAAAGAACAAGCCAACAAAAGAAAATAGGGTTTTTTATGATCAAGAACACGAAGTTCTCGTAAAATTTAAAGAACAGGAAACAAAAGAATGTGTCGTTATTTTTTTGATTGATAACTGGCACCGAGTCCAAAGGGTGAATCAAACTAGTCATCAATTATAATTAAACTAACCTTCCAGGGATGTCTTTACCGCCATAGGCCACTTTAACATTGCATTTGCTGCCCTCGGGTGGTGGCAAATACGAAACATCGTATGTACCATTCCCGTTGTCTTTAATCACTGGCTTAGTTGGGATAGGACCTGGAAAGAGAAATTGAAATTAGATATAGATTGCAGGGATGGGAAGTGCTAAAGACCAGTTTGGAGCAATTTTTAGAGCAGCAAATTTTAAGTTTTGGAGCAGAAAAATGACTAATTGTAGCAGCAAAATTGAATTTTTGTAGCAGGAACGCAATAAATTGTAGTGTTTTGGAGCAGCAAAATTAAATTTTTGTAACAGAAATGCGACAAATTGTAGCAGAAAACTGTAGATTTGTAGCAAGAATGCAATAAAACGTAGCAGTGAATTTTAGCATATTAAACAATAATTGTAGCAATAAAATTTGTAACATGCGATTTTAAATCAGATGTGGTACACTACCTAAGGTGTAAAAACCCTGAAGGTCTCTATTGCTTATTTATGCCATTTTTTTATGCAATAAATCAAAACCGGTTAAGGCTATAAATGAGACATTTTAAGGACAGTTGAAAATATTCAACAAAAATTAGTTTTTAATTAAGAATTATTGAATTTTCAATTTTTTTTTACAATATATATACTTAATTTTCATATGTTGATTTTTTCCCCCACTGAAATGTGGTTTATAAAAACCGAAACAGTGTTGCAATCTTGCATATATTGTGCATGAAATCTATTAAGAAGGTTGTTACTGTCTAAGGGAAATAAAATTACTTAATTTTTTCACACAAACTTTAGAATTAAAGAGTAATAATTTGATGGAAAACCTACGTTACTACTTATTTTAAGCATGTTAAGCGTAGGGGTGAGGGGTTTAAACACAAAAATATTTATTAAATAGTATATAAACATTTAAATCAAATATTAATGCCAAAACGAATTGCAAATCCCACAAAAAAAAAGCTTTTTTCAAATTGTCCATTGTTATTACAAACTTCAATTTCGTAAATAAATAATATTTTCAACTAATGAGTAAAAACCCTAAAACTGTATTTTGCTGTTTACATCTGTTTAAAACTGTTAAGCTTTATGAGACCATTTAAAGGCAGTTAAAAATATTTAACCAAAAGTTTTTAATTAAGAATTAACCAATTTATACAATATATACTTAACTTTCAATTTTGAATTTTTTAGTAAAATGTGGTTTATACAATAAACCAAAACACTAACAAACTACAATATCGCATACCTTGTGCATGAAAAAGACAATTTAGAATGTTACCACTGTCTAAGGGATATAAACTTCCTTAACTTTTCCACACAAACTAGATTTATTAAATAGTAATAAATTTATAGAATACATACCTTGCTATATTTTAAGCATGTTAATCTAAATCATTAAAAATTACACTTAAGTTATTATCTTAAAAATTAGTTTAATAAGAAATTTGAAAACTTTCAAAAAGCTAGATAAAAGCCAGGTTTTTTTTTTCTAAGTTGGAGGGTTGTTAGAAAGAAAAGTTTCCAATAACAATAATTAATTTAATAAAATATATGAACATTTAAACAAAAAAGGATTAAATTGGAATTTTAATACCATCTAAACAAGATTTTTTTAAAAAAAAATCCATTTTTATTACTGAAAATTACAAGTCCTAAATTTCAATTTCATGAATTAAATTATATTTTCGAAAAATGTAATGTAATTTTGTTAAGTAGTGCAAAACAAATCATGATAAAACAGGAAGCAGTGAAATATAATGAACTTGTATATCGGATGCAAAAGGATTGCAAGTCTTCCAACGGAGATCGCAGCAGATCGCGTTTAACGAATTTCTACAAGTTCAAGGTTTCCATGAATGAAAATATATAATAAAAGAGTGTCAAATAAAAGTTGCAACGTAATTATATTTATATTCATTCATCTCAACTTCAGAGTGATATCAACCCCGTTTGACGAAGATCGCAAATATTTCTACATATTCAAAATGCTAAATTTTTGTAAAATTATCTGTGTTTTTTTTTAGTATGAGCATCGATTCTTCATAAAATAACAAACGAACTGAAATTTTCCAATGATCAAGTGTCTTTTAATCAAATACCCTTGACTAAAAATTCGGACAAATCTCAAAAAGTTATTACCTTAAATTTTACAAATATTTAAAATTTAAAAAATATGCTTAAATTAAAATGTTGACGAAATTTTTAATCAAATTAAAATCTTGAATTCTAAATTTTTAAAACCCCGTTCATTTCGGGTTCCGAAAATTAAAAAAAAAAACGGAACGGAAAAACCCTTGGGTAGTACAAAGCAAATCACGATGAAATAGAAAATAATGAAAAATAAGTACTTATACATCAGATGCAAAAGGATTATAAGCATTTCAACGAAGATAGCAGCCGTCCGTGTTTAGTGAATATCTTAGTTTTCAAGAGCGAAAAAAATTCTTTAAACAGTGAGTACCATTATGCAACGAAAGACATCAACAGAAACCATCAACTTTCGAGTGAATTACTCCGTTTGACGAAGATCGCAAATATTCCTACATGTAACAAAGATGCTCTATTCTTTTAAAATTCTCAGTTTTTCAAGATTGAGCATCGATTGTGCACAAAAAAAAAACAATCCAATATTCCAATGGCGAAATGTGTTATGACAATTAAATGCCAGTCTAAAAAGTTGAACATCAGGAATCAAGTCTTTTTTAATGACGCGAAATTATTCCATTTAAGCATATCTCTGCTTGACGTATAGCATGCTTATACTCCATTCGTACCTTACATTTCTACAAATACTATTGAAACTTGAGAAAATGTGCTTAAATTTTCTCTTTTAACAAGGATTTAAAACAAAATTGGCGCAGAATCGCACATAAATGTGGTTTTGTAGCAAGTTGGCGCAGGATACCACTTTTGGCGCTCTCTGGCGCAATTGGCGCAGAATTCCCATCCCTGAGATTGTTATCAATTTTAGTAACATGAGAAACACAATGTGATAATTTCTGAAATTGTTATTTTACTATTACCTAATAGGTTATTTTCTGAAAGGTAGTCCCAGAAAAAGTTGTTGACTGAATATTTTATATCTTAATAAAAAACTTAAAAAGAAATAAATTTCCTTTTCTACCCACATCTAAAGAGATGAATAAGCAATAAGAAATGTGTGCAAATGCAACATCATTTTTAAACTTAATGCTTCAAAGGTGGCAGAAGATTTTTCATTTATTTCAATCTGAAATTATTGTCATTTTAAGTGCAATGTAATAAACACATTTTTATTTTAGTAGTTTTTTGCAATTGTCTACTAATTAGGAAACAATATTAATACTAAAAAAATCCTTCTTAAACTTAATACTGTAATTAAATTGCAAAGCAAATATGTATTTTGTGTGAGAAAGATAGTGAATTACACATCTTCATAGCACATGTTTAAGGCAACGCGTGGATCATGGAAATTTGATTCTTACACTAAGTTTTCAACATAAACTGGTCCTCACTAAAATTGACTACCGACTAAAATGCTACACTCTAATCTAAAATACGTAAATATGCCAAGTTTAAAGTTAATGACAATCCAAGGGATTAAAATTAAAACACAAAATTTAACAATCTGCAACAGTCAAAAATAAAAACATGTAAAAAGACACATTGACTAACCTTTCTCGGAAGTAACCTGGACATCCAAAGGTGCTTTGCCAGATTTGGTCGCATCCACAGTAAAGGGAAGTGGCTTTCCAGTACGGCATTGGTTGGGTTCAACCCCTGGACCTTGTGCTTTCACTTTGCTGGCATCCACACTGGCAGTGCACATCACTTTGAAAGGACTGCCTGCAATTGAACAAATAAATGGTTAAGACAATCAGACTAAAGTAATCAATCATTTGATTACACTTTACTGAACTTGCGCAACAGTTGATTTTGATAATTGCTCTACTTTAGCATAATATTATTTTGCATTCACTTCAGAATAATTGATTTTTTTTTAAATTATAATGGACACAACGCTGCTGTCAAGATTATACATGATTTTAAAGTAACTTCATGCTTCATGTGCAAATGTTAATGGTTGGAGGTAATCATACAGTTTGTTATTCACCGATCACAGAAGCTAATCAATTGTGTGATTTTGTTCATTCCTCAAAATTTTCATTTCACCATGTCGTACATAGTGTTCATTACTATTATTTTCAATTAATTTGTAATTATTAATTATTTAGTTTGTCAACACAGGTATAACAATGTCAAAATATATAATAAGATAAATAAAATTATTTGAGAGACTAAGTAGAACAAATGAAAATAGGAAACCAATATCAAGTTATTCTTAAACAATAAACTCAATTAACTATTTGCCCTACAAGGAAGTCTGACATTTACATTCTTTTTACATACCTGCAAGCTAATGAAAGAATCCATTTTTGAAACTCCACAAGCATGCTATTCACGTTCATTTGAAAGAACAGTGAAAAAAAAATAGATTGTTTATTTTGTTTCTTGAGGAACAACAATAAGGTACAAAGGGTTAAACACTTTAGCTCTAGTATGAACCCTTTGCAGTTGAGAAACATGTTTGATAGCTACGTTTTTTTATAGAACAGTTACATCGCATTCGGATTTTTCTTAAGAGATATTCTGTAGCATGTTCTTCTTATGCTTAGAGGGAATAATTATAATAATAAAAGTTATATTTGAAGCCGAATATTAATCTTAGTATACCAAACATATTTAGTGGTTAAGACATTTGTCAAATGCTTAAAATAAAATAGGTGTTGTGAGGAATTTCAATCTGAAAAGTTTTAGAGGACCATATACTTGCTACATCTCGATAAAAATAATTTCTATTATTATTTGTGAAAGAATAACTTTTTAAACTCAAGAATTTGTACTTCTCTTTCATTTTGAAGAACAGTAAAGCAAAATATAACATGCTGTTATTTTGGAGACTTAATTCAAGTGCAAAGGGTTAATGAAATATATTACCCAAGTGATGTCCTACTATGGAGTTAGATAGCAGCAGTTTTTGTGTTAAGAGCATGCAACAATTTTGAGAACAAGTATTTATTTTGGTTATCAATTAAATCCAAAAGGTTCATTACCTGGCACATCCTGGTCTGCGTACTTGACCCCGATCTCGTGAGGGCCCACTTCTACAGGCGTGTACTCCACTGTGCACGAGCCATCCCGGTTGTCCTTGCAAGTCATCTTAGGCTCCACAGGCCCCACAATCACCAGGCCCAGCGCACCTCTGCCAGCCCCCTTTGTCTCCACAGTGAAAGAGTTTACCTGAAGAACAATAATTAACAAAAGTTGATGATAAACAAAGTGTATAATTGAAGAAAAGAAATAAGATTTTGGGTTTTATTTGTTCTTCTAAGTTTCAATGCCATTAATCCACTGATGATCATGGCTGTGATTATCAAGCTTTGGGATCTATAGCTTTTGCAGCAATACAATTTAATTTTAAATAAAAGAACATTTTATATATAAAATATTTTTTAACATAATGATCTGGATCAGCGGTTCTCAACCTGTGGAACTCGTATCACTTGGGGCAAGTGACGGTCCAGTTGGGGTTTGCGAAAATATTAGTAATGGATGAAAATACCTAAATTAAAAATGATTTTTAATGAGCAAAATCAAAACTGTAAGTGTCATCATCAATTTGTGTCCTTTGATTAATTTTCCAGCTAATCTAAGAACATTACTGTCTAACAAACAAAAACATTTTTTGCATAGAGGGATGGGTGATAACTGGAGAGAACGGGATACCAATTAGCATTAAGCCACAAATCCCTAGCTAAAACTTTAATACGACTGGGGATCCCTTTTTTCATATATGCCACCCGCTATTTGGACATGCATACGTTTCAATTTTGTTTGAACACGAAAATAAAGAAAATAAATAATTTATTACTTCTTTTAATATTAAACAGCATTTACTAAGAAAATTGACAAAAATTTACCCAACAAATACATAGAAAAGATAACACCACAATCCGAAATTTAATTACTTTTAGTCTCTTATTTGCACATTTAACACTAATTTAAATTCATGAAAACATTGCAATATTCATTTAAGTTAGTTACTGCACTGAATTCCGAAATTTATGGGACAAGTGAAATCTTTATATCTTAGTTCACAATCTACTGGTTTCTCTGAACAGTCGCCAAGGATTTTTTAACTCTTTTTCTTTGTGCTCGTGGAACCCCTAACATCGACATGCAGGCCACCTTTTGAGAAACACTGGTTTAGGGTATAATGTAAAATCTTATTAAAATTTATTTAAACAACTTTTTGAAGAAATATAAAAAAGTTCATACTGGAAAAAATTACTTCCAAGCAAAGAAAACCTTAAGATTGCAAAAATTACTTTAGTATCAGTGGGTTAAAGGAATTTGAATGTTTAATAATTATCACAATTTTACCTGGTTAACAATGGCTTGCTCCAAGCCTGGACCAAACGCCTTCACTTTCCTGGGATCACAGCCTCGTAAAACGTTGACCTTGAAGGGGCTTCCAGGAACTGGTAGTCCATCATAGGAAATGTCAATTTTATGGGGACCTAAGAATATAAGAATGCAAGTTTCAAGTAAAATAAAAAGTATAGAGATTACAAAAGAAAATAGTTAATATTTATTAGCTAAATGAAACTCTGTTTTGTCAGATTTTTAAATTATTGTACCTATTTGTTAACTTTTAAGTGGTGCAGTTTTCAAAGATTTAAATTTTTATAAGAAATCTAAGATTCATTATCACTAATGTTTTCTTAACACTAATAATTAGAAGTACTAACACTATGTGATGTATAAATTTAATGTTTAAGAAACCTTAAAAACATTGATTTGAATAATTATTTCAGTATATTTTAATGTTTATATAATTGCAATTTTTTTATAAAACTTGCAAAAGTGCAAACATATATTTTATTTCAAAGAATGCTTCAGAGCTCTTAAACAATTGTGCAAGATTGAAATGTCTTGGGATGAAGTCACCATATTAAATAATCTTTGAATATATCAATTGTTGTATTCCTTTAAGGCTTGCCATTACATTTTATTAAATTTAGTTATGAAAATTGAAAATTCTTATAAATAATACTAAAGTTTGTTTTTTATACATTAACGATCATATTTTAATCTTATACTGCATTTGAAAAATATCACAGTATTAAAATAACCATTATAAAAATATTTAGTCAGAAAATGTTAGTTACAATTATAAGAAAAAAGAAAGTAAATTCTGTTGTTTTAGTGGTTAGTTAATTACATTAAAAATGTATTACTATAAAAAAAAAAAGTATGTTCAATATTTTACCCTAATATTACTTTTTGAGGGACTTTACAATGTTGAATATTAAATTTATTATTAAATTTAATATATTTAAATTTATTATTGAATATTAAATTTGTATATACAAAATATAGTACATAATTTTTTACAACCCTCTACCAAACTATACACATCAAAAATATGTTTTTTGAAATTCCTTTTCAGAGCAACAACTTTCCACTTTAACTTAATGGTAACTTCAGCTCAATTCAATATTCCTTTTTTTTTTTCATCGTGTTCAATGTGGAATAAGTAACAAATTTGTTGTTATTCCACATTGAACCAGCCAGCTCATAAAGATAGATTACACATGAGTAAAGTATATATATTTTCTAATTTTAAAATCTATTGGATAATTTCTAAATAGCACTTATATCAGTTTTAACCCTTTACGGTCGTGGAACATGTTCGATACTTATGTACTTTTTATGGAACAGTTACAACCCATCCCTGTTTTTTTTTAATTGGCATTCTTTATCATGTTTTTTTTACATTCAGGTTGGATAAGTATAAAAAATTTTAAAAATTATGCGGGAAGTTGAATATTAAATTCAGTATATTAGTAGTTCACGAGATTTGTCAAATTTAAAAAAAAAAACAAGAGTTAGGAGGAATTTTAATCTGAAGAACGGCTCACTAATATACTAAGTGCTCCCCAGTTTACAAAAATAATTTTTATTACAATTTGTGAATGAATAACTTTTTAAAATCGTATGTTGTTCCCTTTCAAACCCTGTTAATAATTTTTAAACCCCTTTAGATAATTTCTAAGTAGATTTCACTACGTATCAACCTTGTAACACTAAACAACACACACCAGAAATTTTTTGAATTAAATCAGTACAGCCAATATCAAGTACTCCTTAAAAAACCAAAACCAAACAATAGCAGTTCAACTTTCGAAATGTTTGATTTCTACTCTAATAATGCCGACACACCTATGATATTAACTTGTATGCAAAATTTGGTTGTCACAGAATTTACAATGTTTGTAATATATAGTAACATACAAAAAGACAACAAACCTTCCTCAAATGGAGTATAGCATATCCTGTAGGTACCATCATTCAAACTTTGGACAAGTGAATCCATTTTTGTACCAGATGGATTAGTGATGGTGCACTGCACTTTCCCATCACTTCGTTTAGTAACAGCACGTGCATCCACAATAAAGTCGGTAGGTGAGTCAATGTACACACCTAAAAAGTTTTTAAAAAATGAGCGAACTGTTTACAACAAAGCTTATTTACTGCAAAAAATAAACCTTTCTGAAAATTTTACAATTATTAAACAGTTTTTGAAATATATTATTTATAAGTTTAGTTATACCAAAAAAAAAGTCTAAATTATACTTAAATAAGTTACAATAGACTAACCTTACAATATGATGATATAGCGATGCAACATAAAAAGCCCTCCATTGATTAGTTTGCATATAATAATTATTTTAACTCATTACAATTTACTTTTTTTTATACTGACCGTATTGTAATGGTCTGGTGAAGGGTCGGTATATCAAGAATCTACTGTATAGTCAAACCTCATTAACATGAAGTCGATAGTGCCGACAAAATTATTTGTGTTAAACGAATTTCGCGTTAACCACCTAGAAAACTATCTTTTATTTAGTAAATATTTAAAATATAAACGAGCTAGTAATATACTGCTGTGTTTATCAAAATATGCATAATAGTAAGAAGTATATTTAGTACAAAAATGAAGCAAAGTTATACACAAAAAGAAAATACTAATCAGTACCTACCAATCATTTAAAAAAAGTCTGTAATTGACTCGTGTTTTAATTTTAGCAGTTTAGTGATTTTGGAATATCTAATAAGGATGGCATTGCTCTCGGTATCAAAACAGATTGATATTCACAGTTATGAGTAATATCACTATGTCCCAAATGCCACTTAGGATTCTGCATACTTAAACCCAAGTTAAATATAAAATACCTCAAAACATCAATTTTTAATTACTGAATTAATAGTTAAACATGCTTTAAGTTTGATATCTTCTACATTACACTATTTAAAAAAACATTACAAAAGCAAAATTTCCAAACGCCATTAAAATATTACTCATTATAAGCCAGGCTTAAGCGATTACAACAAAACGAACGAATAAATCTACAGATAAGGCTACCCCATGCAAACATCTAGTGCCTGACCAGGGTTGCTGCATACCCTGAGGCTGAATCCCATTTCCTAGGACCCGGATATTCCACACATCTGCATCAGAAGTGATGACAGCGACGAAAGGTGAACCCTGAATGTGGCGCCTGTCGTAAGCAACGTTGATGAGATACTCCCCGATCTCCGTTGGGAAGTATGCCACAGCGCAAGTCCCGTCGCCATTGTCCTTACAATTTATGGCAGCCTCACACGGCCCCTCAATGGTAATCCCGAGGCTCCCATAACCGGCTCCTCGAGTGTCAACGATGAACTCTGCTGGTCTGTTGACCAAACCCTGGTCCAGGCCAGGACCATAAGCAAGGACGCGGCTAGAGTCAGCATTGGACAGGCAAAGGAATCGGTAAGGGGCTGGTGTCAGAGGAACACCGCCGAAGGAGATGCTCAGGAGGTAATGACCGAGTTCCGTCGGTGTGAAGTTCACCAGGAATCCTTCGGCAGTGGGAATGACATGCGCCTTCACCCGCCGACCAGATGGGCTCGTGATGGCGACAGCGAAGTCGGCACGGCTGCAGCCAGCAGTGATGACCCGGAATTGCTGAAGGCTGTTAATTGGTGCCGCTGATTGGAGGAGAGTGTCCAATTCATACCCATGATGTCATCTTCAAGAATTAGATTTTAATACACTAGGGTAGTAAGCTGATGCTGCACACCAGGTTATTTGGTATGGTCATGCTGTGTGGTTAGTCTTTCTGTCGATCTTCCATATAATTCAAACCATGCTTCTGGTTATACCAATAGATGGGGAAAAAATATTAGATCTTGCAGTTAGAAGTGAAACTGTTCAACGTTGCAATACAAAAACTCAATATATTTTTCACTGCAAACAGTTTAGGTCTGAATAAAAATAGATCAGCATGCTAAAAACATTTTTATTTGTAATCATTTAGAATTATATTAATATTCATTTTAGGTATTTTCTGAAGACAGCCTGTCCTTTTACTTTGACAACTGAATCTTCTTGCCTTTTTACGCAAAAATTTCCACCCTGTTTGCCCTCCAAAATCAATCCCACAATTCCCCTGAACATTTTATGAAATGTCCGTTCTCATTCTTTTCGTTTCAGTAGTAAAAAAATAGTTCTTTCTTTTTGCAAACAGATCCTGTGCTTATCTAAAACGACATTTTTCGTGATGTTTCTTCATTTTTGGAAATAAAAAAGTTTATTTTCCCCTATATTTACTGCTAATTTTTTAACTTAAATAACATTTTTATCGTTGTTAGGTATTTTAATATTAACAGGGGATCAATGATGAAAAGTGTTTTTTAAAGGTTGACAATTTAACAATGCGATTGATTACCCTGCCTTTGATAACAGAAAATTATGTCCTCATTAAATGCCCTTTGGAAGAAAAAATTACCCTATCCCATTTCATTTCTTGGGGGAGAGGAAGTTTATCATGCGGAACTGTGGTGCAATATGGAATAGGGGGACTTAATGGTTGTGACGCAGCGAAACTTTAAAACAAAAAAATGCTGAAATTTGTTCTATAAACATTGATACAAGTAATTTTTTACAGAACTCACAATATTTCTAATAGGGTATTTGATAAAATACAAATCATATCAGGGTTTGTATTTTATGAAACATCTTTTGAAACTGTACACAAATTTATCATTTTTCATGGGCGACGGCATACAAAAGAATAAAAATAGTGTGATGTCAAATAAATGAATGCCCCAAACATGTGGATACTAGACTAATATGGTTACTAGAAATAAAAATGAGTATTAAACATGAATTTTTCCCAAATAATTATCTAGAACATGTCATCATCTTTAAATAACATTTAGAAAAAAATGTCTTCAGTCAGAAATTTAAAATGCACAAACCAAAGTTTGAACAAATATATCTATATATTGTGTTTAGCTTAACAAAAAGATTTTTTCAAAATAAAAGCCCAACAAATGTCAAAACCGAAAACTATTGAGAAGTTTATATAATTTTCAAAGATTTAATACTCAAGTTGTAAAATATTTTCCTTTTTACACATGTAAACTTAATGCTTACATTCAACAAAATTTGTCAAAAATATGCCTGTTACGTTGAAAAATATGGAACACAGGAAATTTACCGAATACTTAAAAAGTTATTTATTCTACTTATAACAAACACTAAACAATTACTATTGACACAAAATACAAATTTTTATTAATTAACTAATTTCATTTTTAATGAATAATCCTCATTAGATGACCAATTTTTTTTTAGCATAATAACGCCTAGATTCATTTGCTATTTACTAGGGTGAATACAAATAGGTGAATAAATATCTATTGCAGGATATGTTATCTTTAAGGAAAAGGAATTACAAAGGATTAATATTTCAATAATAGCACTTAAATTGTTAGTAAAGAAATTATATGGTAATAAAATATGCAAGCATCAAATAGGAAAGCAGCTGACTACACAAGTTTTCAAATATACTTTTTAAGATTGAGATATGCGATATGCAAGCAAAAATTGTTTAGTACTTGTTAAGATACTTACAGTTATAAGAGAACTGTGCAGCATAAAAGCAAGATAAATAATTAATTTCAGATAAAAGAAACTCACAATTGAAAGACAATCTAAATAAAGCAAACACTGAATAGACATAGAATGAGGTTAAAAAATTCGGTAACATCCATTTTAATTTCAAAATTTTTACTATACATGAAATTTTTCTTATATATAAATAATTTTATTAAAATATTTTAATGTTAATTTAGATACGGAGATAAATGGTTATTATATGAAGTAATTGAATTTTTTTAATGTGATATAATAGCAATGTAACCTAAAAACAATGCAATAAATAACTGCAATATGCTTTTGATTTGATGTTCCATGATTCACATTTTAAAAACCTTAAAAACATTTAATGCCTTATATTACTGTTTATTTTGCAAATTTATATGCTTTCAAGTAATGATCATAACTTGGATGAAACTACAGTACTGTCCAAGAAATAAATCCACATTTGTAATTAGAAACATAAAAAATATCAAACCAAAACCAGCACTGATATTCAAGTGTGCCTTTTTATTCTATAAAATGATTATAATTCTTTCAGATGCCACAATGACAAGGATTATATATCAATCTACATATACAAATCGAAATGCATTACTGTTCTATCAGAGGGCTGAAAATGTCATGGATGGTTACCAAATTATGTAATCTCAGTTCTATCAATAGCCTATCCATAAAACAATCAATAAATTATAGCACATATGTTCACTACACAACATTTAAGCACACATTTTAAAGCATAATATATTTTGAAGGTGCTAATTTTTATTTTGCGGGACAATTATCTGGATTCTAATAAGAGATAATTTGTTTGAGGTAGTTTGTTTGACTTTGAATTGACTTTTTCTTTATTAGGAAACAATTTTATTCAGAATGTTCTTAATATGTTATTTGTTTTTTTTTATAACAATTTCAGATGACAAATATTTGGTTATGCACTAAAATTTATTTAGTAATTAATTTGTAAATTAGTCAATGAAATTTAAAATAAGGTTTAATTTAATTTCCTGGAAACTTTCTACTTGAGTAACATAATGTCATGATCAATAAAATTATTAAAGAAAAAAATTATTTATATTATCAATTTATTTAATATAAAAGTTTTTAAAATTATTTAATTATTTAAATTAAATAATTTTAATTTATTTAAAAGTTTTTTAATTTATAGTTCATTTTATTAGCTTAAAATGTTTTTTCGACCCACACCAAATTTAAAAGTTACACCATAATCATAGTTTAAAGCTGTGGTTGCATATTTAGCAAAATGCTAAATAGAAATCCTATGTGTCTAAAATACTAAAACTTAACAAAATAATGGACTATATTACAAATAAGTAATAAAATTTCTATATTCTCTTTCCTTTTGCAAACTGTAAATGTTTGCAATAACTTATTAATTATAAATAGTGAAAATATTTTGATTTCATACTATTTTTTAAAATAGTCAAAAACAATGCCGAATAGTAAAAAAATATTAACAGAAATGCTGTTAAAATTAAGTAATTGTTAAAAAATTTACATAAAGTGTTTTTCAAAAAGGTAAAATATTTGAGATTTTCAGCTAAAATACTTAATTATAGGATGCAGATTAAACTGTGAATTTGATATACTTTTGTAGATAAATTTGTCTCTATAACTAACACTTAAAATTAGTTTGCGAAATAAGGAAGTACACAAACCATACCAACACAAATTTGATTCAAATTAATATGCTATTATGAAGAAGAAAGGTTAGATCCTTTTGAAAATAGATAAAATACTCTTGAAATTAATCATAGCAATTACATTTTAAAACTAAAAATACATTTCACATCTTAAAATTAGGCAAATGGGAGAAAAAGATAATTTACTTGGCTCCAAACCATCTACTTTCACTTTGCTGACATCAACTTGAGGTTCAATTTTCACTTTTATTGGGCTATTTGGAATTTCTTTACCAGCAAACACGACGGACACCTGTAATGAAAATATGTTACAAAACGTAAAACAAGCAAATCTTCAGTAGTATGGGTATAAAACTAAATCATTTCATGGAACAATTCTTAAAGACTTTCAAAAATTATTACTATGCATTATATACACTACCATATGAATACTTATCTTTATAATTCATATACAGTCAATTCTAGTTAATACAAACATACTTAATAAAAATTAACTATAAGACAAATAATATCTGCAGGCAGCGTCTTTTAATAACAACATTAATTTTTTTTTGTGCATACTTTTACATTTTTTTTTAATGAAATTGATAATGCAATAACTTCTTTATTTTTCAGGTAGTAATCTTAGTAGTTACCTGATTAGTAACCTTATTCAAAAATAAAACTTATTTTAAAATTTCACATTAATTAAAATTACAAACCGAGAAGTTATTTTTTGGCAACTTTCTGTACGTTATTCTTTAGCGGATATTGAAAAGAACAGACAAAATAAGATCCTGTGGAGCCCACCTTAAAGAAGTTGGAGTGTATGATAAAATTTTATTTTTTAAATTATTAATAAGCTAGTTGTGCACTAGAAACAATTGCTTTCTAACTTTTAATCAACTGAGCAGCTAAAAGAATCAGATACCTTTGTTGTTGATTATTTAGATGCATTCAACTCATGGCTGCATGTCTCAAATTTCATAATTGCCAAAATAAAGGCGAAAAAACATCAAATTTATATTAATGCAATATATTCAAAATTGCCAAATTGTTGAAATTTTGCTAAAGCTGCAAGTACAGTAACGAGTGAAAGGATATTTTGTCCAACTAAATAGCTGCTAAGTCAGCTGATACAACTCAAGTTTTTCCAATTGTGGATTGCTAAACAGTTTAGTGGCATGTGCGAGAGTTACATAGTGCCTGGTTAGACTTAGTTTTACTATTTAAGTCAAGATTTGATCTTTATTACTGCCTGTTCTTAGAATATCTCCAAGTAGCATGCATCATAATCATGGTTTTATTATTACTCTTACTTGGCTACCCAAGGGCTCCAAGCTACATAAGAGAACGAAACTTGCAAGTCACAAAAATATTATCTACCTTATAATTTCCAGGATTAGGTGCATTGTAATCCACTGAATAAGTCCCATCATCATTGTCTAGGATTTGGACAGGAACAAGACCTCCTTTTTCATCTGTTAACTTTACTTGAACATTTCCTGGGAAAAGGGCATTTCCATTTTACAATAGAAACACTCCACTCCTCAAAAGAATATAATTGGAGTATTTTTTGGAAAAAATAATTTAAGAAATCAATAGTCACCTGTTCCAGCACCCCTGCAATCAACATTGAAATGAGTTGGAAGTCCAGCTTTCACACCTGGCTCAACGCCTGGTCCAAAGACCTTTACTTTATTGGTGTCTGTTGGCTCACCCACATTCACCTGAGTTGTCAATAAAAAAATAAGTCATTAACACGAGTTAGAACACCAAGAATTGAACTATGGATTACAATATTCATTTAAATTCATTCAATATTTAAGATCAGTGAAAATATCTGTTCTTTGCATGGAGTTAATTAAGGTTGTTTGGTTTAAATAAACGTCGCACTAGAATTACACAATGGACTATTAGCAATGGTTCGTGATATTTCTCAAAAGCAAGACCAGAGAATAGCATCTCATAATTTTGATCTATGATCAGGTGATGTGGACATCACCCGATCTGTTCTGTTACCAAACTCACAAAACCACAAAATCAATTTGAAATTCAAACCATGATAGACTTAATGTCCATGAGCCACTTCTACATTCATTGGAGGGACAAGAATTGAACATATGTAACCTTCTGATTAAAAGTCAGATAACGCGTCACATTCTGATTACATTTTAACATAACCAGGAAAAACAAACCCTGTAAAATCGCACACTTTAATAAGTTAGACCTACAATTATACAAAATAGGTTGAAGTCCTTGTAAAATGAGTTATAAAAATTATCTATGTTAGTTTCCTATTCGCAATTCAAATTTTGTTTGTTCTAATCTCACCATTTGTGGGACCTATCTTATTGAAATTTGACACTTAAAATAGTTCATAAAAAGGTTTTCAAACTTAATTTGATGTTAAAGGGTAACCGAGTTATTACAACATAATTCTGTTACTTTCCCTTCCATGACACATTGTTTTCCACTTCTGATAATAATTTTTTTACTGTGCAGCTATCTTGGTAATTTCTTTAGAGATAGTGGATGACCCCACACTCCCCACATTTTTCTAGAACATTCTCAAGCTTTTCCGGGAGAACTGTAAATGTTAAAAACGGTTAAAACAAGGGCTACTTACTCTAAATGGACTTTTGGGAATAGCCACACCGCCATAGTTAACTTGTACTGTGTGCTTGTCGTTTTTCGAGGGCTTGTACTGTGCCTTGAAAGTCCCGTCCTTGTTATCAGCGACCTTCAGATCAACAGGTTTTAGGTCCTTGTCCATCACAGACACATCCAAGGGAGCGTGGCCGCCTGCTTTTCTGCAGTCAATGGTGAAGTCTGTGGGCTGGCCTTGAACTACGCCACTGGGCTGAAGTCCTGGGCCATGGGCTTCGACCTAAAATATCCCACACAGGATATAATTTCATTTACACAATGAACACCAAACAGATTTCAAATTCGGTTACATACATTCAAGGATTTGAACTTAAATCCATGGTGTGGTAGTCTCGTAAACTTTCATTACACTGAAGTTTTACTATTTTTGATTGTTTTAATTAACAAGTTTTAAAAAATCTGTACTTTTCATTTGCTTACAAGATTCACTTTTTGCTTGCATTTTTAATTTGTGGCATTTAGGATAAGATTAGAGACCCATTGTGCCTGTCCTTAAAAGAAGGAATAAAATTATAGGGCATCTCAAACAGATCAGTTGCCTTGCAAAAATCCGAGTAGTAAGATAATGGAACATTACAAAAGTTTGCACTCAAAAGATTATGACCCTGCATAATTTGACTCTTAGGCTTATATAAGTTGTAGCATTTTAAATAAGGATTTGCATGTTACAAACAATTGCTTGTGAAGCTTGTAGACAGTGTAACAAATTAAAAAAAAAATGGTAATAGAAAAGCTTTATTTGGGCATGCATGACCAAAATAAACATGAATGTCATGTTTATTTTGGTCATGCATGCAAGATCCATGAAATTTTCCCCAGACACATTTTTTCTAACCAAAAATTTCCCCAACAAAAACTGTACGGGTTAATCACGTATTTCCAATAAAAAAATGTAACCGTCAGCAGAACCGGCGGTAAAATTGCAAACTTCACTCTAACATGTGGCCAGAAAAACGAATGTTATGTTCTTAAGCATTAATAACATTAATAATGAAATGTGTTTATTAAAATTGAGTTTAAAGATGAATACTTCACTACACTTTTAATATTTATAAAAAGGATTTGGAAAATAAATGTAAGTAGTTATCTGCTGCAATTTTTATTTTTCGTTCGTAGTAAAAATTCCCCACAACCTCGGTCGAACATTTAAACATATTCTGCACCCCTGCACTAGCCCTTTCTACGCAGCAGTATTGGGTTGGATGTAGAATATTGAACATGCAAGCCTCCACTTACAAGTTCAAAGCACTTTCAATCAGACCATGTAGGATCCAAAATGAGCTGCATGGTGAATCCTAAGAATACTACCTCATAATTTTTAACTATGATCAGATAGAAAGGACAAAACCTGAGCTGGTACCCCTTATACCCGATGTAGGCAGAAAACATTTGAACAAAGACAGAGTAAACATGCAATAGTCTCGTCTAAACAGTCTTACCTTTTCAGGATGGTAGTCTGTCTTGGGCAAGATTTGCGCCATGTAGGGGGATTTTGGGATGTCTTCTTTATCGCACAGAATGTGAACGGCATACTCTCCAGGCATAGTGGGTAGATACTCCACGTCAGCCGAACCATCGCCATTATCAAAACACTGGATTTTGGCGTGAGAAGGACCCTCAACCAAAAACCCTACGATTGAAACATAAAATCCCTGAATATAAGAATATCACAATAACGAATTTATTCAAAACAATGTAACCTAATATTTTGCATTTACTTTATGTATAAAAGGGTACAACAAACGATGAATTTTAAGTTAATGCGAGTATATAATTTTATATTTCTTAAGTAAATATTAACCATCCAATAAATAAAAACATACCTGTCAATGTTTGTATATTTAGATTCCTAATTTGTTTACTAAATGGCAAATGCTGTCTAAATTTTAAAAACTTAAATACACAACAATTTTAATTGTTTTAACACAATTTTTTTTTTTAAAAAACAATGCTTCGAATTTTTTAGTCTAAAATGTGTACCAAATATGAAAAAGTTTACACATTTGTAAAAAAAATTAATATTGGCTTCTAATGCACTTATACATTAAATATAACATACTAATTAAAAAAGTGTATTTTTAAGTATAAGTTTGAGAAAGGCTTGTTCTTGAACTGTATTCCTTTTGGTTGTTTGATAACTTTTTAGTTTTATTTTCATACTTTTCTCAAGACTTTTAAAAATACTTCTTTCTCTTTTAATTCTTAAAATCTTTTAATTGAATTTATTTTATAATAAATTTAAACCTTTTGTTATATGTAACGCTTAAATGTTCCAAAATGATATAATTAAAGAGAAAATATTAAATAAGTCGTTTTAGCAAAAAATAGTTCCACATATAAAAAAAAACATCCTTTTTTAAGATACACAATTATTGTTTATTCCAAATAAGTACTCAGATTTACATTTAAATATGCAAGTAATTTTACAACAAAAATAACAACAAATATCACATGGTAAAATTAACTTTGAATGAGTTGGAAACTTGTCTTTGAAACACGTATTAAGAATAAAAAATATATGTATGGGGCTGTTATCTATATTTACTATACTTTTTACAGGAAGTAAAAGGTTCAAGTAGATGATTTGTGTGGAAACTGTGAGCAAATATAATTCTTAATGTTATAACTGTGAAACTAAAAAGTCAAGCCCCAGGGCTAATAGGGCTTAGGATTAAATGTCCTAACAAATCCACAATTTTCCAAGAAACATTTCTTACCTAGAGTACCAGTTTCTCCATTAGTCTCAGCAGTGAAACGGGCCGGATATCCAGCTACTCCCCCATATAAACCAGGCCCATACACCCTGATTTTAGATTCTTTGTAGGGCAAAACATTTACTTCATAAGGACTCTTGGATATTTCTTGTCCTCCGTAGGATATTGTCACAATGTATCGTCCCTCCTTCGATGGATAATAGGCACAGTCAAAGTTGTTTTCGTCTACCTTGCGTATATCCAACTTTTCCTGAACACCACCTGTAATCATAAAATGCAAAAAATATAAGATTGGAAATTTTTATAATTTAAAACACCTATCTAAAAGATAAATATAAAAGATAGTGAAAACTACCCACAAAAGATAAAAATATTTTTATAAATGGCAAAAATAACGAACTTAATTAGTAGTTATACAAAGCTAGCCTTTAATTCAGGACAGCAACACTTTTTACATCTATCTTAAAAATATCTTTAAAAAAAAGGGTTAAAAAGCGACCTACAAAATTTAAATCCTCATTAAATTTTAAGTCATCAATGTGAGAGTGACAAAATTATAAGAAAAACACAATACAGAAAAAAGAGTTTTAATAAAAAATAAGTTATACTTTCTATGTAACAATACAGGCTAGCCGCGCACTGGCAACTATCGAGCATCCAACTGAACTATTTAGTTGTATGCAACTGAAAAATTCAAATTGTATTTGCTCATTTTGAAATTATCGGACATGAAACTATTGGACAAAATATCCTTTCGCTCTATACCCAATGCCGTCACACAAAATATTTTTTGGGGTTGCAACAAGAAATTTCCTAACTTAACTAATCGAAATTCCCAACTTACCGATTCGAAATTCCCAAATCAACAGTACTGACAATTCTCGGTTCTAACTTATCAGCATTTTTTATCTTTTTTAAATATTAGGTAATATTGACACTATAACAGTTCTCTCACAAGCATTGATTTTTTGAAGAATTTTTTTTATTTAAGTTTTCTTTTGAACTATAGCATTCTACTATTTCAAGCATTATTCTAGCCAAATTTTTTGAAGAAGATCAGAGCATTAATAAAAAAGTTAGTAAATATGTGCAAAATACTTTTTTAATATTTTTGTAATAATCTCATATTTTTTTGTAACTTTTTAAATTATGATCCGAATTGAAATTTAGCGGGGATGCCACTTATGGCAGAAGAAGCCTATTTCACAATTATAAATCGAACAGTATTTTTCTATTTACAATACGAGATACTGGGAATATACATAATTACAATTTACACTTGCTCCTGCTATTTATCATTCTTCCTCTGAACAAGGTCTTCATTTACATTTTGTTTTTGATACAATGTATAAAAGAGATGGAGTTCCTGGAAGAACAGAAATTGTTTGCAAATCGGCCTCATATTCTATACCAATTGGATAAATTTAATTTGTAAAGACAAAAACAGTAAGCCTGCTCCTGGTTTAATGATATTTCGAGAGTTGCAACATTCTATCAGCAGACTCAAATATGAACATGAAAGCTGATTTTTGTAGTAGCCATTACAAAAAGAAAAAAATAAATCTGTGGTTAAATAAGGGAGGGAAAAGGGCCAGAAATAGGTTATCATAGGCGTAAAGGGCAAAAAAATATTTTTGCTAAAATAAGGGGGAAAGGGATCATATTCTGAAAAAAGGGACTTTTAAGTACTTCAAGTTACAAAAAGGACTTTTAGAGAAAAAAGGGACCTGTTGCGAGGCCTGACATTTTCAATTGCATATCTTTCTTCAAAATTAAATTTTGATAGTTGATATATAACAGTAAGGAGTCAAGGAAATTTTTTTTAAAAATTGACATAACCAGTAACTCTTTAAACTATCGATTTGGCATTTTTATGTCAATATAAATTCTACAAGGGCAGCTTTTAATTTTTTTTAATAAATACAGTTGTGGCCGACTGGCGTTCATTCTGCTTTTATTCCTCTAGTGTCTAAAATTCAACTATATTCCATTTAACCTGCCACAGCCTCAATGTTAACTTCTAAGAGCACAATGGGTGATCTACAGCACATAGAGGCAGCGGCTTTTACAATAGAAACACAAGTTTCTCTTGCTTTTCTTAACAGAAATGCGTCTAATTTTTTAAAGTAAAAGCTTTGTTTTTATAATTAAATTATTTTCACAATTAATTTATATGAAGTCTTCACATATGTACCTGCAATTAAGTTCCACACAGTTCAAAATTATTTAATTTACACTACATTTTTCAAACTTTTGAGAACTTTGTAGTATTAATACCAAACGTTTAAGAAAATTGCAAAAGTTATATTTTGGTTTTGCACATAAAGCTATAAATTAGAAAGCCAAATATAGAAATGTTTAAAGTTAGAAAACTTTTGGAATAATATTATGGTCCTTAGGCTAGAATCTCACCTGGGCCAATAACTTTAACATCCAATTGCCCATTTCCAGCATTTTCAGTGCAAATCTTGAAATCAGCAACATCCTTCACACGCACTCCGTTCTTCTGCAGACCTCTTCCTGTAGCCTTGACTTTGCGAGCATCACACACTGCAGAGAAAAATGATAATTAACTTAATCGGAATTCCAAGCTTGAAAATTGGTAAAACATTGGATAATTTGTTGTTGAAACATTGGGTAATTTGAGTTGCACAATATGCAATGACTATGTTAAATTGACACATTCTGTCATTGATTTCTGCTGAAAATTCAAAAACTCAAAGTTGCTTTCTCAGCCTGACAGTTGAAATGACTTAAATAACTTAAATGCCAGTAAATTTTTTTTAAATAGTTAACTTTTAAATTACAATAGATTAAAAAAGAGCATTTTTTGTACTATTCAACTTTGAACTTTGTCTGTTCAACTTTGAAAATTAGGTTTGTGAAGGAGGAAAGAGATGGATTCCACCTTTACGTTTATTCAAATATCTAATTTTTCTTTATAATAACAAAGAGGAGTCATTTTTACCTGTGACACCTGGTATAACTACCAGGTTAACTAAAATATGACTTTCTCTCTACACAGAAAATGCTTGGCCTTTTCAGAGAAACTCCAAAATTGAAATTTATCTCTTGGATAAGACAAAAGGTGAAATTTTGGAGAAGGAAATAGCTAACAGTGCTAAAAAGACTTTGGGCCATTTCCGTATTTCTAATAACCTACAGAGACTATTTTCTTATGGAAAGAGTTGGGAAACGTTCTAAAACCAAAATTATTGTTAAAGTTTTGATATTGTATAAATAAGAAAAAAAATCATGACCTAATAAAATTAAAGATACTAGATATCTACCATAAAATCTTAAAAAAAGAATCAAAGCTGCACTAGGGCTATACGATGGTTTTAAATCCGTTTGAGAAAGGAAACACTGCCTTCTACTTTTCAAGAAACATGACACTCCCTGAAATTCCATCCACGACCAATACAAGGGCATTTCACCAATTTCAGATTTAACAGAACTGGACTTTGAACATAAGATCCTATAACCTGATGCAGTGCCCATCAGACTATCATGCATCTTTGAAGAACAGGCAAAACACTTCCCATGCATTTTAATATTAAATTTGAATATCCATACAAAGTATTAGAAGATCACACATTAAACAGACAACCTGTACTATTTATCAAGTATTTATAGATTCAATTAGATTCTACATATATTTACCTGGAGTAACTTTAACACCAAATGGACTTTTGGGTATTTGCTGTCCAGCAAAGAACACATTGACAGAGTGCATTCCGGTGGTTTGTGCGACATATTCACATCGATGAACATTGTCTTCCGTTTTCCTGATTCTACAGGGGACCGTATTACGGTTACCCTTCGGATCAAGAATTATAACCTCCACTTGACCACGGCCAGCATCTGAGAAAACAAGCAATTTTAATATAAACATTTATAGAAATTATAGTTTAATTTTTTAGTTTTATAAATGTGTTCAAGTTTTATTGATAAATAGCAAACTTCTTCTATTCTTCACATAGGAATGTGAAGAATAGAAGAAGTTTGGAAGTTCTTTATAAATGATTAAACTGTAAATTATGATCAAGGTTAAAAACTTATATTCCCTAATAACTCTGGGAAATTTAAAAATTTCGGAAAAATATGTATTGAAAGAGGGCAACATTCCTAATGAGTTGTATATCAAAATGCAATTTTAAACTGCTTGAACTGCAATATTGGTTCTAAAAGATCATTAAAATTTCTGAAAATCAGTTTCATAAAAATAAAAGACAAGATTTATAAAATAGAATTTCCATTTGTTTAATAATAAATTATGATACTTTCTATATTAATTAGTTTATTAGATGTAACATTTAAAAATATTTTAACCCTTTCTTGGTAGGTGTTTAGAATTGTATGGAAAGTATTGTCTCCAGGCATTGTAGGCCCAGAGAATGGGAGGATAGAACATGCAAAAAGAGGAATGTATTTATTGAAAAGGAATCCAACAGAAATAAAAAAAAACATTTAAGAAGGAATTAAGGTTTTATCAATTTCAAAATAAACTTTTATGTTTATACATTCATTTTTATTAGATTCCCAAATAAAAATTATCTAATAAAAAAAAATGAAATTTTAGTCACACACAAGTTTGCTACTGGAAATAGAGACCACAATTTTGTATTTTTTTATGTATCCCACAAGATTTCTGAAAAATTACAATATGAATATGAAATATGTTGCATACAAACACCAACCTAGTAAATAAGCAAAAAAAAAAAACTATTTTTATACTAAAATTGATAAAAAGAAAATGTTTTTAATAATGCTGGGCCAATGCTAGTAAGAGAACACAATATTTTATTTTAATTTGATTCAATACATAATTTTATAAAATAAAAAAATATTAAATAGAATATTAACAACTTTATTTTAATTTAATAATTTTCCTTTAATTTAACAATTTTATTATAAATTTAATTTTCCTTTAATTTAACAATTTTATTATATATTTAAAGTTTTTCATTTATTAATTTTTATTAATGTGTATTAGCACACTAAAAATACATGTGTATATTAGCACACTGAAATTACATGTGTATATTAGCACACTAAAAATAAAAGTTTAGCCCAGCATGTGTGTATTATTACACTACATACAACATGTAATTTTTGAAAGTTTTTTTTTGCACTAGTACATTAAAATATTACCTTTAGTGAAAATGTCAAAATAAGTGGGCTTCCCAGCCATGACTCCCACAGGTTCCAAACCGGGTCCAGAAGCAGTGACTTTCTTCGGGTCTCCAGCATGGCCTTCGACCATAACGGAGAATGGACTCTTGGGCACTTCCTTACCAGCAAACACAACTTTCACCTAGCATACAAAAGACACTTGTGAGAAACATATAATTTCGGAAAAATAATAAACTAGGAAATACAAATGCTTGAATTTCTAAAAAAAAAAATGGCTTGAAATGTTGAAATATAGATCTTGAAACACCAATTTTAAATTATTTCATAATGAAAGGTAACCTGCTATTCAGTACTCTCATCTCCCCTTTCTTAAAATAGCATGTAATGTAAATAAGTATTTTAATTAATTAAAATGAATAAAGCAATAAAAATAAAAATTAGTTACTTATTTCATGTACCAAAACTTGATACAATACATTATTATATGTTGATTGATATATTTAGCACTTGGATTAAAAAACCCTTTAGAAATTAATCACAGAAACACTTCTTAAATTCAATATTATCAGAAAATTATTTAAATTAAGCTTTATATATAAAAATACAAATATAATTAATGTAGTTGAATAAAGAATTCTAGTAGTTTATTAAAGTTTCAATTGTTACCTTGTGCATGCCTTCCATTTGAGCTGTATAAGTAACAGTATAAGTTTTACTTCTATCATCGTTAAATTTAATGTCAACCTGAAAATAGAACATTCTTTAATTAAAATAAACACATTTCAAGATAAACCATTAACATATTATTAAAGAAATAATAGGCGCAAACAAAGTACATAAAATTTATTATGCTTAGCGTATTGACTACGTTAAAAATTTATGTTCTGGAACAATTTTGTGTGTTATGTTTTACCACCGCCCCCCCCCCCCCCCTTTTTTTTTTCTTCTTCTTCAAATTTCCATTAGATTCAAATTTAAGATTTATAAAAATTGCATTTTTTCGTCCATTGTAGTGGTTGTATTTTCTTTGCCCTTTTGAGAACTATATTTTTCGATGGAAGGATCATCTCTCCAGAATACTTAAAACCAGGGTATGAAGTATAATGTGAAAATATACCAAAATCACACAGCCTCACCTTTTCGAGCTTCCCTTTTGGATTCTCAATGAAGACCTCCACATTGCCCTTGCCAGCACTGAAGGTCTCCACAGTGAACATGGTGGGAGCTCCAACGTTCACCCCAGTGGGCTCTATGCCAGGGCCGTAGCACCGCACACGGTTGGGGTTGGTGCGGGGCCTGAGGGGTGCACCTGCCTTCAGTTCCGCCTTGGGGTACTGAGAGAGGTAGGTCATCATCGACATGTCGTCCACATTGGGATTGACCATCTCTTCTGGTTTCACCAGCTAAAACAGAGATTTGAATATAAAGAACTTAAAATATACTTTTGTGAATTGATGCATTAATTATAAGTTAATCCTATAGGGAATTATTAGTCATATGAAATGTCTTCTAAGTCAACTACATATAATAGAAGATGCTCTTAGAGTGATCGTTTTTGACACTATAACTAAATTGAAAATAGCTTAATTGGCATCTATTTGGTATTAAGGGGAAATTATGCACTGATGCATTTACAATTTTAAAGTAAAGCAATCAACATACAAGTTGTGGTTGGGGAACTGTAGCATCAGACAGAATAGACTTTTTATACTTTTTTTTTATTGTAGACTCTCTTATTTCTAATACATTACACAATTTTTTAAAGTATTAAGACAATAACTCTAGCCAGAGTTTGGGAGGGGTATAATTTAAAAACTTAAATAAATATAGAAAAAAGTTTCATGACACAATATAAAGACTCACTTGAAGGTTTTTTCTTTTTTTTTAGAATTTGTAAAATAGTAGCATTTATAGTACTTGGTAAAATCACAAAAGAGTGGCACAAAGAGTTTAACAGAATTGGAGAGAAAAGTTCATACAAGTTGTTGATACCATTGATTGTGACATGTTGAGACAAACACGGCAAGTAGTTGATTTATTTTAGAATTAATGTATGGCACATCAGAAAGGGTGTATATATTAAAAATCAGCAAAGTTAGTACAAAACATGAAGTGATTCTCTATAGTGACGTGTAACTTTATGTACTTTATTAGTCATAGTTTTTTAAAAACCCAGAGTGAATTGTGAAACATCCAGTATATGAAAAAATTCTTAATTTTAAAATATTTAACCAATTTGAAAGGTACACATTGCAAGTTTCTACAAAAACAGGAAGAAATCTACCTGAGGGATCCCTAGCCAATTGTCAGCAAGATTCATGGCTTCTTTGGCATTCTGAAGAGCATTTTCAGGTTTCATGTCGCACCAATCAGGGCACAAGCCTATAGAAAAAGAAAGTATTAAAAATAGTAATAATTTTTTTTTTTTTAAATATTACTCAAATTAAATTTTATTTTAGTAGATATCAACTGAATGTTTCAAATTTTAGTAGCTACTAGCTTTATTCCTCAACTTAATGGGCATTTGCATAACTGTATGTCAAACTGACAGCAGTAGCTTAAAGCACACTGAAGGAAGTAATGGCCTCTTGTGAGGAAGCATATAATTACTGAGCCAATGTCACATCCAAAAGGAAACAAATGCAAATCAACATCCATGTCTTGTCCGAGATTTGAACCTAAACCCCTTGCTTTGTACCCCACGATTCCCGACCCTATGAGAGGATCCAAACTGGTCTGTGGAAATTACAATTTTTTTTAATTAAGAATGTCTGAAATGTTTCACTTTTATAACAGAATCAAAATTGAATATAAAAAAAATATTTTTGATAAAAGCAATAAAATTGTATCCCTATTTTATTTTTTTCATAAGTTTGTTCGAATTATCATTGAAATCCAGAAACGAATGAGGTATTTTGTTGAAGAAAGTATCGTTTATCTTCCTAATGTCACCCTTGTTAACTGATATACCTACTAACTTTTCTAAATGAGCATGCAAAAGTTCTGTAAAAAATTAAGTGTCATATTTAGATGACTAGAAAACAAAATTTATGAAGAATTTTTTTTCTTTAATACAACAAAAAAGTTTGGAGTTAAAGGGTTCGGAGTGGCCCTGCAACAGTATTTCAATTTAACTAGTAAAACCTATGGTATAATTATTAGGGATGAAACAGATATCCGGTAACTATCCGGCTGCTTTTTAACTATCCGATATCCGGAAGTAAAGTGCCGGATATCTGATTTTCCATGCCGGATATCCGGATGAACAAAACATCGAAGATTTTTTTTGCGGCGATCAATTTTCTTTGTTCTTGCTTTAAGTATTTTTCCGAAAATTCTACCAATGTATTCATAATGTGCAGATTCTCCCTTTAACCAATAAAGACTATAAAAACCCACTTTTTTTAAAATTTTTAACTTTAAAATTATATTTTTAACGAATCGTTATGGTGGAGGGTCATTACATCTCACAACTAATATAAAGTTGAATTAAAAATTAAATTTCTCAAAAGTTGAAGCAAACTTGAGTTTTCATGTTTGGAATGAAAAGGCATATGGTAAAATTACAATTATTCAGAAATTAAGTGTAAAATGTACAAAACATACGACCATTGCTAGCAGTACCCTAGAATAACCCTTTGTAAATAAAAAAGTTGTTTGAATGTTTATTCAATTTTGGTATCACTTTAAAGATAAGGAATTGGGAAATATTACAGAATAAAAAAATATTTTTCAATTTTTGACCGATTTCCGTTTTTTCTAGTGTGTATGAGAAGTTATTTTCATAAAAAATAAACTGCCGGATATCCGATCGGATATCCGGCAAAATCCAGTTCGGATATCCGATATCCGGTTTGAAATGTGCGCCGGATATCCGATATCCGGCAAAACCACTATCCGGTTCATCCCTAATGTTATTGGAAGACAAAATAGTCTTTAAAAAAATGCATGCCAATTACAACCAACCCTTTGCACTCGAGCTGCGACTATAAGTCACTAAAAACAGACCAATTCTTCTGTTCCCAGTGCTTCACATTAAACAAAACCTGCATGCTCTTGAACATAAAAAACACTTCTTTCACTAGCTTGTTCTTTATCTAACTCCATTTAAAAATAGGATATTACTTGGGTATCAACATATTTTATTAACCCTTTCTACTCAAGTGTCGCCTGTAAGTCACCAAAATAACGAAAATTTTTCTGTTCTTCAAAGTGAAAAAGAACAACATACTTTTGAGTTTCAAATGTTATTTTATCACAAACTTTAATAGGAATTATTTTTATAATTTAGAAGCGCCAAGTATGTTGGTGATCTAAAGCTATTTTCAGATTGAAATTCTTCACAACCAATGTTTTTTTAAAATAAAGTTTTACAAATATCCTAAAAAATATATGTTTGGTATACTGAGATTAATATTCAGCATCACGCATAACTTTTTTATTTTTATAATTATGCACCCTAAACTTAGAAAGAACATGCAAAAGAATACCTCTTTAAAAAGAACATAAACAGGATGCAACTGTTCCATAAAAAGAAAGTAAACATGTTCCTCGAGTTGAAAGGGTTTAAAATGATAACAGGAACTGTTTTTATGTGACAAATATTTTACTTGTCTTTAATCTTACATGCAATTGATCAAACAAAAAATTAGCTATTTTTTTATGGTGACCAATAAGAGCAAATTTTAGCTTAAATCTGTCATAAAAAAAATTTAATTATTGAGATTCTGTTAGTTTAAGGGAAAAACCACATGCTTGCTTATTTGTTATCATCCACTACCAAGTAAAGAATATGAAGAAAAAAAAAGTAAAAATTCACTGTATGGTCACCCTTGGCGACTTTTTCAAAATCTCGCCAAAAGTCGCGATTTTGGCGACTTTTTGAAACATAGGGTTGCTGCAATTCCTTGTTGGCTCGGATGGGGGTTGCCATTTAAAAACATTTATCGCCAAATGTGGAAAAAAATCGCGCCAAGGCTGACCGCACAGTAAATTTGACCCAAAAAAAATTTCAAATTATAGCAATTTTGAACATTAGCTATCTAAAAAAGTCAATACATACTTAGTTGTAATTTTAGTTAACAATGTTGTTAAAACGATATTAAATACCATTTCATAATTGATAGTAAAACAAAAAATATTTGGCATACAGGCTTCACCACAATTGTGTCAGGTACTCTGATTAGTTAAGGATAGTAAAAGGTTCAACTTACTTTTTCACCACATATCCAAAATTTGGATTTTGAAATTTTAGACATTTTGTCAACAAAGTTGTTGATTTAAATATGATTTGGAAGAGTGCCTTTTTATACGGAACAGATGTAGTATAGGACATTTGGCGCGATTTTTTTTTTGGCGATGAAAAATTGCCGTTAAACAGCGCTATGACGTCATAGGGTTGCCAGATTGAAAGTTGCTACAAGGATTGGATATACAAACAATGTCAGGTGGGTTTGCCATACTATAAATTTATCGCCCGAATAAAACACGCCAAAAAAAACCTCGCGTGCCAAATGTCCTATACTACATCTGTACCTTTTATACTTAAGTCACCTTTATTTTAAAGCTGTGCCATTTATTGTACAAACTGATAAAAATATTAAACATACAATTAAGAAAATACTTTTCAAAGTTTCATTATAAAAAATATCTTTCATATTTAAATAAACCCAAATAGGAAAACTATCAAACATTTCTATTCGATTTATCAATAAAAATTAATAGCAAGATCGATTTAGGAAAAGTAAACTTTAAAATTCACTTAAGTTAAAGGAATAAATTCAAGTTCAAAACAAAAATTTGAAGAAGTTGTAGTACTTAACATATGTCTTTCTGGTTTGTAGCCGAGTTATTAATAAACTTTATGTGCATGACGTCATAAGACAGATAACCAACTGCAAGTGTTTCGAGTTCCACGTCGTTTTAATAATAAAAAATAGTTTGCAATATTTTAAGACGCGTTTTTTTTCAGAGCTGCAAAAGAAATGTTATCCTTCTACATTTAATCCCAACAACAGGTCGTACAACCTGATGGCGAGATTAAATGTGGATTTTGTATCGAAAAACAAACACCTCCACGAAATAGCATACATACACATATATATATATATATATATATATATATTTATGATTTTTAAACACAGCAAGAGACCAATCGGATCGAGAGGACAACATGCGTGTTCGTATTCCACTCTTCATCCAAACTTTCATACTACAGTCTTAGTGACTAACATCACGACATATGCATTATCATCTCCTTAAATTAACATGACGCGCTATCCCTCAATCAAGCGACCCGGTCGGGCTCGCAACGCTAAGCCAAAAAAGAAGAAATAACGCCCGACAGGACTTAAACTTATATACTCTGCACATCTTGTAATGTTAAATCGCGTTCGTAAAATATATTCCAGAAGCCGAACTACATTTCGTAAAAAAATAAAACCGGTATTGGTGGAACCGTATCTGTAAAACCTTTAATTTAATACAAGAATATTTTTTTAAATTGAAAATTAACGGAGATACGAAGTTTTTTAGTTTGCGTAAAGTTAGTTGATTTGTCATTTTTTCAAATTATGAAGCCCAAATTTGTAAGTCAAGCTAGACATTACATTTTTCAACCGATTCTTTTGATTAATAGGTTATATGATAGCTTTATGGCAACACAAGTACCTTTTCTTACTTTTTGTTTATAATATAATTTATTTATATGTGTAATTAGCTAAAAAAGTTATTAAATAATTTAAGCCAAATTTTTACGCCGTCAGGCGATTTTTACCTAAATATAAAATCCTTTCACTTTCCTGTCGCCAAAGAAAATTATGTTTTAGAGCGGATTAATAAAAGTTAAAATTGTCGTTAAATAATATGCTCTACAAAATAAAAATTATACCACCAGATAGATTAAAAATCATTTTAATCGATGGATCAATTTTCATTTAACTTGGGCAATTATTAATGAAGATAGAAGCATTTGAAATAATTAATAATAGTGAATATTTTCCCCTATCGTTCATCGTTCATTCGCGGGAGAAGGAAGAAACATCTCAACTAGCAACCATTTTCCAACAGGGTGAAAGCAAAGAAAGAAGAAGGGGGGAGGGGGAGGGGGAGAGAATCGAAGTCATATTTATTCTCAGCAGAGTCTTTTAATAATACAGTGCGTGTGATTAATTTTTCCTTGAAATATCGGATTTAACTAATGACATGGGAAAACAAATAGTAATTTTTAAAAAGTTTAAATGATGATTGGTCTGACATCCTTCGAAAGTTGGGTTTAAAAAAAGGACTGATATCCCACCAAAAAAAACTTTAGAAAAGTAAAAAACGTTTTGGGGCTGAAAAAAACACAGTTCGGGAATTTATTCCCGACACATTTTAGAAAAACCCAAAAGGATAATTGACATCACCACTTGAGTTAAGATAATAATAATTAATCTGCGATCCCTATGAGCGAATTGTTGTTCAGATTTAATAAATTGTAGCTCACAGCAAAACTATTAAACGTTATGTGGATAAACTGGGTGGTAGTGCTACAGTTCTGCAGAACTCGGGATGACCCGCCACTGGAAAGCAAGGTTCGGAAATTTTGAAACAGATGCTGGATTCGAAGTGGAAAAAATGGACACATTTGCTCAAATCTAGTGAAAATAATGTATCCAGCAGCATTCTTAAAGCAGCCATGTGTCGGTCATCTACACAACAAAGCCTCAACATAAAAAAAATTATAATAATAATTCGTAATAATTTTAAATTTTTTTGTTATTACACTCGAATTTTGTAGGGAAGACCGTATATTGTCACAGTCAGTCCTCCCTCCTAAACTATATAATCATTTTTTATGATCAAGTTGTCATTTGAAAGGAAGTGAACTGTAGATGTGCCAAAACTATAAAATATTAAGCAATTAAATAGTTAATTACGGTTTGAAAAAAATCGAAAAGTTATCATCGTGGCGATATTTACATATAAAAATCAGCAGTAAAACTAATTTATCAAACGGGAACAGCAGTAAAATTAATTTATCGGGCTGAATTTAACTAAAACGCAGGAAAGGCAATGGCGGAGCCCCCTAGTTCAATTAAAACTATCTAGCGATGGCTTAAGCCTTCGCCACTGAATAAAATAGTTCTAGAAATTAGACGATAGATGCACTTCCTCAACATAAAGTACAGAAGTCTCGATGTCTTACCTGGAGCAAGGGCGTCTACCAGGGCGGCGACAGCCCTTCCGTCGTTCCAGTCGGAGTTGAAGTTGTTAATGGGCAGATCGGGCAGCTTGCTCTGGATCCATCCGAGCAGTCGCTGCTTCGGAGAGGGGCCGCCCTTCTTGTCGAACACGGAATCCCCCTCCTCCCCCTCCCACATGGGCAGCGAAATGGAGTAGTGCAGGATAAGGGTCCATATCAGGCCGAGGATCAGCTTCAGCTTGCAATCCACGATATCTGTGCTGTCTGCAAACAGAGAGAAAGGTTTGTTGAACATATTGAATGAACAAGTTTCTTTTTAATTATTGGCTTCTAATATAAGTGTCCTAGTAAAACAAAACTTCATCATTGTATCTCTCTATTTTAAAAAAAAGTAAGCCCTAGGGGGAATTTTCAGTTCTTTCAATGTTATTCAGATCGTATCTCAAAACTTATAAGTCCAAAAATTACGAAATTAAGTGAATTTGTTAAGAAATGTTTGATAAATAAGAAGAATATATTTTTGTTTCAATACTGTTATTAGTTTATAAGTTATTTAATATTAAAGTCGTCGTTGATAAAATTTCTCTTACAAGTAATATTGTCCGTCGAGTTTCTGAAACACTATTAAGAGGAGAGATCCAATTTTTTTAGGGAGTGTACAAATAGGTTTGAACTGGAAATCCAAGTAAGCATTTTTTTAAATTCGAATTAGTTTTGGATTTATAAATTTTTTAAACATTTAAACACGCTCCACTTTTTGAAGTTTTTTCACCCTCATTTTTGAAACGTGATTTCTAAAATGCTATAAGTCATTTAAAATGACATATTTTCTTATTCAAAAAAATATATTAATGTTCGCTAAAACTTCCTCTTTCTGATGTTATAAATATTATATTTCTATCTTTACAATTAAATTAGATATGGTCAATTAAGATAGGTATAAAAAATAGCGAAGAAGGATAAAAATGTCGGATATTTCGAGCAAATTTTAATTTGCGACTTTTTGTCTCATTGTTCCGCTTGCATCTCAAAAGATAAATTTCCTAAAATTATGAAATTATGCCAGTTTATTAAGAAATGTTTGAGAAATAAGGTGAATATATTTGTTTTTTAATACGATTAGTATATTAGGCGTTATTTTATGTTAAAGTCAAAATTTTAGAAAATTTTGAAAACAATTCATACATTTTTGGATACTTGTCTTCCAATTTTCAACAAAAATATAAATAAAAAATTAGGGATATAGATAATACTATTGGCTACAAATGATCCAGAGCGTTTGTGAAAATTCGATTTAGTTTTGTAGTTATAAATTTTTAAATAATTGACGAAATGTCTGAAATAATCGTCAATTTTACGCGTAAAATTTTAAGGGATAAATTAAAACTGCTCTAAGTAGTTCAAAAGTATACTTTTTTCCCGTTAAAAAAATATAGTTATGTTCGTAAAATCTTCCTTTCTTGAATGGTATCAATACTGAAATTCTATCTTAAAAAATAAATCAGATGTAACTATTTATGTGAAGTACTATAATTATTATTAAAAGATATTTCGGAACGAAATGCCAACATGTATTTGGCTGCCAACGGCGAATTATTATCAACGCCAATTCTCAATTATCTTACTTTATATAAATAAAATTTGGCGATTAGGCTTATTTATGCTTGGCGCGTTTATGCTGTTGTTTGTTTACACATGTTTCGCTTTTCAATGAGCAGAAACAATTGCGTTGAAGCAGTTCTACAGTTGAGCTTTTCCAGTTATCAGGCCCACCACAACGGGGGGGGGGGGGAAGCATCCCCCCCCCCCTCCCCTCTGTAAACTTGAAACCTTAAAAGTTGGGAATTTCGAGTTTTAAAATTCCCTGAGTTGGGAAAATGTATGCCTCAGGCAAATTACTATTATTAGCAAATGAAAGCGACGGCAGACTAGAAATTGCCAAACTTGTATTAAGGTGAAACTTAAATTAGACCTCAAAACGGACCACTGCATTGGAACATGCGTGCGACAAATCAATACTTTCGAAAGAACTGTTTAATATTACCTATAAAAAAGCTAAAAATGTCTATAAGTTGGAACTGGGAATTTTTTTAGCACTGTTGCGTTGTGAATTTCGAATCGTTAAGTGTGGTCTGGTTAATTAACGTCGCACTAGAGCTGCACATTGAACTATTGGCGTTGGTTCGAGCAAAGCGCGCTTGATTGGTTATTGGTACGTATTTACTTACTACATCAAGGACGCTTTGGTTTGAGGCCTTTCTCGAAGAAAAGACCAGGGAACGATGCCTCATATTTTTTAACATAGGTCAGATAACGAGGACAACACTTCAGCTGGTACCCGACGTCCTTAAGTTGGGAATTTTGAATCGTTCAAATTCGGAATTTCGGATCGTTAAGTTGGGAAATTTCTTGTAACAACATCCGAAAAAAAAATTTGTGTGACGGCTCTGCCAGTAATAATTTATATAACTAAAAAAAGTATTATTGTTAGGACACATTGTCATTGTCTACAGTGTATGAAGCCGATATTGGTTTGCGAAGCAAACTAAAGAGGATTGCGTAGCAATCCTCCGGGGGTTGGTGGAGCGTCAGCGGAGTAGGGGGCGGAGCCCCTTAGTTCTCCAAACATTTCTAAACATAGTCAGTGAATTTCTTAGAAAGTTTAGTATTATAAGCACAATATCACTGATGGAGGCCCCTCTAGTAAAAAATAATCTTGAAAATCAAATAAAGAAACCCATTGTAATTTATAAGTTTATTATTCATCTAAAAAACAATTAAATTATAAAGTTTAAAAAAAAAAAACGCCTTAACTTTACCAAAAATTGTAATACTAACGAATTTTTCAACTTTTGCACAATTTAGGCGCAATTAAATAATAGTTGGGGGGGCCTTATAAGCAGAAGCCCCTAGGTCCGTGCCTAATGGCAAATCAAGCCCTGTAAAGGAGGCATGGAATTAAAAAAAAATATTGAATTATTGTTAGAAGAAGGAGGTATCAGTCCGCTTTTCCACACTGACAGAAGCACTCTACTAGATATCGGAAAACAAATTTCGTTGACGTAAATATTTTCTGTCTGATATTGTATATATATTTTTCATAATCGGTGAGAACTTGCTCAAGCGTATACTAAATCGTAAACTCCATAACCCACCGGGGAGGGTAGAGGTGGCCTTTCACGAGGGGTCGCATAATTAGCAAGACACCGTCGCTCATAACAGAAGCAAACACAAACCAACATAAGTACCTTATACAGAATTTTAACAATTGAATGTAATGTTACATTTGTTTATCATTGGATTTTATACAAGAATAGAAACCCAATTAATGTCCATGTAGCTAAACTTAAAACAGTTTCACATAAAAAAAATATTACCCATAAATAACAATGTATATTGATTTTAGCTATAAATAATTTTTCATATACACAAGACCTTAACCTTGTCGGTATGCCAGACCACCGAAACTACTTATTGAAATTGTATCTGATCGAATTCTCGATAAATGGCACTTATCTAGTGCTCAATCGACGCACAATGTCTAAACTTTAGATAAGAGTTATGACACTTCTGTAGAGAAGAAAAAGGCACAATATCCTTTCTTTTCCATGTTGCATTTTTAATATCATTTATAAGCACATGAATTAAATTATTTTTCAATCCAATTATTAAAACTATTAATTGAACTGTTATACAAAAATGTTACCAATCTATAAAATATCAGACTTGGGTAAACTTTGGTTGCAGGAACGTCGTACTAGAAATACTCAATGAGCTATTGGTAATTTGAGTAATTAATAAGGATCTTTGGTAATTGGTAATTAATACGGATATTTCCCAAAAGAACGACATCGGAAAATATTTAATATTTAATTAAATAATTTAAATTAAAAATACATTAATTTTTTTTATTAAAATAACCTTCAATTAATTTTGATAATCAATTTTGATTAGTTTTAAAACAGTCATACATCCAAGTAAAAATATTATATCGATGGTATAGAAATTATACTAAACAATCAAATACCAGGTGCCACTTCGTTTAACGTGAACATTTAAATATTTTTCATGAGACATTGTGGATTTAAGAAGTGCGAAAGATATATTTTTTATTCTTGTAAATAAATTCTCTAATTTGAACTCTAAAAATATTTCTCAAACAGTTTTGAAAAGTTTTTTTGCGACCATCGTATTGAATAGCGGGACCAGATAATACTGAACGTTCGACGCCGATCAAGAAACGGTTAAAAGTAGGGATCTTGTCGTCGCGTTTTTCCTCTGAGGCGGTGCGTTTTTCGTTCCAGAAACTGCAATCAAATTAGAACACCCGTAGCCCATTCATTCAGCCAATCAGGTTTTCGGAGGGAAAATCAAAGATATATCCATGCTTTTTTCATCTGCAGACACCGCGTTCAGTGTCTGAGACACTGGATTGTTTGGTATTCCTCTTGTGTCGAAATCCTTGACGACAGGTGAGGACATGTTCCCCACCTTAAGAGTACTTAAAAAATCAATCTTATGCACAATACACCCAAGATTATTATTTTTTTTAAAAAAGTAATTTTTGCGTTCTTTGAAGAAAAAACTAAAAGAATAAAAATATTATCTAATACAATAAAGTGTTTGTGGGTCGTAAAACACCTACTTCTTCTGCGTATATAAAAAAAAAGACTGGAATTTATATGTATAAGTACTATGTATTCATCCTCAAGATCTGCACCGATGGCTAGGATTTGTAAAATTTCGTAGTTTTTTTTAAAAATAATTTTAACAATTTTAGAAGTATTGCATAAAGAAACATATTTAAAAAATATTTATAAGATACTAGAACGTGCCTTTGTAGATTTGTTGGTAGAGCGCGGGACATCGAAACAATACTTCACGGGTTCGAACCCCGACGCGGACAACTACATTTTTGTATATGCCTTTCCGAGTTTCCTAACTTACAACATGGTATAGGAATATTACTTTTAGAACCCATTTTTCGGAAGTCGGTTGGATCGAAACCACGGACCACTACCCTGCAAGCAAAGGCAGACACATGCGAGACCTGTTAACTCATCATTCTAGAAAGTGCATAGAGAAAGAAAAAAAATCCACCTCATTCCAAAAGAAATACCATCAGCATTCTTTTAACAATTCCCACTGCACGCCCACCCACACAATAAAAAAAAAACTCACCCAAAAAAAACAAAGATCGTTTGCGCACAATAACGAGTTACTTCTGAATGAATGGCAAGGTGTGTAACGGTCGCTCGTTTATAAACCCTTCGCAGACTTTCTTCCAGCTCGTTTACGAGTTCATTGAAACGTTCTCTCCAATCCGGTTCTGACACTCGACTGGGTGCATTTTTCAGGGTTTTATTTTATGTCTTTAAAATCAACTACTATGAGGTGTATCAGGCGCATTTAGGGGGATCCCAATCCGAGATTATAATTCTACGACAAATGGCACGATGGACACAAATGCTGTTTCGTTCGATAGGAAATATGAATAAGATGGGATTAACACCTCAGTAGTAATGGACGTTATGTAATTAAAAAAATGATATTTTTTAAATATATTAGTATGTTGGCCATACTCGCAGAAAATCCCAAAGAAAATTCATTAAAATAATTCACAGGGTGGCAACAAAAATCTGAAAAAAAAGTTCCCTGATATTTCCCTGATTTCCATGATGGTGTCACAAAAATTTCCCTGATTTTACAATTACGTTAAGTAATGTTGCAATACGTGCTTTGTATAGAAACAAAGTATCCACGCCATAATAATACAGTAAATATATTGTATAATACATGAAAGTTATAAGAAGTACTTATTTTCAATTAAAATAATAATTTACGGATACAACACAAATTATACAATTGCGACAGGCATAATAGTAATTAAACATGTTCTCTGGAAGCAGATAATGCTTTTTTGCATTATCTGCTTCCAGAGAACATGTTTAATTACTATTATGCAAGTTTTCCAATTATTTCGTTTGGAGATCATTTTAAATGTTTTATATGCTTCATACTTCCTATTTCAATCTTCAGTAAATTGCATATTCATTCATTAGCCCCTCGCATGTTGCTTACAATCTAAAGTCCAACACACTTTGCTTTTGCTTCACCCACCAGCAGCGGTTCACGTTTTCACAAAAATAAAACTTAAAATATATAAATGTGCATAACCATGCTTTTTAAAAAAAAATCTTTTTCAGAAATAGAAGGAAATATTGACAACTAAACTACCCAGAATAAAGGACATAAAAAACGATAATTGCCGTTTTAATGATCAAAATTTGAAAAAATTCCCTGACATTTCCCTGATATTTCCAGAATAAAAAAATTCCATGATGATTCCTTGATTTCCCGGTTTTCCAGGTTACGTTACAACTTTGATTCAAAATAGCTACACAATGGGCAATTGGCACGGTTTAGGATCTATCCGGAAATAAAAGAAAGACCAGGGAACACTGCAACGCAATTTTGAAACAAGGCCTTCGACTCATAATCAGAAAGGTTGTAGGTTCGAATGTCAACTTTGACGTGCAGTGAGCTCGTGAAGGGAGGCCAGTTACATTCCTCGTCGTCCCCATAAAACATTTGCGGTGTATGGAGAACTGGTACACGTCTGTTGCGAGGGAAACTTCCTAATGAGATTTTGCACGGGATGCCAGCTCAGGTGGTATTCTTGTCATCTGACTTTGGTTTAAATTTACGAGGCAGTTTTCCCAAGTTTTTCCTTCGGATTAGACCCAGTGGGGGATCGAGCTATAGGGTACATGGGCAAGTGGCTTCCTTTTCCGTTATTTAATACTAAATATATACCGCATACATATCTGATTGCCCCCCCCCCTCCCTCTCCACTCCCGAGATAAAATTCTGGATCCGCCCCTAGATAGACCCTTAACCGCCAATAATCCATTGGGTAGCTCTAGTGCGATGTACTTTCAACCAACTGGCAAACGACAACGAATGATCAAAGGAGCGATTCAATGAACTTTTTTTATTAGCACAAGCAAGTGTCATTTCAGCGTCCTTACCACCCTTTATGGCACAAAGTAAAAATTTTTGGCCAATCAAGACAGCCTCGTCAAGTACTTTTATTTGTGATCGCTTTAAAGCATTCACCGACTCATTGTATTTAACTCACTCCTTGTTTATCCAGGAGGACTTGGGAGTTAAATACAACTCACATCACATCACAGACGACGGTATTCGTGATGAAGATTGTAAACACTTCAAGCAAACCATGTAATCCTTAATGTAGGCACATTCTGCCTGACCTCCCATACAAAAAAAACTTATTTTTGATCATTAATTTTCTAAACATTTGTCAACTCAAATTTGGCACCCCTTTTTAGTCCTGCACCCCGAGCAGCCATTTGTGTCCCTGGGCCTTATGTCACCTCTGAATGGTCGGTCACCTTTCCATAAAAGGGTGTATCTTATTAAAAACCACAACTACCAAATCCGGAGAAAAACGTTTGGAGGGAAAGCAAATGGCGGACACGCATTCCACCCGACGTCAAGATGGGGCAATAGGTCATAGAGGAAAGCAGTTACCCCATTTGACTTTACAGACGGGGTTTTTTGTTCAATTTTTTTTTTCTTCTTCTTTAGTCTCTGAATTCCTTTTATAGAGTGGCTTGTCTCTCCGTAATGTTCGGTCGGGGCCTCTTGACTTTTTTTATCGGCCGCTTCAAGTTTGGATCGTTGATATCTGCAGCGACCGCTAAAATTCCAACATAAATTTCTGGACTGGAAAATGAATTCAAATGAAATATTTCGTGGTTGGTTGAATTAACATCGGATTACAGCTACACAATGGGTTACCGGGTCCTATTCTGAAGGGAAGACCCGGGAACACTGCCTTGCAATTTCTAAACCATGGTCACATGACGAGGACAACACCAGAGCTGTCACCTACTCCACTGTACCCTCTCAGGAGACAACATAAAGGGCAAGTCTTTTGAGGCCCTGTAATTTAAAATAAACAAGAACAACATGATCTTGTGTTTTAAAAAACATCGATTTTTTTTACAACACGTTCTGCTGCAGATCCAAATCAGATTATGAATTTTTTCACTATAAGCATTAAAAAAAATCTGGGGAAGAGAACATAAAGAGGAATAACTGTTTCGTAGAAAAAACGCAAATGACAAAGATGTTCTTTGAGTGCAAAGGGTTAAAATATCTGAAATCCGGTTTTAAGGTTAAAAGTCTTTAAAATCATCTACATAGGTGTATCAGGATAATTTCGCTTCTGAAGGCTTGTTTGAATTTTTTATTAGTAAAAAAACGTTTTTGCATCTGAAATATATTTTGAAATTAAAGCCAAAGTAATAAAGTACCTATTGACACCAAAATATAATTTTTCAAATCTTAAGATATAACTACTTTTGCATTTGGGCTGCTCATTAGTTGACGAGACAATCCGTTTTACGCGTTCAGCAGAACAATTTGGTGGACTAATGGATCGCAGAGATTTCGCGCAATCTGAAAATAGCATCTCCGCGATATGATATCGGGGGCGACAGAGGGGCGGAGCTTCAAAACAAGCCAAGGAGCTAAATTTAGTTTTGGAGCGACACAAGACTTTCGGGACTTCTTACTTTCTGTAAGTCTGCATGAACTGCAGTTTACTGACAGTACTGCTTTGAGGTCAATGTCAGGTTTTTAATGTTACACTTTATGACAGTGGTTCCAAACCTATGGTCGAACACATTGGCTCTTGAATCAGTATGGGGGACTCGTAGCCCAGTGGTAAACGCGTTCAACTGGTATCAGAGGATTGCTAGTTCGAACTCGTACGATAGACTTGACAAAGAAATGTAAAAAAAATAGTGATCTTGTGATCGAAGGGTTGCCAGCTTCGTTACAAAAATACTATAAAGTCGTCCAGAACATTCAACAAATTATACCGGCGTGTATACGGGACTGGTGCACGATAAATCTGATCGGGGTCCAATGTCCTGACGCCTATTGAGGTTGCGTCGGGTGCCAGTTCAGGTGTTGTCCTCGTCATCTGAACATGGTTCAAAAATACGAGGCATCGTTCCCGGGTCTCTCCTTCGAGATAGGCACCTAACCGTCGTCAATAGTCCACTGTTCAGCTCTAGTGTGACGTTAATTAACCAAACCAACCAGAATCGGTATGGCTAAGGTCGTACCCACTGTTACACCAAATAGCGCGTTTCAAAAGGAATTGCATAAAAATCGGGTAGGCACAGTCCTTACTGGTTACAGGAAGACTTTATACGTGGGCCTGCCTGTTCTTTCTTGCATCTTCCGTAAGCTCTAGATCTCTCCACACTTGTCATAAGTTTAGACTTATTAATATCATATTGTTCGTCTCTTTCAACCTGCAGTTTGATTTGCCGAAAATTAAACTTTAGTAGGATATTTTGACTTCATAGTGAAATCTTCGACACATCGTCACTTTCCATTGCATACAATTTCCACACAAATGGTTTAAACTACCAACTAGTCAAATAGAATTGTAGATCACGTCCTTCTCTGGGATTTTAAGTACACACTCGCCACGATCCATCGATTAGAATTGAAGTTATAGTGGTTAAACCGTCCAGAGAATGTCCGAAACTTGACTCATTATTTCCCACCACGCGAAATAAAAGTCAGAGGGGGATGCGGTATAAAGTTGACGAACATGACCTAGCCTTTTTCATCTGCAGACGCCGCTCTCGACGTCTGTCAAGAATTCCGAAAACTAATAATAAATGTCAATCTGAAAATCGACGCATATGCGTTATTTTCTCAGCACGGGTAGTCTTACCGCAGAGAAAGTAGTTTTACAGAATTAATAATTAAAATTGTAATCTCCATAGCTAAAAGATTTAATTGGCACAATTTTGTGAAAGCTATATTTTTATACATTAACTAGCAATATGGCCCGGCGTTACTCGTGGTCACTTTGCACAGTAAGAGCTGCGCGATTTTGTCTTGTCAGCGTAGCCATCGCATATCACTTTATGTGCACTGTGAAAAATAAACTTTATCAAAATCCAGATTTACTTTGAATATTACCCAGAATTACTTTGAGTTTTTTTTAGATACCTAAATCTATTTTTATGTTCACGACTTTACCTGCTATTGCGACTACTATTTAAACTAATGTTTTTGTAAAATGTTTCTTTTTTGTGAAATAAAAATTCTTAAATTTTTTTTAAATTGCATATTTTTTGTATAAAAATTAACCATTTAGTAACAATAAACCAAACCCTTGTAGAAAAATGTCACATTCATTAGTTTTATTATTGACGACGCAATAATATATCAAAGAAAAAATATTTCATTGTTCCAAATCGAAATAATTTATTGTATTTGGTGAAGTTTTTTTTTTTTTTTTGTGCAATTGGTGACCGGAGTCTATATATCCGGTTTTCAACATAATTTCATATGGGTCAATATTTACGGTCAATATTTCTTATAAAAATTAATTATCAAATATTCATTTTTGAATTCCAATAATATGTTTTTGAGGTGAAAATTTAAAAATAAGCTACATGGAGGTATAAATAAGGTATATATAAGGGAGGTATATATAAGGTATAAATATAGAAAACCTAGTTAACCTAAACCTAGTTAATAGAAAACCTAGTTAAACTTTTAGGTTGGACCATTGCAACACCATAGAAATATTCCACTCCGTGACAAAAAACACTATTGTCATAAAGTAAAGTTGTTCGGAACATGAATACACATAGCGTTAATCGAAAGAGCTGGTTTATCTTCCACCTTCGGTTGGCGAGGTTTTTGTAAACGACGTTAATTTTGTTATCTGGACACTAATTTCGCCATTGTGATGATATTTTTAAATATGAGACCTCTATTTTAGCTCATTTGGCAACATTTTTATTGATTTGGAGAAATTTTTTATTCATTTGGCAACATTTTTAATTTATTTGGCAATATTTGGGGACATTTTTAATCCGTTTGGCGACATTTTTAATTAATTTTGCAAAATTTTTACTTTATTTGGCGACATTCAAAAATTTATTTAGCGACATTTTAAATTCATTTGGCAATATTTGGCGACATTTTTAAATTCATTTGGAAACATTTGGTGACATTTTAAATTGATTTGGAAATATTTGGCCACATTTTTAATTCGTTTGGCGACATTTTTAATTCATTTGGCAATATTTGGCGACATTTTTAATTTATTTTGCGACATTTTTAATTCATTTGGCCACATTTTTAATTCGTTTGGCGACATTTTTAATTAATTTGGCAATATTTGGCGACATTTTTAATTTATTTTGCGACATTTTTAATTCATTTGGCGACATTTAAAAATTTATTGGGCAACATTTTTAATTCATTTGGCAATATTTGGCGACATTTTAAAATTAATTTGGAAACATTTGGTGACATTTTTAATTTATTTGGCAATATTTGGCGACATTTTTAATTCGTTTGGCAACAATTTTAATTCATTTGGCGACATTTACTCATCAGCCAATCAAAATGAATCGTTTATTCCAGTATTGTCGAAAAATATTTTTGGTCGCCAAGGTGATTTTTAACAAAAATGTTATGAAGGGAAGATCGAGATGTAAATTTCCCATAGGAGTAATGTTAGAAAAAATGGTAAAAGTTCTATAACTTTTGAATGGTTGCAGATATCCACATGAAAGTGCAGATTTTAAACTAAGAAAAGTTTGTTCATATGGTGCAAGTTTTATAAAAATCCGTGCAGTAGTTTTTGAGTTAAATCCGGACAAACAGACAGACAGACAGACAAAAAAATTTTAAATGCGATTTTCGGAATCAGTGTATCCTAATTCGTGTAGAAACACAAAATGAGGGGTTTTGCTCGATTCCACAGACAGACACTCCATTCTTATATATAAGTATTGATTAAATTTATCAAATCATTTCCCAATCGAAAACCTTTATATTACGTATTACATAAATAAACCAACTGTTGGGTCTCGCGTTGCTGTTGTTATATATTTTTTATTTTGATATTTAATATATATTTTTATAATTGAGTGCCCCCGTCGAGACATCGAATTGCGACTGCGAACTATTTGTTTTGAAGTCACGCGCGATATCACCCTAGTTATAAAAAGACGTTCCAACTAGATCTTGGAAATTTTTGTTAACAATGTTTCTTTATGCAATAATTCTTTTAAATGCATTTGTCAAACAAACCGCTGATATTTATGAGATAAACGTGCGATTCGTTAGTGCTCCGGAAAATTCTTTCTTTTGATACTTTACTTGTTAACATTCTTTGCGTATAACAGAAAAATGATATTTATACTTTAGATATCGTCACTCAAAGTGCTAAAGTTCGCATGTCAAAATTACCATTTTTATTTTATTTTGCGATTTTCCCCTGGTGACAAAATCTTTTGTGACATCAGCTTGTCCAATAAACTAAGAACAAAACCCAAAGTACCTATATAATAATAGAATCAAATCACAAGGAAAAAAAATAGGTTTTTGTTTATTTGAAAAATGCAGCTTTTAGACCAATGGTTCCCAACCCTTAGATGGCCATGGACCATTAAGTCAAAAATTGTGCTAAAAGCGGATCACCTACTCGAAAATTGGCAAAAGCTCAGACCACCACCTTATATCAAAAATATAATACAATTCAGATAATGACATAAATTCGCGTATTATATAATTTATTAATTTTATAAATAAATTTACTACTTAAAAATGCTATTTAATATATTTTAATTTAATTACTTAAGATAAGATATAATTTCAAATAGGCATTTTATTACTTTAATAATCTTTAATATAATACATTACATCTGACACTAATTTAACTAGACAATTTGTATATTTAGAAATGGAAGATAGAAGTGAAAGTAACGCTCATTCAAAACTAACAATTTCATTTGCATATTTTCTTTCCAAAACATACTGTAAACAGTACAATATATTTAACAGATATTTTCGTTAAAAAAATTTATTAAGAACTTGATTATACGTAGTAGAAATCAAACAAATTTTTTTTAGCTTTATAGATTTAAAAAAAATACGTTTCTTTTTAACCGATTTGAAAGCACGCCAACCAATTTTAGAAAGCGCGCCGAAGGAGTGAGGTTATCAATTCGATTGAGTTATGTTTTTTTATATATGTTCCTGCAAGATTTCTGTTCTAATTCAGATATTAAGACAATTTTTGCAGATATTAAACAACCTTTGAAAAAAAAAATCCGGTTATCCGGCATTTAACTATCCGGAATTTTCAATCAATCGAACCGTTTGAAAACAATTATTGTGCGATTTTCGAAAATCTTTTCTGATGGGATACAGAAAATTCACTTTGGCAAAATCTGCAAAAAATAATTATATCCGCCTTTTATTTATCCATAAATATTGATTAACCGGACATTTTTTTTAACGTTAGAGGTTGTATAACAATAACATTTACCCAGCATTTATTTAACCTTGCAGTATTTATTACTATCCGTGGCGTGAGAAAAAGTGAATAATAACTTGACTTTTCTGGTGAATAATAGCGCGGGGCGAAGCCCCTTGCTAAATTAGAAACTAAAAAGAATTTTTAAAAAAATTAAATAAACCGATAAAAAAATTAACCCTATTACTATAAGCTGCTCTGAAATTATATCTCACGTAAAATCCTTCTGGCCTTGCTGCGTCCTCCTCCTCCTCGGTATTTTATGTATAACTTAATTTTATTTAAATTAGACAGCTTTGCTACGAAACGGTTCTAAAATCAAAAAGAAATTCCAAATAGCGTTTCGAAAAAAAAAAATATGAAGGCAAAAATAAAAGTTTTCTCATTGCTATATATTATTTATATAACGCCCATTTTCCATTTACTTATCAAAAGAATAGTGCAAAAATACGTGTAAACCACACAAATAAACTTAAAATCTTGTTCAAGAGGCCCCGTGGCTTCCTTTGCATAGGGTTCCCGTATCCGTTAAGGGCGGCCCAGATTCCGACATCCAGATATAGCCGATTTTACAGACGTTTCACGTCCAAAAGGGTATGTCTGCAGTAAGACCGCCCAGAAGAAAAATAATGAAATATTAAAAAAGGAAACAAAAATCGAAAAACTTCTCGATCACGTGACGCCGGCAGACAAGACGGAAGTGGCAGACGATCCCAGCTGTCGAAAAGTCAAGCTTCAAAAGATTGATAAAAAGAAAATATCCTTTCTTTTAAAAAACCCACACAAAATACCGCAGGCTCATTCTACATAAACGAGTAAAACGCGCGTGAGCTACTCAGTGATTCAACAATTCGCGTTATGAATTCTCCTATCATCAAGACGCTCACGCGCGTTTTACTCGTTAGTGTAGAATTGGCATTAGAAAAAGAATTTTTCACTGCTTCACAGTTTTGTATATAAAAATGACGCCACATCGCCAAGTTACGAAATTCGCGTCAACTTTTGTGAAATAATAATAGAACAGGTTCTTTTTTTTTTTTAACGTCTGAAACCAGTTAAGGCTCGCACGGCTGCTTGAGATATTTTCATTTTAAAAGACATAGAACAATAATTTTTTTTTGTTTCTAAGAAAAAAGAAGCTTTAAAAGTCCCATACATATGGAGAAAAAAAAAGGCTATAACAAGACTTCTAAAGCAGGAAAACAGGCCTTCAAGCGAGGCCCTCATTGCTCTCTTTAAACAGATCCTGGAACATCATATCAAACTTTTGTACTACAATTTGTACTAAAATTGTTGCACTTTTTTTCATTAAAACAAATTGCCATCAAAATAAAAATATTATAACACACGAGTCCCCTAATCCCAAAACTTCTTCTCTGTTCCATATTGTCAAACTAGATCTTCACATTTTTAAAATGATATATTTTTTTCATAAATTTACTAATTTTTTGTATTAAATACACACCTGGAATTCAAAGTATATTGATTTACACATTAAGCAGCAACATACTTTACTTAATTCAAGGTGTAACAATAAACTTAAATGCGAAAAAAAAATATGATTCATAATCACCGTTTTATTCTTATCTATGCCACTACTAAAAAGCTGCTGGCGATATGCAGGCATTTGATAATAAAATAATAATTTAGAATGTCAAAATAATCCGAATTAATTTTTTCAAGAATTTGCATCCGGTTTTGAAATAATGGCGGGTCACACTGAAACATGATTTGGTTGTCGCCCAAGGCAGAAGTGTTGTCTCAAAACAAAACCCAAGAACTCGCTGTCGCACTTGTCAAAAGAGACAATAGGACGAAAAACAACATCTTGTTTTCATCGTGGAATTCATTTTCTCGCCATTTTGCTCGACATGTCGTAACTGTCAACGCATTCGAGAGCTTCCATATAAATGTCTTCCAAATAAGGAAATAATTTTCATGCGTTCTTTATTCGAAACAGTTGTTTTCTAATTTCTTGACTGTTCTCCATCTGTAACTTGTTCTTTTTACGAACTGTTAATTTTGTTTCTTACGCAAGAGCTGAAGTCAAAGAAATTTTTGTGACACAAGCGAACAAATTTTGGCGCCTCAATTCACAATAAATTTTTTTTTAAATTGGCGATTTGGCAACATGTCACATTTTTTTAATATCGGAATTTTCTAAATTTGTTGACTAAAAAAACTTATTTGGTTTTACTAACATGAAAATTTCCGAAATTTTTAGAAAAATCACTGTTTTGCAGTGTCGAGAATTTTTTCAAGGCAAGAAAATAAAACTAAAGCTCTACAAAAAATACAATTATTTAAAAAAAAATTAACCTAAAGTAAAAGTATTTGAAATAAAAATATAGAAAATTGTCAAATATGAATAACAAATTTAATACTAAAATCATTACATTTTCCTAGGGTGTAAAAATTGTTTTTTTTAATCAAGAAAATCGGATTTATTTGATTTAAATCAGATTTTTTTTATTTAAATAAATTTTTAAAAATTTAAATCGGATTTTTTTTTATATGTTTAACTACTCTACACATGTGGGTCTAGTAAATACACAGCGGATAGGGTAAATAAAAATGGGTATTTACACAACCCTACCTCATGTAAATTGCGCGTACCAAATTACATGTTTCGGGCATTCGTTATATGCTGTAGTATCATTTCTCTGGTACTTTATCTACCAAGGCGCAAAAAAACTCGTGATTTTTTTTTAATCACAATGATGTATTTATTACATGCTTTTATTTAACTCACACTGTCTGGTGTGATGTGTCCTCAAATCTTGTAACTCAATTTAAACCCACTTCTAATTGTCATAAAAATTTGAAACTTGGCATACATACGTAATCCCGGTGACAATACAATAATTAGCCATAAAATTGTTATTACATGCTTTTATTTAACTCACACTGTCTGGTGTGATGTGTCCTCAAATCTTGTAACTCAATTTAAACCCACTTCTAATTGTCATAAAAATTTGAAACTTGGCATACATACGTAATCCCGGTGACAATACAATAATTAGCCATAAAATTGTTAATTACTAATTAATTCTAATTAATAATGAATTTTCTTAAAATCGACAAATCTGGCGAAAGCCAGACTCGAACCCATCCATCTACAAAAATGACGTCAGATGAATGCGCAAAAAATTATGCGCAATGATCTGGTTTTGCTTCAACAGAAAAGCTTTCCGTCGCCATTTTGAATATTTTTAAACCAAATGGTAGATGTTTATGGTAATAGTTTCTTCTTCCATTTTATTATTGACAGAAATGTCCGCTATTAAACAATTTTGGTTTTGTAAAGCACATTACTAAACTCTGATAGGTTATAACTTCGGAGGAGTTAAAAGTAGAAGGATTTATAGGAAACAAATTAATTTGTGTAACAACAAACAAGTGAGTTACCTATTCATTTAATTTGCATATAGCGATGTTTATTGCATTAGTTTAATTTTTATGATATATATAGATGAAATAATTTTATTCGTTGAGAAAACGACAATAAGTTTTTAATATGTTTAAAAAAATTATAGTAAATTCCTAGTGTACGTTGCCCCGTTGTCGCCAAGTCCAAAAATTGGCGCCAAGGTAAAAAGGACGTTTTTTTCTTGGCGCCAAATCAAAATGGCGGTTTGGTTTGGTTAATTAATGTCTCACTAGAGCTGCAGAGTGGGCTATTGGCGACGGTTCGGTGCCTATCTCGAAGGAAATCAATATCGGGAACGAATGCCTCGTATTTTTGAACCATGGACAGTTGACGCAAAATGGCGGACATTACGTTGATCTGGGAAGTCGATCATGGTGCTTACAGGCCTTCCTTTGGACAGTTGTTTGGGGCAATTCGATGGCACTTTTAAGTGCTCACGCGTTCCGCGCGCTTAAAAGATGCGCGGCAAGCCTTGGGCTTCCCCGGACATGATTGGAGTGTGTTTTTGGTAACTCGAATGACAAGTGTTCCTGTTCATTCCTCCAAACATTAGCTATGAAACCGTCCAAACCATAGAAATCACTGATGCAATTCGCAATCTCAAAATAAAAATGTCCCAGGAAAAGAGGGAATCACCAATAAGATGATGAAAAACCTTCCACCCAATTGCTTAATTTAAAGAGGTTTAATTATACAAAGCAATGGTAATATACATGTTTATATAACTAAAAAGCAGAAAATAAAATATATATATAAAAAAAACTTTTTAAAGCACATGCTTTTATCAAATGTACTAAAATGCAAAAAATAACCATTCTATACTTCTTGAAAACTGACTTTTGTAACATTACCTTTTCCTCCACTTGCCCCTTGAATTCTTTTCTCTTCAACTACTTTGAAATATGTTGAATATACTTTTGTTGGAACTGACTAAAAATAAAAGCGTGGGGCGCTCACACATGATATCTAAAACCTTAATGTCTTCTTTTATCATCTTGAAATGTTAAATAATTCTTAATAAATCTTAAATATAATATCAATAATAAGCGCCCCACGCTTTTATTTTTAGTCAGTTCCAACAAAAGTATATTCAACATATTTCAAAGTAGTTGAAGAGAAAAGAATTCAAGGGGCAAGTGGAGGAAAAGGTAATGTTACAAAAGTCAGTTTTCAAGAAGTATAGAATGGTTATTTTTTGCATTTTAGTACATTTGATAAAAGCATGTGCTTTAAAAAGTTTTTTTTATATATATATTTTATGTAATGTATATTCATTTTTGTAACATATTATATTTTACAGACCGTTATGAAGCCATATTTTATAAATACCCAGGTTTTTTACGTATTTTGGGCATTTATGAAAGCAAAATTACCCGGGTATTCAAGATATATATAACTACTTCTATTCATTCAAGAACTTAAACTGAATTTTCTTAAGGTATACCTATTTGTTTTCTAAACAAATTCATATTACATATTTATAAACAAGTTTATCCGATTAGCTATGAATTCAACAGTTGTTACAAATAGCTCTACTTCCTTTCTTACCTACTTCAAATGTATCATTAAAATGAAACCGAATTAGATTGTTTTTATTCCAGAAGACATACTTTATTAATTTAAACTAAGGGCTTTCTTTGGAAAATAAAATAATTCAGTAATAAAAGCCTTAACACTCATTCTCAACAAATTATAACACAGGATAGGAAGGAAATTCAACTGGGAATCTCCAGCTATAGGTAGAAAACTGGAAAACAGCGGTTTTTAGGCAAATAATGGTAAACTGTTGTTATCTCAGAGGCGGGTAGGGTAAGGGAAAAGGGGGCTGGGAAGGAATTTGAATAGAATGGGAAAATGAAAAATAAAACCTCCTCAGAGAAAAGACCAGAATAAGGAAGAAAAGTTGAAATGCCCCCATGAAAAAGGATCCACCAGTGAAATTTTTATTAACAGAAATTCTTAATCAATTTCTAAATCAATTAAAATAAAGCAATTGATTTTAAACTAATGTGTGTTTTTTAAATCAATTGATTTAAATCATTGTTATCCTGCATTTTCCCTTCATAAAAAATTTCCGACCTCTTAAGCCCTGCACCCCAAGTGAACGCTTTTGTTTACTGGGTCCTTAAGCCCTGTGAGAGCTCAAAAAACAAACTATGTTCATGCCTAAAATTCAACACAAACACTATTAACCTTGTATTGATAATGAACGCCCCGTGATTCCCCCCCCCCCCCCTCTTTTTCCAATGCTATGGCAAAAGGGCAATAGCCGAAGGGAGCCGGGTTTACCATATTCTCAACGAAGAAAACATTTGTTAATCGCCCAGACAAAAGGTTGCCATGGGCCGCAATTGGAACTTTCCGGGCAAAGGCACGTGACGTGTGACAGAGGAAGGGGGGAAGGGAAATATGACAGTTTGTGACATAGGGGGAGGAGAGGGTCAAAAATATGAAGAGAAGGTGTGACATTTATGGACGGCCCTGAAGCCACACGTGTCCACTATCCAAATGAACTACTCGTTATTCGATATCAAAACAACAGGTGTAAAATAACCGACTGGTCCTTCACTAGAAGTCGAGTGTTCCCTCCAAGTGTGTATTCAACCCAAAATGTTCCAAACTGTAACGGTCCAACGGTCTCGGACGGACGTTACGCTTTGTTAAAGGTTTGGGCAATTTATTTGAGCAGAATGCTTCTTTGATGGGATCCGCCTGAGGTTTAAATCCGGAAAAAGATTACCAAAGGACGAAGAAGCGGCGTCGGAATGTTTTTGATTGGTATAATTTGCAGCGCCATCTTGATGGTGGAACGAATCGATTTGCAAATGGAAAATAAACTTTGCTTTGGAGGTTGGTTAATTTGGTGTGATGGGATTACTCTTCGGCCTATTTTAGCGACGGGCAGTCGGGGATTTAGTTAGACAGTCGAAAATTCGGAAGGAGTAGTCGAGAAATGTAACAAGTTGGATTGGAGTTAGTAGAATAAACATTTATATTAAGAGTGGGATATGTAAATTCCGACGACATTTTTCTCTTTTAAAATCGATAGGCGAATTCCGCCTCTTCCATCCCAACAATACTATACAAATACTACTAAATTAAATAATTAAGTATAAAATTAGTGTTTTTTTTATTAACTGCAGAAATTAATTTGGGTTCAATCAGGGCTGCCGTCAGTTGTGGCGGAGCCCTGTGCGAACCTTTAGTTAGAGTGTTGAAATAATTCCAATTTTTTCAATGCACCCCCAACCTCAGGAATTTCAAAGTGGTGTAGGAGAATGCACAGAGCATTTTTGCAAATTCGGGAAAAAGCCCAAGCACAAACTATCAGTAAACATGCATGTCCTAGATATAGAGTACACGCAAATTTAAAAAAAAAATTCATGCGTTTTCCTACTAAAACACTTTTAGAATTTTTCTAACTGGGCGCAGCGCCCTTCTAATAGCGCAGGGCCTGTGCGGTGGCACGTGTCGCACACCCCTGGGGATGGCCATGGGTTCAATTTAGGTTGAATGCCATTGAAAAAAAAAATTTGATGGCGGAAAGTGGCTTGAGATGACAAAACCGACTGCTCAGAGGTGATGAGAAGCCCCAAACGACTGGTCTAAGGAGCAGTGGCCGCGACTCGGGGGGGGTCCTCTTCCACATGGAATCATCCTATGAGGATAAATGGCATACTATCATGTAAAGGAAGGTGGGCTGCATCGACCAGGCTCATTATTGTTTCAAATCAGCTTTATTGTAAAATAATAATTTAAGAAAAAAATGTATTAAATGTTTTTTACAGTGTACTTAAAGTTGTTATACTTCAAATAACGAAAGTTAGCTAGTATATATAAAAGTGCGATATTTATTATTTTTATTTTAACAGTAGGAAGGGTGATTAAAATTTTTACTTACCCTTCCCCCCCCCCCCCCCCCCATGCACACTTCCGGTGCTAAAATCGACTGCTGAAAGGGGATTAGGTGACAAATACGGCCTGTTTATGAGCAGCGTGGCGAGTTACAATGTACTATTGTCAATTTATTTTTATTTACTATATATCAAAAAAAAATAGTAACACAATTTTATTTTTTGCGAATTTGAAAAGGGGTATGCGATTTATGCAACTATAAGCTATGTGTTGTAAGGGGATTAATATTTTCAAGAAATTGTTTCAGTTCGATTTGAAACTCAAAACAAATTTTGTGTTTTAAAAGATGGATGGTTAGTTACATTAATGTCACACTAGATCTACACAATAGGCTATATTGGCGACGGTTCGGGATCAATCTCGGAGGAAAGAAGAGGGAACTTAGGCCGTAATTTGGAACCAAAGTTAGATGATGTGGACAACACCTGAGCTGGCATCCTACGCAACCTGAACAGGCATGAAGACATTACATTTAAAGTGCACCAGTCTCATTTACAAGGCGGATATTTTTTGCGAACGATGAAGAATAAAACCGGCAACCCCTTGATCATAAACTCGCTGCTCTTTTAGAGACGATATTCGAACCCCCGACCCAACGATAATGCAGAGCATATTTTAAGGAAGTTTCACTGGTGGGGACAAATACGTTTCTATGACAAAAGATAGATGAACCTCGATGTTAACCTTTTCTGTAACAGAAAAATTGCAGTTTGACTGTTGGCTAATTCCTAAACGGAGAAGGGGGGGGGGGGGGATTCACTTTGGGAGGCAGCAGGAAAAATGATTTTCAAAGCTTTGTGGAAGGATAAATTGCCTTTTAATAAGAGGGGCATGTAGCTGTCTGACGGAGGGATCGTTAAAAATCCTTCTTCAAAGCACGCAGATTTGGGGAAGGGCCATTCAGGTATCGAAATACTGAAAAGCGCAACCTAAGACGATCTGTATAAAAAAATTAGCAAAACGTCACCTGTCCGAACATATGTAATTACCTGTTATGCCGCAAACAACATACTTCAGACCACATGCGTTTTAAAACCCGGGAACGATGCCTCGTATTTTTGAACCATGATCAAATGACGAGGACAACACCTGAGCTGGCACCCAACGCCTTCAATAGACGTCGGGACTTAGGACCCCGATCAGATTTATCGTGCACCAGTCCCGTATACACGCCGTTAATTTTTTGTGGATGTTCTGGACGACATTCTAGTATTTTGGTAGCGAAGTTGGCAACCCTCCGATCGCAATATCACTACTTTTTACTATTCTTTAGTCTAGTCCGCGCAAAGGCTCGAACCGGGGACCCCTTGGATTCCCAGCTGACGCCCAATCCACTCGGCCACGGAGGCCACCGGGCCTTAGGAAAGACCCAGGAACACTGCCTCGTAAATTTCAACCATGGTCAGATGATAAAACAATGGAAATAATGAAACGTTTTTAATTATATATCATTATTATTAAAGTTGGCAGTTGTCCTACGAATTTCCGTTTGTTATTGCCCCTTTCCAAACAAGTCACAAACGTAAACAAATAAAATGAGGTTTAGCCGCAGAACATGGTACCACCGCCACTTGGCGATAATTTTGTAAACAACAAAAACGAAACATTTGTATAAATTTGTTTAATGTCATGTATTTAGTTCGAATTTAATATTACATTTTATATACTTGAATTTTAAAGCGATCTAAAGTTTATAAACATCAACTTTTCCCAAGTATTCACCGGTCCATTTCGAAACCAAATATGAATGATCGCCAACACGACGACGGTACTTCGTTCTTTATATTAAACTAAACAAAAATCACTCACCAATATTGACAATTTTAATCCCTTCATCTTCTTGTAAAAACTTGAGCGCCACAGACACATTTTCCAACTTCTGCGACCGAAAAGACGGTTTCTTATTATGCTTGGGCAGCCGCCTACCAGACAGGACCTCGACCAGGGCGATCAACCTGAGACCATCCGACAGGTCGCCCTCTAGATTGGAGATGGTCTTTTGGACGGTCTTCAGGTGTTCGTTCGCCCAGCGCGTGAACGTGTTCTGCTGGATGCGCTTCCACACCGCGTCTTCCGCCAAATCGCGCTCCATTTCGTCTGGATCGTTCTCCGTCTGCTGTCCGGCGGCGGCTTCATTCTGCTGCTGCATGGTTCGGCGCCGGTAGTGACCTCACGGAAGTCAGATGTCTCTTCCTTTCTTCAGACGCTCGGCTGATTGGTGCTTCTTCGACGAGCCGGCTTCGGTTGACAGTTCTTGAAACTGAAAAAAAAAAAGAAGTTGGTTGTGAACATAATTTTTTTTTTTTTTTAAGAGAAGGTAGGGGGACGTTAAATTTATTTAAGGAGATTTTACATATCTTTTAATTTCTTGTGGTCTATTTAAATAAAATACCAATTTTTTTATTTAATCAATATTTATTTACTAAATCCTCTGAGACGGTTATCATTTTTTTTAGAACAAGCATGCATAATTTTGTCGATGCGTCATATTTTCAAAACTACTTGCACAAATACCATTTTGTATTTAATCTGGAAACCTTATCATTTATTTTTATTTTTGAATGCAGCTAAAAATTCTTTATTTCACGTGTTAAATTCCCTGAATACAAAATTGACTTTAATCTAACGTAGCCATTTTTTCGGTAAAAAATTTAGAATTAAACAATATATCTTCTATAATTTATAGAAATACTTTTTAATAATAATGAAGTAATAAAATTTCTAGAACAGAATGTCACTACAGTAATAAAACTTCACTCAAATTTGGCGCCCTCCATAGTTCGGCGCCCCAACCGGAGGCTTGGTGACACTAGCGGTTAAAAATAATGAAGTTCACAACAGGGCGCGGGTGAGGAGAGGGGGGGGGGGGGGAGAGAGAGAGAGAAGGGCCTTATCGGCCTGCTTCCAGTGGCGGCTCGTGCACTACAGCAAGTACAGCCGGGCTGCACCTAATTTTATTATATTTTAAAACTAAAATTATATATTTTACTAATTTTCTTAAATGAAGATTAGAATTGGAAATGAAGATGAAATTTCAACTCTAAGTAAAAAAAATCTCCGATAAATAGCAAACGTGTTTCCGTAATGCACAAATTCAGGAGAAGAAAAAACAAAAACTCCATTCAATCAAAATTGCGGCTAAAAAGCGAAGTTCGCAATCGGCTGCATCGTTGCCATGGCAACCTTACGTAGTATGACTTCCCCAGCACGCTAAAATGGAGGATGTGACGACACAAACGTAGCGCAAAAGGATTTTTTCAAATTAGCTGTACTAGAGATTTCGAATAAATGATTGGTTCATTGCTAAATCGGCGAGGCGGGGTGGAGGAAATTTTTATTTCGCACAATTTTCACACAATTACAATTAGTAAAATGGAACTGTAGAACTCGTCATTCTCCTTAATTTAAGAATGCAAGCGCAACGACCCTTCAATTAGAACTGAAGTTATGGTGGTAAAACAGACCAGCGTATGCCCAAATTGTTAATCATCCCCCACACGAAATACAAATTTGGTGAAGGAGCAGATTTTTAATTAGATAAGAACCAGAATAGGCATTTCTTTCTTTATAAAAAAAAACTCTTTTATAAACTATTGTTTTAAAGAATAAAAAATGTAAATAATTAATTTTTTCTAATAAAATCGTGTGAAAATATTTTTCCTTTTTTTTTATTGCCGATTATAAATTTGTGACCACAAAAATAGGCAGCCGTAAAGTTTTTGAACCATTAGTAAATCGTAAATTGCTGTACGATTTTCAACAACCAACCAACTTTCTTTTTAAATTGTCAAAATATAAGGATTTTTATTTATTTTGTTAATTTCGCAATTTTTGCCCGGAAATAATACAATAATTTTCTTGACTGGAAATTTAGAGTAAAAAAAACGAGTTTAAAGAAAATGCGCTAAAAAGTAAAAAATAATTTGAAACTTTTTAAAATCGGTTCCAAAATTTCGGCATGATTTTTCTAAATTAGTACCAACTTCAAAAAGTTTTAATAAGTATAAAATTTATATTAAATAATTAAATTTTTTCAACTCGTTCGTAAAATTAAAAATTATTTTTTACTTTTTAGCGCATTTTCCTTAAAGTGTTTTTTTTTTTTTTTTTAAAAAGATTTTAACAAATTATTTTTGTTGCAGTTTTTGCAGATGCAACAAAAAAAATAACTTTTTTCGAAATCGGACAATATTTTTTGTCAGACGGTCCGTTTAATTGAGAATTCCGGATAATTAAATACCGGATAACCAGATCTTTTTTTTTCTTCTAAAAGGTGCCCAAGTGAAACAACCCCTATCCAACAAAAAAAATTGTCCAAATATATAATTAGAATAGAAATCTTCCACGAACATACATAAAAAAAATATATAACAGTCAAATTGATAACCTCTCTCCTTGGCGCGCGATTTGGCGGTTTTAATTTAAGGTTTATGGCGGTTTCATTTTAAAGTTTTGGTTGGCGCGATGTTCAGTCGATTAAAAAGTGAACAAGCATGATTGCTAATTACACAGAGAATATATTTCGACACAAAAATTCTTCTAGTGAACATGTTTATCAGAAAAACAATTGTAAATATTGTTTATATCAAATAAATAAGTAAAAATATGTATTAAAAATCTGTATAAAAGATAATCTTTATCACATGCATTTATTTAATGGTCTCTAATAGAAAAGGTGTAGGCCTACAATTGCGGATTCTTCTGCTACTCGCCGCATTTGTAAATGGAAATTGACAATTGATTGAAATGAAATTAATTGAATGGATCTAGGTCATAATCTCGACAGATAAAATCCCTACATACCGAAATCTCGACACCCAAGGCCTGCCGTGGCCGAATGTTTAGAGGCACGAACTAGCATCCGATGAGCGCAAGTTTGATACTGAACATGTGTGTTTGGGAAGCGACATGCAGCGATTTGGTTATCAGAGAGTTGTCACATTCATCCCTTTCACGACCAAAAAATATTTGCCGTGTATGCCGTTAAATCTGATCGCGATCCTAATGTCCTGACGCCTATTGAAATTGTGCCGGGTACCAGATTAGGTGTTGAACTCATCATCTCACCATGGTTCAGAAATACTGGGCAGTGTTCCTGGGTTTTTCTTTCCAGATTATTCCGAATCGTAATTAAAACATATATTACACTTAAATAAATTTCTTTGATGTTAATCTATTACTTTATTAACAAGTCAACTTATTTTATAGAGGATTGTATAGCTTGGGTTTTATTTTATTGTATGAAAAAAACATTCTTTACTGTATAGACCAGACCAGTTTGGCACGTTAGTAAAACTAATATAAATTTTTAGTAGACAAATTTAGAAAATATGATTTAGGCAAATTGGAGACCATTGGAGAATTACTAACGGGATCGGTTTTTGCTTGTTATAATGATCGACGCTCATTGATATAATGATAATCGTTTCAATGACTGTCCTAATTTCTAGTTCCGGACGAATGTGTTGCTTTTTTGTACTTTGTAATTAATTTTTAAATTCTTATAACTACCAATTAAAGCCATTGAGTTAAAATAAAAATAATTAATCAGAATACCGTGTTAGTGAAATTAGATATGTGAGGTTTGAGTATTTTATTTGCAGAAGGTTTCAAAAAAATATTTCATTATGGGTGAATTATATATTTTGTTAGGTTTTTTTTTCGCAATAATATCTAAAGTCTAAAAAAGTCAAACCTAATTTAAATGAACTGTATTAAATTTAATTTTTAATTAAATTAACTTTATATGTACGGATATCAGTAATAATTTTGAAAAAATTTGCATTATAAAAACCATACATACTTTAAAATATTTTATTTCGCAAATGTAAATATTATACTTTTATTAGTAATTGTTTACTAAGCATAATTATTACTACAGAGGATAATTTAACAGACTTATTAATTACCCTTAAATTTAATTATAATTTTAAAATAACTAAAATTTTAGTAATTAAAAAATAAAATATTTCCAAGATACTGTAGGATCGAAAGCTTTTTGTCATTCTCAAAATATAGCTTTTTAAAAAATTAAATAAACAATGATTATACAATTTTTTTTAAAGTGCCCTAAGTTAATTTTTAACCGACTGAAAAGCGCGCCAACCCAAACTCCGGAATAAAACCGCCAGAAATTTTAAATTAAAACCGCCAAATCGCGCGCCAAGTCGAGAGGTTATAGATTCGACCTTTATGTATTTTTTTAATTTTTTTTTATTTATGTTCGCCCAGAACTTCGGTTCTAATTCAGATATTTGCACAATTTGTTTTTTGTTTGATGTGTGAAAAAAAATATCCGGTTATCCGGCATTTAACTATCCGGAATTATCAATTTACTGGAGCGTTTGAAAAAAAATATTGTCCGATTTCGTAAATTCTTTTTTTGCTGGATAGAGAAAAATCCACTTAGGCAAAATCTGCAAAAAAATTTCGGATATCCGGCTATTAAATATTCGGAAATGCCGATTAACAGGATTTTTTTAAACAATTTTTCCGATTTCATAATATTTTCATAGTTTAACAGAAGTTTACAACAATGACATTTCGTTTAACCAGTATCGATAGGAATTGTTTTACAATATACATTGTTGAGCACAAGTTGTTATTTGAATTTCTTGGTGAAAAATAATAGGGGGCGAAGCCCCCCGCTAAAATAAAAACTAAAAAGGGAAAAATAAAATAATTTTTCTTAAAAAAAGGAAAACCGATTTGAAGAAAACTGCGCTAAAAAGTAAAAAATAATTTTTAATTTTACGAACGCATTGAAAATATGGAATTATTTAATGTCAATTTTATACTTATTACAACTTTTTGAAATTGGTGCCAATTTACAAAATTCTCACCTAAATTTTGGCGCCGATTTCAAAAAGTTACAATAAGTATAAAATTGACATTAAATAATTCCATATTTTCAATGCGTTCGTAAAATTAAAAATTATTTTTTACTTTTTAGCTCATTTTTCTTCAAGTCGGTTTTCCTTTTTTTAAGAAAGATTATTTTATAACATGCATCGTTTGACTGTAGTGCGATTTGTACAGTTTTTGGTACAATTATCTGCTTTCCACAATGCTTTAAGTTTATAATAATATGTAAAAGGGCGAGATTGATTACTTCTTGCTTTTAGCCCATAATAATAATAACAATAAAACCTAAACCAGAAATATTAGCTGTGTTATTCCTATTCTATCAAATCACTACTCTTCATCTCGTAATACCATTAAAAAACATAAAAAATATTATATACATTTATTTTCAAACATTTATCACTAACAAATTTATAATATAGATTAATACTTTTTGAAGTAAAACGTTTGTAAAATCAATTATTTGACGTATCTGGACAGACCGTGTAAACTTTTAGAGTTATCCTTTCTTCACGCTTTTACTGCGAGACAAATATTACTATTTACTTATATTATTTCTTGTCCGATCGGAAATTAGGAGCCGATGTGTGTAAAATTTAGTAAAAGCACACATAGGGTGTGGATGGAGCACACCGCATCAGACGGAACAATTTGTCTTCCTTTTGCTTGAGAGGTTTCTGTTGGCGACCATTTAGTATTTCTGTATAACTTACTAAAATGATGTTTCACCTACAATCATTTTGGACGTGTTCCGATACAGCTACATATAATATTTTACGATAAAATAATTTTATAAACACTATTTAAGTAGAGGATATTAGCCCCCCTGTCGGGGAAGGCTAGCCCCCCCCCCCACCCCCATCCTTCTATGTCCATATACTGGCAGTTCAGAAACAAAGCTCTAAGTTACAGATGGTATTTGAAATTTTATTTTGCAACTGCAACTGTGTCATTTAAAACCGGAACCTAAACGGTTTATTTTTCTGAAGTTTTTTTTAGTATTAATGCTGTTGAATTGCAATGTATTTTAGGAGATGTGTGATGTCACACGTCACACTTCTTGTAACCCCCTTGTTTCACTGCTTAATGCCCCCCCCCCCCCCCACGTCCATGTGTGACATCATTTATGGACGGCCCCTTACTGGGAATTGAACTCGGAATCCTCCGATCCTGAGACCGGTGCCGCAACCACCAAGTTTTCGCCGCCCCAGAATTGCACAGGAACCCTTGTGTTTCATTTTTACATTCGTATTACGACGGCGACAAAGACGGGCTGGGACGCAAATCTAATCGCTCAAAATCGATCTTATTCTTATCTAAACAAATATTCGGAATAATTCAAAGAACTCCGTGATTGCTGCAACAAAAACTTTTATGGAAATATCTGACCCAGGGATCAGATATTGCACACAATGTTCCTCACTTGACACTTGTGACGTATGACTCAGAAATTAGACAGCTGATTACACACACACAAAAAAAAGAACACAAGAATGTGTCCTCAAATATACCGAACGTGGGCGACTCGCAGAACCATGCGAGACGGTGGTGACGTCACATTGTTACGTCACGGGGTTCTCTTCAAAATAGCGCTGATGTCACTCGAAGCAGGTAGACATTTATTTACGTTCTTTTTGTAGAACAGTTATTCCCTATTTTATTCTTTTCTTCCAACGACTTTTTGTTAAGAATTGTTTTCGAATATACTTTTTAACAGAAGACATAGGAGAAAAAAGAGACAAAGTGTAAAAGAGACAGAAATCTCTAATAAAGGATCTAAAATATAATCATCAAAATAAAAGCTACTGTTTTTTAACCAATTCTGCGACAAAAAAAAAGCAAGTTATCAATTCTACCTCTTTAAGTATTTGTTATATGTGTGGTTGGTGCATTTTGTTTACGTGAAATGTCTTTAAAATCTGCTACGCTTTTGGAATGATCCGAGGACATCCATCCGACACTATAATTCCATATCAAATTTCTCGAATGGCATAAATTTGGTCACGCTTCGACCAATAGAAATTATGCGCTGATGCCTGTAAAATCTTCAATCAAACAAAACTTTTACGGGGCGTGGAGGGATACAGAAGGAACAGCTGGTTTATCTTTTATTGACGAGATTGCGTTGACGGCCAATCTTTATTTCTGTAATCTGCTAAAATAATGTTTTACGTAAAACCCTTCTGACCTTGTTCTGACACAGTCGAACCTGAATTTTGATTGAAATTCGGCCCTAATCATTGGTCAGATAACGACCACCTGAGCTGGCACCCCACGCACCTGAGTTGTGGTTCTCAATCCATGTTAAGATGGTTTATCGGATCTAAAAAGTGTAATAAATACAATTTTTTGTAATAAAACGGCTGTGAAAGTAAAAAGTGATGTCCTGCTTGGACGAGGACCAACTTACAAGTTTAGGGGCCCAGGGCAAAAGAACATAAACATAGAATGCAAAAAAATATAATCAGCTTTAATGCAGTTGTAAATACAGCAAAGAATTTATATTTTAAAATTAATGAAACCTTTTTTTTATGAATTCGAATTAACGGTAATTGGCAGTACAACAGAGTTTCTTCATGCGTTTCTCGTCTTTCTTTTAGATTTATATCCTTTTAGTTGAGACAGATGGGCATGTTCTACTTATTTTATAGCAAATCTGTTAAGCTACAATATCAGAAAATTTGGAAAAGGCACTATGAATCCGTAAACGAGATATCCACATGCAATTAGTAAACAGTATAAACAGTTTGTTTATGATGATCTTAGTGACATTCCTTTGAGGAATGCGATTCGAAAGACTACATGCATCATGAACTTGCAAGAAACATAAAAGTGATTTAATTTGATAAAGGACTAGAAGTTTTGCAAAAAAAAATAAAAAAAAAAAAACTATCGAATTAAAAAAAATCATTAATTCATAAATTTATTTTTTAGTTTTACACTATTTTAAGTTTTAAAACCATTTTTGGGGGTCCCTCAAAATGTCGGCCCAGGGCAAGTGCCCCGAATACCCTGCCGTAAATCGGTCTCTGAAGGGGGGTTACATAAAGTGTGACATCTTTAGCGATTTACAGGGGAACCGCTTGTTTGACCATATCTTATCTGACTCCATAAAGAATAATTGAGACGAGACTTATCTTTCTGGTGAAATAACTTTTTATTTTTAATTAGAAACAATAAACTCTTTACTTAAGAAATAATGCAAATCATAAACTGATGCGCCCAGCGCGTACAGTAGTACGGGCTGGCACCACTGAGTGATCGACTATATGGTGAGAGCAGCGATGGAAGCAGAGCAAGCAAGCGTAAGCATAAGAATAGCTGTTGGTGTTCGCTAGCCTTTTTATATTCTTCAGTGTAAGGCTACGCATGCGCTTCCACGCGTTGCCACTAGCGCCGCCTGCCGTGAACCGAACGGGAGCTGAGGCGCCTGGTTGCCCGCCTGACGCTTGGGGTCCTGAGCCGCCTGGTTGGCTCAGAGGACGATTGGGGTCCTGAGCCGCCTGGTTGGCTTAGAGGTTTGATTTGGACTGTGGTTAGATCGCCACAGAGGTCCCCCCCTAGTCCAAAGGACGATATAAATTTCATGGGCAGTACCGCTCAACAAATCGAACCTTTCGGCCAGATCTGGTTGTCCGACTGGCCTCCGGAATGGTCGGGGCAGCAGGTGGAGGATCTACGTGACCAGCAAGATCGTCGGGAACATGGAAAAGGAACGCAGGCTTGAGACGGTCGATAGACACGGTATCCGTCCGACCGTTGACTTCCAGCGTGAAAAACTTCCCTGCCCTGGATTGGACCTTGTACGGGCCCTTGTAGGGTTGTTCCAAAGGTTTGCGCACAGCATCGGTCCTAACGAAGACGTGTGATGTCCTCTGAAGATCCGTGTGCACGAAAACCTGTTGCGAAGAGTGGTGAGTCACGTAGGCCGGTCGCAACCGTCGCATGTGCGATCGTAAATCTTTGACGAAGTCCGCTTGGAAAGGTGGCTCAGGCGCTGAAGAGGAATTGTGTAGAAACTCACCCGGCAACCTTAAGGTGGTGCGGTATACCATTTCAGCTACAGTGCCCTGGATGTCCTCCTTTAAACTGCAGCGGATGCCCAGAAGAACTATCGGAAGGACCTCGCACCATCTCTCAGTCTGGTGGCATTTGATGGCCGCTTTGAGTTGACGATGCATCCGTTCCACCATCCCATTTCCGCTCGGATGATAAGCGGTGGTCCTAATCCTATGAGTGCCAAGGAGCTTTGAAAGAGAGGAAAACAGATTACTTTCAAAGTTGGATCCTCTGTCCGTCGTGATCACTTCAGGTACACCAAAGCGGGCGATCCAGCCGGCAAAAAGAGCTTGCGCCACCGACTCTGCGGTTTGGCTCTTGAGCGGGATCGCCTCGGGCCATTTGGTGTACCTGTCGATACACGTAAGGACATATCGGTATTCCTGGGAGGGTGGCAAAGGGCCAACAATGTCGATGTGGATGTGGCTAAATCTGGAGTCAGGTCTAGGAAATTGTTGCAGCATCGTTTTTGTATGACGATGTACTTTAGACTTCTGACATGGTATGCAAGTTTTGCAAAAATACTTGCAGTCTTTAGCCAAATTCTTCCATACGAAACGTTTTCGAACAAGATCGACAGTAGCTTTTTCCCCAGGGTGCGAGAGTCCGTGACAGACGTCGAATACTCTGCGTCTGAAATCCTTGGGTACATAAGGTCTTAGCACTCCATTCTTGGTGTCACAGTAAATTGCTTTGCTTGATGAGGGAAAAGTTAACGGTTTTAACTCGAGACCGGTGTCGGAATCGAGCAGGGTCCGCAACTCCTCATCAGAATCCTGCGCGCATGCCATTTCGTCATAATCTAACGGTCCCGGAACCTGAATTGCAGCTATCCGAGAAAAAGCATCGGCTACAGAATTGTCGCTCCCAGAAATATGTCTGAGATCGGAAGTGAATTGACTTATGAACTCTAAATGCCTTTGCTGCCTCGGGGAAGTTTTGTCCGACTTTTGTTGGAAGGCATAAATTAAAGGTTTGTGATCAGTGAAAACCGCAAATTCGCGCCCTTCCAACATATGTCGAAAGTACCGAATGGCAGAGTAGATAGCAAGTAATTCGCGATCATAAGTACTATAGTTTCTTTCGGCGGGTGTCAATTTTCGGGAAAAGAAACCTAAAGGTTCGATGGTATTGTTCGAAGACTGATGCAAAGCAGCACCAATGGACAATTCCGACGCATCAGTCACTAAAGACAGTTCAGCGTGAGGAATAGGATGCGCTAAAAGAGCAGCATCAGCCAATATTTGTTTGCAATCCATAAACGCTTTTTTTGTTGTTTCGGACCAAACTATGGGAGTTTTGTCTTTTTTCTTTTTCCCTTTTGTTAGCTCATAAAGGCATGCCTGTGTACCAGCAGCGTTCTTAAGGAACTTATGGTAAAAATTTAGCATTGCCAAAAACCGACGAAGTTCGTCGACAGTTTTAGGAATTTGGTAGTCCTGTAGAGCTTTAACTTTACTGGGAAGGGGGGATATCCCTTTGCATGAAACTTGAAAACCCAAAAACTCTATTTCGGATTTCCCGAATTCGCATTTAGGGAGGTTGACCTCGACACCGTATACCGCAAGACGCTCGAAAACAGTTTCTAGGTCTTTTTGGTGCGCTTGAGTGTCGTCCGAGGCGACAAGAACATCATCCAAATACACGTAACAACATTCTAACCCCCGCAAGACTTCGTCCATAAATCTCTGGAAAGTCTGACCCGCGTTACGTAATCCAAAACACATTTTTACGTACTCAAAAAGGCCAAAAGGGGTGATAACGGCGGTTTTAGGTATATCTTTGGGTTCGACTGGTATTTGGTGATACGCCTTTACCAAGTCGATTTTTGAAAAAACAGTTTTTCCTGCCAACCCAAATGAAAAATCCTGAATATGAGGAAGTGGATAACGGTCTGCGATACTTTGGTGATTTAAACGTCTAAAATCGCCGCAGATGCGCCACTGTGCATTTTCTTGGCCACCAGGTGTATGGGACTGGCATAAGGACTGCTAGAAGGTCTAATTACACCTTTCTGCATAAGGTCCTCGAACTCATCTTTGACTACCTTCAGTTTTTCAGGCGATAGTCGTCTGGCTTTCGAAAATACAGGTGGTCCCCGTGTTTCGATACAATGAGTGACAGAATGAGTCCTTTTAGTGGGATTCGAGTTTGGGCTAAACAATTTAGAATATTTTGAAAGGATTTTATGATAAGGGGATTCTTCCGACACGTAGGTTAAACCTAAGGAAGGTCCGGAGAATATTGTCCCTTTAGTTCGAAGTGATGTTAATCCGTCCACAAGCTGGCGGTTCTTAACATCGACCAGTAATCCGAAATGTTCCAAAAAATCGGCACCCAAAATAGGATGAGAAACATCGGCCACCAAAAATTCCCAGCGGAATGGTCTACGTAAACCAAAATTTAGATCATATATTTTTGAACCGAAGGTTTTTATTATAGAACCGTTTGCTGCGTACAGGACAAGTTCTGTCGATTCGCATTTTTTAACCAGTTTTTTTGGAATGCAACTACATGCCGCGCCGCAATCGACCAAAAACCGATAATTCGTGTTTTTATCAATTACAAATAAGCGACTAAAGCTCAATTTATTATCTGCCGCCGCAGAGACAGACGAGCTTATTGGTTTTCCGAAAACTGGCAGGGTTTGCGGCAGTCAAGTGCTTTATTGCCAAACTTCTTATGATACCAGCATAATTCGATTGTATCGGACCTGCCGGTAGCTGTATTCTTATTGCCCGAAGGGGGTCTTGCTACGGTTACGGCTCCTAGAGCGATACCTGGGGTTAAGGGTCAAACGTCTGACCTCCGCTCTGAGCGAGGCAATGTCCTCTTTAAGAGATTGCATTTCCCGACTTTCTTGAGTATGAGATACTCCAGCAACACCCAGTGTGCAACCCGAGACCTCGTTAACCTTATCGGCAATTTTTGCCAACCCTTCTAAGGTTTCGCTGGAAACCGATAAGATCTGCTGCATGGAAACAGGTAGGCGTTGTAGCCACAGAGATCTCAACACCTCGTTGGATACTTTTCCGTCGGCAAAGTTCCGCATTTCCAGCAAAAGTTGCGAGGGTCGTTTGTCCCCGAGGGTTAAATCCTGCAGCAAGGTTTTCAAACGAGCGGAGTCGGATTGCAAGTACTGGTCAAGTATGCGCTGCTTTAAAGTTGCATATAGGTTTTCGGTTGGTGGAGAACGGATTAAGTCCGTCGCGCAAGAAAGTACGCTCGCGCTTAAGGCAGCTACCACCGAGTGGAATTTTGTGACATCCGCAGTTATCCCGGAAAGATGGAACTGGGATTCCAACTGTCCGAACCATAATTCGGGGTTATTTTCCCAAAACGGAGGTGGTCGGAATGCGACCCTGGCTATGCCTTGAGGGGGTGGTGTTACCGCAGCTTCCTGCGAAATGTTTGCTTCCAACATTTTTTTTTTTTTTTTTTTTTTTTTTAGAAAAAAAAAAACACAGTTAGGTAAACACTTTATAAAAAAGTACACAAGTTAATCGAAAAGTTAATAAAAATTCAAACGCGACGAAATGGCACGCGAACAGAAAAAGGAGCTACGAGATCCAGCTCGGGTCCAAAATAACAGTCTCAAGAAAAAAACAGTAACTTCCCACTCACCAAACCGTCTAGCGTGGCACTTTCAATCCGCACTTAGTACAGTGCTGTAAAAACGACTTGAGGTCAGCTCAGCCACATATGCAGAAAGTCCAGGACAGGCGTGAGATTCCAAGTCCGGAACGGCGCGGGAGTTCAAGTCCGGAACGGCGGGTGTTTTCAGGTCCGGAACGGCGGTAGTTTCCAGGTCCGGAACGGCGGGAGTTTCCAGGTCCGGAACGGCGGGAGTTTCCAGGTCCGGAACGGCGGGAGTTTCCAGGTCCGGAACGGCGGGAGTTTCCAGGTCCGGAACGGCGGGAGTTTCCAGGTCCGGAACGGCGGGAGTTTCCAAATCCGGAACGGTGGGTGTTTCTTTCACGTCCTTGGTCACCACTTTAGCGATTTACAGGGGAACCGCTTGTTTGACCATATCTTATCTGACTCCATAAAGAATAATTGAGACGAGACTTATCTTTCTGGTGAAATAACTTTTTATTTTTAATTAGAAACAATAAACTCTTTACTTAAGAAATAATGCAAATCATAAACTGATGCGCCCAGCGCGTACAGTAGTACGGGCTGGCACCACTGAGTGATCGACTATATGGTGAGAGCAGCGATGGAAGCAGAGCAAGCAAGCGTAAGCATAAGAATAGCTGTTGGTGTTCGCTAGCCTTTTTATATTCTTCAGTGTAAGGCTACGCATGCGCTTCCACGCGTTGCCACTAGCGCCGCCTGCCGTGAACCGAACGGGAGCTGAGGCGCCTGGTTGCCCGCCTGACGCTTGGGGTCCTGAGCCGCCTGGTTGGCTCAGAGGACGATTGGGGTCCTGAGCCGCCTGGTTGGCTTAGAGGTTTGATTTGGACTGTGGTTAGATCGCCACACATCACAAACATCGACTAAAAAACATTCCAAATCAACAGAAAATCGAAATAGATAAAAAAAAATTCAGAAAAATAAACCGTTTAGGTTCCAGGTTTGAATCAGTTATGAAGAGAACTGAAGTAATGTTGTAAACAAATTAACTGAGTGCAGCGATAAAATAAAATTTCAAATACCATATATAACTTAGTGCTTCGTTTCTGAAATGTGACATGTCACAAAGGGGGGCGAGGGTATGGTGAAGCGTGACAGTTTGTGACATGGGGGGGAGAGGCTCAAAAATATGGAGAAAAGGTGTAACATCATTTATGGACAACCCCTTAGCTTTTAAAATAAGAGGTTAACAAAAGAACAGGGAGTTCTCCACATTTAAGAACAAACTGTTCGCGGTCATTCCAAATAACAGGTAAAAAAGAACAGGTCGTTCCTATTTTCTAAATTATTTTCCCGGAAACTCGCATATCATGTAGTATGAAATCGGCGGTCTCAGCGGTTTTTCGTCCGTATTCCGCAAATGCAGAGAGATGTGTTGAATTAATCTCTATATATGGATGCGAAAAGGTGACAAAAGAGTATGTGTGGATAGAATATTTGTTTCGGCAGCTGTTTTTGCAAGTGGCATTTGATGCCTCAGTTGCGAAAAATGCTGTGCTGAACCACGGCGGAATAGGATCCAGATAAAAATTTAAGAGGGGCGCAAACTATAAAATTTTATGATATTTCTTAACCTTTTCAGTTTTGTTGTAATATTTTTTTCTTCTTCTTTTAAATTGCATTTTTTAGCATTTAAATGCGACACCTAATGTTTTATAGAATGATTAAATCACTCATTTAGAAAATTAAATTAAAACCATCAAAGTACCGATGAATGGAAACATCTTTTAAAGTATTCAATTTCCATGTTGACTAATTCGTCAAAATTTCCATTCATACTAATTTTCAATATTAGCAAAAAAGTCAAATATTAGCAAATTTTAACAAAAATCACAATAGCAAAAAATAAATATTTCTTTTTAATATAAAAGCCGGCCAAATATCGAAGAAACTGTTTTGTCAGAGTTGGGTATGAAAAAAAATTCCCTCGAAGTAATTAACCCCAGGAAGATATAACAATATCGATTCCGTGTTACTTTAAAGCAGCACTGGGGGCGAAAAGTTTAAATTCGTCGATATGTTAATGTGAAAGCAGTGAGTTTTCCACACTTTCACTAGGGATTCTACACATTGACATATTCCAAAACTTGAAAGTGCGAAAGTTTGTTTCTTTAAATATCGGTAAAATAAATAGATGACATTATGTTTCAACAATTGTAAAATTTCAGACGTTTTTACTTTAAAAAACTGGAAACCCCTTGAAATAAATAATCTTTTGGTCATCTCACCCCTTGGAACAGTCGGTTTTGGCAACTCAACTCTCTTTCGGATAGTCGCTTCTAGAATATCGCATCATAACAACTGTTCAAAAACAGCTAGTACCCCTTCAGAGCAGTCGTTAGGGGCATTTCATCCCCTCCGAGCAGTCGGTTTTGGCAACTCACCCAACCCTCTTTTGGGCAATCGTTTCTATAATCTCGAGGTCATAATAATTGTTCTAAAACATCTGGTATCCCACCAAACATCTTATTTTTAGATAAAATCTCGCCCAAACAAAAAAAAAGGACTTCAAGTGCAAAACAAACTTTATCGAAGAATGCGAGGAATGCTGACAATCTCCTTGATGTTCTACGAAAAGGTGCACAATCGTACACTAGGATAAGTTTGCCCTGGACATGTTACGATGCACCTGGAAAACTGCCCACACAAGCGGCGTAATGAATGCTAATCTTCAAAGACGATTTGGCGGTGTTGGTTTGGCGACTGTATTTAGAAGGGAACAAAATATGGAGTTTTCTTTAAAAAAGGCGAGTCAATGCTTATGTACTCTCTGTCAATGTATCAAACCTTTATGTATACAACCTGAAGTGTCGCCAATAAATGGGTCACCTGTGTTAAAATAGGTTTTAGAATTTAATATTTTAACAGTTTTCAATTAAAATCTTTAAATGGCAGATGCAAGAAGTCAAAGTAAGGAAATGCTTTGTCGATTAGTTTTTGAAAAAAATTATATAAAAATACTTAAAACTACATTTATTTACAACATTTTATGACATATATTAAAAAATCAACTTATTATATGAATTTGTTAAAATTTGAGAGTTAAGTGTCTGGGATAATGGCCTTTCATTCATTTTTTTAAGCCCCTTACCCCCCTCCTCTCCCCCCACCCCTTATGTTGCTTCGTAATATAATACGATTTTATTATTTATTAATTATACATGATTAATGAGTTTTAACTAATTCTATTTTAAAAATAAATTAAAAAAACACGAAATAATTGTTTTTTGTCTGTAGCATAATGTCTTTATTCACATCAACGGATAAACCAATCACGGGCCTAGTTTAATCTCCAATTCGTATACTCACTTAAAATTAGGTAAGGGAAGGACATATGTTTTCTAAACCTTTATGTATACAACCTGAAGTGTCGCCAATAAATGGGTCACCTGTGTTAAAATAGGTTTTAGAATTTAATATTTTAATAGTTTTCAAGTAAAATGTTTAACTGGGGTTAAGGTTCAATATTGGCGATAATTTTTATATTAATAATCTGTAGGGGGCCCTATATATATATATTTAATTTTTGAGATGCATGCCAGAAAACCGTTACGTCACTGATTTAAGCGTCGTTCTATTGCAAATAGCAAAATATTAAAAACTAATTTTTACATTGACACAATAATGATACAATCGATTCAGCGACAATTTCCAAAAATAAAAACTTCAATTAAAAACATTTAAATAATTATACTATCTTCATCTCGTTCCACCTTGTCAACTTCCAACAAAAATAGACTACATTGATTCAATTATCCAGCATTAAAATCTCACCAAACGATCACTGGAACAACTGAAACTTCCGAACCGTTTGACATGCCGCGTCATTAAGTTACCGTATCAAGTCACAGGATCGAACTTTCGCACATCCCCCTAAAGAAGCAGACGATCAAACACCGAAACAATGATGCCTCATTCCTCCATTAATATTCCTTTTCGATTTCCATCCCCGTCGGTGGCATCACGCACTCAGATAGCGCTTCATTTAATAGAAGTAATTGAAGTAAAGAAATTCAGTAGCAAGTCAAGGTTCATAAGGGAGACAAGTTGGCTCTTTATTTTGAATCTGATAAGTACGTATCACAACGCGTCATCAGGAAGCCATTCGGATACAATGGCTGCTTTGTTTCTTTGTTATTCGACGTAAAGATTCTTTTTTATGTGGTTTTTTAACATCAATCCGAGTACAGCCATCATAAACAAAAACTTGAACAAAATAAAAATTATTGATATTTTAAAGAACTATAACTCCAGGAGGAAGCAGTCTAACACGATACATGACCTACCATCATATGTAAGAAGGTGAGCCTTGTCAACAAGGTTGGCCATTAATTTATTCTCCCCCCCCAGACCTTTGTACTTCGTGGGGGGGGGGGGGGGGAGATTAACTACTAGCATACACTGGCCTGTTTAACCAATGTACTTTCAGTTGTGTAATAGACTGGTGGTGACGAGAGTGTGCTTAAATTTAAGAGAAAGACGAGCTGTGCAATTCCATTTGATTATCTGACAGTTTAAACCATTGGAGTGAAAATAATGTGGAGTGGAAAGTGACGATTTGTCGAGGATTTATTTCACTATGAAGCCAAAGGCAACACGCTAAAATTCAATTTCGGTATAGGATACTTAAACAGGATAAAAGAGCAGTTTAAGACGAAAAAATTATATACCACGTCTAAACAGACATGTGCGGAGAGATCTGGAGCTTACTGAAATCGCAAAAAGGAGCATGCCGAGCAGGCGCACGTACAAAGTATTCACAAATCAAACTTTAGGCTGTTTTTTCACATACCGGTAAAATGCCAGACGGTGTCGGATGGCAATGCCGGATCGGACTATGTGAAAAAAGTTCTAATTGGATGACATTGCACCCCAGCGCAGTCACCAGTAAAACCAAATCCGGTGACGGTTGTCGGATTCAACGTTGGCTGAATGCTAAATATCAACAACTAAACTTTATGTTCACAACAAACAACCCACGCATAGCACCCTCTAGTGATTAGTCCATATAGACACTCCTTCCTGTCATCGAACTCTTACAATTAGAAAAAAAAAATGAAAAGTAAATAACTTTGCCAACATCCCCTAACTGCAACTTTCTCCCTAATCGGAACACTCTTGCAGGACAAGCATCTCAAGTATCCCAGAATTGTTCGCAGGAACAAAGAACGCATTGTGGTGACGTCACGGTCTGAGAAGGCGCCAATTCTAAGGATCTGGCCAACAAGTGTGCGAACGGCCGATCCTAATTGCCTTCCTTAAATTGGCACGATAAAAGAAAAAGATCCACGTGTAAGGGAGGGATATACACAATTAGAAAGGTCGACCACTTTTGCTTAATGGTGATTGGTCAGTGGTTGTTAATAAGTGGCGAATGCTCTGTTAAAAATGCATGTTCAATTACTCATTTGCATGCGACATGTTTTGACGAAACAGTCTCGTTCTTCGAGCCTGGATCCTTCATAGTAGAGAAAGCATAATGTAATAACCTCGCTAACATCAAAGTGAGGCCAACATGTATGGTCTCAGACACGTGGTTAATTACGTCATTCCATTCATACATTTCCACTGTTACACATTTCCCAATTCATCAGCCAATCGCGAGTATATTTTAATTCATAATTTTGAAAAGAAGTCACGTGTCTGAGGCCATTCGGTCTGAGATGTTGGTTTCACGATTATGACGTCATATTCGCTCTACTACAGTCCATTCATGCTTGAAGGTCTCGCTAGCTAAATGCTCCAAATATTTCGGCAAACTGCGGAAATTCATTTGGTTTTTTTTTCAAGAAATTTATTTCGTCCAAAAGGTGGACGATTTCTAATAAAAACCGACGACTTGAACCACGGAATTCTTTTTTCGAAGTCACGCACACTATCGATCGTACCAGAAAAGCTCTTTTTCCATTGTGGCAATATTCATATAAGAACCAAAATTAGAACCGAAAGAAGTGATATACCACCGGATAGGAATCTGAGTAAATTACTTTCGATAACAATTTGAAGATTTCGTCAAAAGTCAAGTGATTGAATAATGAAAGGATTGCCAAAATTGACGAAAGTAGCCTTGACGATCGCAGAATGCTTGAAAATAAGTATGTTATTTCTGAGAGCGTGGAACCGTGCTGAATGGTATTATCGAAGTATAAATTTATATTTAAATATAATTTTAAATTATGCATAGCGACAAAATTATTCAATTTATTGAAACATTTTTTGTCCAAGAAAACTGAAAAAAAGTCTTTACAAATGCAAAACACTCGCTGTTTTTCTATTTGACAACTGAAGGGGCGGTAAAAGAAGGGGATAATTGACAATAATCATTTTTCCAAGATAAACAGCTTTTTCACTGACAAATATCTTGAAGGAAAGGTTTGGTTTTGTTAATTAACGTCGCACTAGAGCTGCACAGTGGGCTATTGGCGACGGTTCGGGGTCAATCTCGAAGGAAAGACCCGGGAACACATACACATTCACACACACATTCATACATGCACCTCGTTATTTTAGAACCATGGTCAGACGACGATGAAACACCTGAACTGGCACCCAACGCCTTCAATAGATGTCGGGACTTTGGACCCCGATCAGATTTATCGTGCACCAGTCCCGTATACACGCCAGTATAATTTGTTGGATATTCTTGACGACTTTCTAGTATTTTTGTAGCGAAGCTGGCAACCCTCCGATCACAAGATCACTACTTTTTTACTTTTCTATGTCAAGTCCATTTCACGGATTCGAACCACCAATCCACTGATTAGTAGCTGAACGCCTTACCAACTGAGCAACTGGGGCTCCTTGAAGGAAAGGGTTGCTTTCCGTTGACCATCCACTATTTGCCGCCAAGGAAAAAATTGGCACGATACTTTTTCTATTCATTGATCGTGAGCGTGATTAGTGATGGTAAGTTAACAAAATTGACACTTTTTTGCACATATAAAACATTTAGTTTTACTTAATGAAATTGAACCATTATAAGTGAAACATATACTTTTTACTGCTCTGTCTGTATCTACCTAAATAAATCAAACAGAGCCATACAATTTTAATGGAAGTCGCATATGTTCTTAAAACTTTCATCAACGTCAATTTTTTTTCTTTTTCAAAAATGTTATGTTAACCTTGAAAGAAACAAGCAATGCAATCGAAAGGTAGAGCAGTTTTCAAAGTTTCCACCACAAAAAAAATTATAATTTAAAAAAAAATCGAGGGTTGCGCTCTATGTGCTCAACAGACCCAAATGCGGATTTAATCTCCAGCTAGCGTCATTCCGACATAATTCTGAGCAAACTCAATAATTATCCTAATGATTTTACAGAACTGAAAATTTCACAGACCGACCGATAGGTGGTGAAGTTGACTTAGGAGAAAAATACTTTATTATACGTACTTGCCAATTCTACACGTATTTTAGAGCGTAATACATCAAAGTTTTAGGCAATAACGAGTTAGGGCAATAATGTTTGCTGCGATCACTTTCAATTGAATTTAGTATAGACTTAACCCGTTCAGGGGGCCGGATAGCCCAGTGGATAAAGGCGTCGGCTGCGAATAAAAGGATTCACGGTTCGAACCTGTGCGAAGACTAGACTAAAGAATAGTAAAAAAGTAGTGATATTGCGATCGGAGGGTTGCCAACTTCGCTACCAAAATACTAGAATGTCGTCCAGAACATCCAACAAATTATAATGGCGTGTATACGGGACTGGTGCACGATAAATCTGATCGGGGTCCAATGTCCTGACGCCTATTGAGGTTGCGTCGGATGCCAGCTCAGGTGTTGTCCTCGTCATCTGACCATGGTTCAAAAATACGAGGCATCGTTCCCGGGTCTTTCCTTCGAGATAGGCCTCGAACCGTCGCCAATAGCCCACTGTGCAGCTCTAGTCCGACGTTAATTAACCAACCAATCGTCAGTCACGTCTTTACAATAGGATAAATGGCCACCTTGTATTACTTTGATAGTCACGTTGTTTGACAAATGGCTTTCTAAATTGACGATTCCGTATTTCATGTGTAATACACAAAAGCAATTTCTTCGTAAAGTTCAAATTTATTTCTAAATGGGTACTGACGGGAAAAATTTAATAAAACCATTAATTATTGAAAATTAAAGCTAAAAATGTTAAGAATTTTAGGAAATTAATGTCAATTAGCTCATTAGTTATACATATTAGGGGCTTAATTATATACAATATTGACATAATTAAATAATTAATGACTTAATATTTATGAAAATAAAATTATTTACATTCTTTCGAGACTTGCCAGGATCACGTCCACATTTAATAACCCTTCCCTTTGAGTATATCTTTGCCCTCCCCCCCCCCCCCTCCACATACAGAATTTTTTTCTGGATCCGCAAACATACGTTATTTAACAAATTGGAAGCAGATCTACATTTAAACACGAGCCCCCACTGTGATTGACTGACTTAAAGTCGCACACGGTGGGCTATTGACGACGATTCAGTTGGTTTGTTGAATTAACGTCGCTGCACAGCTTATAGCTGCACAGTGGGATATCGGCGAGGGTTCCGGATCTATCTTCAAGGAAAGTCCCGGGAACACTGCCTCGTACTTTAGAACTATGGTCAGATGAATAGGACAACACCTAAACGACGATGGTTCTTGGTCTATCCCGAAGGAAAGACCCGGGAACGGGGAATCGTAATCAGATTTATGGTGCAGTAGTCCTTTATACTCAGTGGATATTTTTCGGTCGCGAAAGGAACAAATTGATTACCTTCCGATTACCAAATCGCTACACACATGCTGCGGATCGAACACGCCCATATCGTATGCTTGTTCGAGCCTCTAACCATTCGGCAACCACAGGCCTCTATTAGTATATGAGCGATTCTGTTCCAGTGGGCCACGCTGCCAGCCATAAACAATTCGAAAGTCAGACATCTGAGAGTCTCCCCGTTGTATGCTTTTTTTTTACCCTCGGGAAAAGCCCTGGGTTCCAGAAATAGAATTTTGACGCGTTATCTGAAGAGAGGTAAAAGCAGCAAGATTCACAGAAAATTGCGGGCTTCACTGCCAATTGGGCCATTTTGGAAGCATCGAAGATCCAGCCTCGGATACAGCTCAGTGCTCCCATTAGTTGCTGGTTGTTTAAATTTAAGTTGTTCAATGTACTAATGGAATCTCAAAGGAAAGACCCGGGAACATTGTCTTGTAATTTGGAACTATAGTTGGATGTTGGTTGAGCTGGCACCCCACACGAACTGAATTAGCGTGAGACACTGAACCACGGCAGATTTTACGTGCACCAATCCCCTATACACGGCAAATATTTTTGCGAATACGTTTTGTTTGACGACGAGGACTGAAGTTGGCAACCCTCCGATCATGATCTCATTTTCCATTTCGGTATTCGATCTCGCAACAACCGAATATAAGCCGTGTACATATCCACTGGGCCACTGCACCCCTGCTGTTTGATTGATTGATATAACGTCGCACTAGAGCTGTTCAATGACCTATTGACGACGATCCGGAATCTATCCCGAAGGAAAGACATGAAACAAGACCAAGTTTCAAAAATTCTTAACTGCCTCGTTTTGAAATTTTAATTCATTTAAAAAATCTATAGTAATAAAAGAAAGAGCCAGACTGTGGATCGCGATAACGCCTACTTCTTTTACGTATAAAAGTATGAAAATGTATAAATAAGTACTATTCATCCTCAAGATGTGCAACCGAGACTCGAATTTGTAAAATTACATTTAGTTTTATAAACGATTTTAACATTTTTAGGAATATTACATAAAAAAGCATCTTAAAAAAATATATTCAAGTTCCGAAGCACGCTTTTGTAGCTTAGTAGATAGCGCGCAGGACTTCGGAACACGTGGTCGCGGGTTCGGTTCCAGCGTTTTCCATTAACTTACATTTTAATATATATGTATTTGTTTAATACATTAAAAGGGTTTCCCCGGCATCGAAGACCAAACAATTGGTATTAAGCATAAAATATTAAACATTTACAGTTTTAGCATGCATTTAAAAATTATATTTTGCTTTTTTTGAATGATGGTTTTGAATTTTTCAATTGAAGTTGTTTTTTAAGTTTATTTCATGACATAAATGTCGATATATTTAAGAATTTTGAATACTAGAGATCCTTTCAGTAGTCTTTTAAAATCATTTGAAATATTGCATCGCATGGACTCAGTCAGCAGTCAAGATGACGATTTCTTGCCTCATACCGTTTTCGTGCCACCCCCTCATTTCTTAAATGATTCAAACCTTTCCCCCTCTTTCAGAAAATCACAGCAAAAGTCACTGGCAATGCACCAAGAACCACCATGACACACATTAGCAAAGCGTAATTAAATATAAAACATTGACTAAAGGATTTTTCATTTCATTGTCTATTCCTGCAGAACTCTTTACGTCACCGATTTCTCGAAGTTCTATACATTATTAACCCTTTGGAAGTCACCAAATAACAACCTGCTCTTTGTTATTCAAATTGGACATGAACTGCAGTGAATATAAAAAAAAGTGTTTGTTTGTCATTGATTGTTGTTAAACCACTGATCTCTAACTGTAACTTCTGGATAGGGCAAGACATTTTGTTGATTTGAAGCCGATATGGAGGCCGCCATGATGGGGCACACTTTTCTTGATACCGCAATATTTCGTATATTTTTCATGTTAAAATACGCCGACATATATTACTTTTGGGTAAGTTTTTTTTATTTTCTTTTTAAACCCATTTTAAATGGAATCTGCTATTAAATAAGGAAGTAATTTGCAAGTCAAAGTAGAAGTAGTTAAAAAGCAAGAGCAAAAACTATCTGTGTGGCAATATAAAAATTAATTCTATCAGAAGAAAATATAATATTTATATACATTTAATACTTCTACAATGCTTTGGTAATTAAAAAATACCACTAAATCATTTTTTAAAAAAATGTTGGGACACAGTATGGCAGCTTTCAATTGGTTTCAACGCGCCCGTAGAGGAAACAAGGTTTGAGCCTTCCAGCAGTTACAGTTAGAGTTCAGTGTGTTAAACATAAACGCTTTTCCTTCGTTGGCTTGTTCTTTATCTAAATCAATTTAAAAGTACGACATTCACTCTTGGGTATCCACATATTTTATTAACCTTTTGCACTCGAGTGTCGCCTCTAAGTCACCAAAATAACGACTTGTTATTTTCCCCCTTTGTTCTTCAAAATGAAAGAGAACAACCTGTTCTTGAGTTTAAAGAGCCCACAAACTTTAATACAAACTATTTTGGTCATTTAGAAACAGGAGCCCCAGTTGCTCAGTTCCCCAGCGTTCAGCTACTAATCAGAGGATTGGTGGTTCGAATCCGTGAAATGGACTTGACATAGAAAAGTAAAAAAAGTAGTGATCTTGCGATCGGAGGGTTGCCAGCTTCGCTACAAAAATACTAGAAAGTCGTCCAGAATATCCAACAAATTATACTGGCGTGTATACGGGACTGGTGCACAATAAATCTGATCGGGGTCCGACGTCTATTGAAGGCGTTGGGTGCCAGTTCAGGTGTTTCCTCGTCATCTGACCATGGTTCTAAAATAACGAGGTGCATGCATGTATGAATGTTTGTGTGAATGTGTATGTATTCCCGGGTCTTTCTTTCGAGATTGACCCCGAACCGTCGCCAATAGCCCACTGTGCAGCTCTAGTGCGACGTTAATTAACAAAAACAAAAACCAAACCAAAATGAAAGAGAACAATATGTTCTTGAGTTTAAAAAGTTATTCCCTCACAAACTTTAATAGAAACTATTTTGGTCATTTAGAAACACTATAAGTATGTTGGTTTGGTTTTTATTAATTAACGTCGCACTAGATCTGCACAGTGGGCTATTGACGACGGTTCGGGGCCTATATCGAAGGAAAGACCCGTGAACGATGCCTAGTATTTTTGAACCATGGTCAGATGACGAGGACAACACCTGAGCTGGCACCCAACGCCTTCAATAGACGTCGGGACTTTGGACCCCGACCAGATTTATCGTGCACCAGTCCCGTATACACGCCGTTAATTTTTTGTGGATGTTCTGAACGACATTCTAGTATTGTACCATCCCAAGAACTCTCTATCTCTACCATCATCAGAACTACTATTTCTATATAGTAACACTAGATGGAGCCACCAGCTTGAGACTTCATGCTTTAAGAACTTCGCGGTTTCCTACAGAAGAGAAAACCGGCAGAGACCCGTAGGACACTGAAATGGAATGGCCGTTTATGTCGTTCAGAAGGACCAGACACCAGGAGTCCTTTCTGTTTTACTTTTGTATTATTGTAAATAATCTGTAACTTAAATGTTTATTTCTAAGATCTAAAATTTTAACTTTAATTAAATATTTTAAAACTTAAATTTGGAGTCTCTCATTTCTGGGACAGAAGTTTTTGTTTTCGTATTCATGTCGCGTGAGTTGCAAAAAAACACAGGAGTTCCAGTCTTTATCGACAGGTGTGTGAAGGCGACGTTACAGTATTTTGGTAGCGAAGTTGGCAACCCTCCGATCGCAATATCACTACTTTTTACTATTCTTTAGTCTAGTCCATCGCAAGGTTTGAACCGGGGGCCCTGGGATTCCCAGCTGACGCCATAATCCACTCGGCCACGGAGGCCGTATATAAGTATGTTGGTTATATTAAAACCTTCTTCCGATTGAAATTCCTCACAACCCTTGTTTTCTTTTAAAAACATTTGACGAGTCGTACGCCACTAAATATATGTCTGGTATACCAAGATTAATTAATATTCAGATTCATGCGCAACTTTTTTTTTTACAATTCTCGACCCTAAACGTTGTAAGTATTATTATAATTATCTGTACTAAAATTATCTACCCTAAAAAATAACAAGTTAGGGGCCGTCCACAAATGATGTCACGCTTGGAGGGGGGTTCATGAAGCTGTGACACTTTGTGACAAGGGGGGGGGGGAGGGGGTTACAAGAACTGTGACGTCACAGACGTCGCCTAAAATCTCATTGCAAATCAACAGAAACAACAAACAAAAAAAATTCAGAAAAATAAACCGTTTAGCTTCCGGTTTGAATCGATATAGTTGTAAAACAAAATTTAAAATAACGTATATAAGTTAGTGCTTTGTTTCTGAACTTAAATGTTAATGAGTAAGTTGTTAATTAGTAATTGTTAATTATTAATAATCTGTTAATTACTGCATACATTTCTTAAGATATTGAAAAATTTTGAGAATGGGGAGAACCGTAGTAAACGCATATGTTAGAAGGACGTGACATTCGACAAGAGGGAGGGGTATGGGGAAATGTGACAGTTTGTGACATGGGGGGAGGGGTTCAAAAATATGGAGATAAAGTGTTGGCATCATTTATGGACGGCCTCCTGAAGAATAACTCTATAATAAGAACAGGAACGAAATTGTAACTGTTCCATGAAAAAAACGTAAATTTCAAACATGTTCCACGCAAGAGCAAAGGGTTAACCCGAAACGTACGGGATAAAACGCACGTACAAAGTACAAACAAAATAAGTACGGTACGCGAGTAAGACGGAAAAGTTACGCAAGATTTTCCATTGGTTGGCGAGTTTATTGTTGGCGTCTAATCTAGTTTATGCTTTAAATTATCAGTTTTAAACGATTAATTAAAACTATTTAGATAACTTATGAAATTATATTAGGCTTCCTCAGTTCTTAGCTACTGGTAGCAAAATGGAATTGTCAATCGATTATGTCAGTCCTTTTGTTGTTTAAATAGGATTGCTTGTAATGAATTCAACTGCCCCATAACTTTTATTTGACGAGGGTAACAGGGGGTAACATTCGACGATTGGTTGAATTAACATGCACTAGAGCTATACAGTGGGGTACTGGCGAAAATATCAATGGAAGAGTGCAACAACTTGAATGATTATTTGTTTAAGGTGCGTATACGGTTAAATAAAAAAAATAATAGGTGTGTCTGGGTAGGATACCGGTCAGAAGGGTTTGTTATGAAACGTAATTTTTTTCAGCAATTATTGGATATACAGGGTGGTCATAAATTGTTAGCCGTTGTTTGGCTGTATCATATTTAGCTTTAGGAAATAATAATATAGCTTATATAAAGTTTAGAATTTTTTTAAAAAATAGTTTGAAAAGTGAAATTAGTGATTTTTTTAGTTATTTTTCAATAAAAAAAATATTTTGCAAATATATCAAAAACTTATAAAGACATTTTATTAAACACATTATTTCGTTTATAAAAATGTAAAAATATAGTTTTTCAGAAAATATTTTCTTGACTTTATATAAAAGATACAAGATTTTGAAGCTACAACTACACAAACAATAGGATAGTTCAATAAAACGGTGTTATACAAAAATCCCATTTTAACTAAGAACCTGAACTGATAATTAAAGATTTAAATGTCTATTAGTTAAGGATCTACCAAAAGTTGTTATTTATTAATAATTTTAAGGGCCTTGCGAACTCTATTAACTATTATATACTAATTTTAATGACTACATTTTATATTATCATCGGAACTACGAAACAATACCATGCTTAAAAAAGTCTATGAGACATTTGGAAAAAGGTGTAAATTGAGTTTCAAGGTTAGGCCACAGCAATAACAGAGTAAGGAACCGTTCATTTATTACGTCATGCACCCTTAGGGGAGGGGAATATGTCATACGTGACAAGGGAGAGGGATATCTGTGGTTGTGTGACCCAGCAAAACGTTGAAGAAAAAAAAATTCTGAAATTTTTTTCACAAACTTTGATACAAGGCAATCATTTTTTTACAAAAATCACAATATTTTTAATGAAATGTTTGGTATTTTCGAAACGTCTACAGAGCGACGCGATGATCCTGGTGTCGGGGTAATCGCACTACTCTGTAAACGTTTTGAAAATTGCTTATTTATAGTAATATACAGCGTGTTAAACTTTCATAAAAAAAATTAGGACGATTTTAAATAAAAAAAATAAACGACTTTAACGACTCTCGAACCAGAGATCTCTTGATACGAACACTCGCGGGCTATCGACCAAGCCAGAAAAGCTGTATTAAAATATAGAAATATACATATAAGAACCCAAATTGAGTTAATATCACAGGTAATCAATAGGAATAAATTGCTTTCTTGATTTGAAATTAGAAGACTCTTGTTTCGTCAAAAGTCAAGTGTTTCAATGACGAAGCGATTATCAAAATTGACGAAACTAGCCTTGGCGATTGCAGAATGCTCAAATATGAGTGTTATTACTGAGAGCGTTTATCATGCAGAATGCATCCTTACCTTGTAGGTGATCCGCGGGGCCTTGTGTTATTCCGTGTGGAAGAAGAAGAGGAGGAGGAGATGCTTCTCGGCTGCGTGTGAGATTTGCACCGGGGAAGGGGAAGAGTGAGTCAACGTGTGGCGCATTTCCATTCCTCCTCCCCCCTTGTGGCTAATTTTAGTGCAGGAAACCTGGCTCTTGCACTCGCTCCAGCCACCCACACTTCACCACGAGGTTTGGAAAGAGTATTCACAGGGCGAGTCCATGTAGTCGGTGGCGGGGGTTGAGACCCGGGGACTATTCTAAGCAAAACTTACAAATACAAATATTGACGACCAACAACAGGCTCAAGGCCCTACAAGGTTGGTCCCGTCCAGTGTCTTCTAACTATTCCCCAATGAATATCTAACTTCTTAAAATCTATTACTCCTGTAGAATTAAAAGTATTCACTGGCAAGTTGTTCCATTTTTCTATTACCCTATTATAAAAATAATGCTTTCTCCCTTCCCAATTAGAATGTGATTTATTAAATTTAAACCTATCGTTCTATCACTCATATTAAAATGCAAACCCTCGGCACCCCCCCCCCCCCCTCCCCTGTTCAAAAAATTTGAACAGTTGAATCAGATCTTCCCTAACCCTTCTCTCTTCGAATGTTATATGCATGTTCAATTTTCTTATTCTATCTCCATTACCCATGCCTGAAATACCTTGGACCATTTTAGCTGCCCTGTGCTGAACTTTGCCTAACAAATCAACGCCTTTTTTAAGATATGGTAGCCAGAACTGTACGGCAGGCTATTACGACTGCCCAATTGTCCAAAAACTTTACCCAATTGTTTAAAAATGTCAGATTGGAATCACAAATTTAAATATCACCACTCAAAAAGAAGAGCATTTGACACATTTATAATTTTTAAAGAAATATTTTAATTTCATTTATTTTATTTTTGATTTGTAATTGTTTTTTAACAAGTCGACGACGCAGAAAAAAAATGCACTAAGAAAGACAATTTTGTCGCTACTCGTACTTCTCATACTTCCCGGCTACCGACTAAATTTCCCTTTTTTTAGTTATTTTTCCCTGTCAAAGTAGCTTTATAAGGGATTCAGTCAGATGAATTTAATATTTCTTGGTAATACTGATTTATCGAGTGATTATATTTATTCAAAGTCTACTTCAGTGGTTCCCAAACTATTTTGGTTGTGGAACCCCAAAATTTGTTGCCAATGATCGCGGAACCCTGAATATTTTTTAATCAACGACTTTTCAAAATATAATATCTGATATTATATGAAACAAGTATTATTTTCGTATTTCAGATTTTATTGAATTAAGCAAAACTAAAAAAAAAAAATTCATCATAGAAATAATTAATAAAAATACAAAACATAAACTAAAATAAACGGAAAATCTTTAATGTGAAGAATGCACCTGCTTCTTTGATTCCATGATTCTCTTAAAATTGGGCGTTAGGTTTGATAACTGAACTCTCATATCTGGTGCAGCGTCAAGTCTGTTACGATATTTGGCTTTTGTCGCAACATATTTTGAAATCCCAGATTCACACAAATAAGTGGTTGCAAACGGCAATAGAATTCGAATAGCCTGTTTTGCTAAATTTGGATATTAATCGAATACATCTGACCAGAATATTGTTAATGAAACTGTTCTAAATTTGGCTTCTAATTGTGTATCCGAACTCAATGCAATCAAATTTTCATAATCCATGGAATGGTAAACTTTCCGAGGAAAATGTGAATATTCTTCACCATTCTTATTTTTTTTAATCAAATAAAATTTGTCACGCGGAACCCCTAAATTTTTTCGTGGAACCCCAGGGTTCCACGGAACCTACTTTGGGAACCACTGGTCTACTTATTCACAGACGAGGATGACATTCATTCAAAAAGAATTCGGCTATAAAAAAAAAGGGGGGGGGGGGGGTCTAGGCTTCACCTCATCGTTTCAATTTTGCAGAAAATTCTGGAATTTCGTTAAATTTTAGTGATGGTTATTTATTTTCGCGGATTTAAATATCAGTATTTTTTTTTTAATATTTTGAAATATTAGTATTATAATTACAGTACCATTGTAATGGAGAATATTTTATGAATTTAAAATTTTTTAATTTTAATAAAAACAATCAACCAAGAAAGAAAGGGTAAAAAGGTTTAAACAAAATTGTTTTAATTTTTAACTTTCACATGTCTGACATTCGATTTAATTCTACATCCACAGCATTTCGCTTCATCTGTAAGTGAATGCAGAAATTTAATTTAATATTGATATTAATTTATTACGGTTATATACATGTGGCATGAGATTGAGAATTTGCTATGAATATACCTTAAAAAAATAACAGCTTTTTTTTAATCCTTTGATTACCTTTTGAAAATTAAAAATAAAGTAGTGTTCAACAGACCCCTGTAATCATCTTTATCAAATGCACAGAGAGGAACTAATTTATTTTTTAATTTAACTAAAATTTCTTATAGTATTTTGGAAATTTAATAAAATATCATAGATTCGGATTTCCTTTAGCAATTCAATTGTGTGCGATTTTTATATTGCCAACACCAATTTGAAAACTGCCAGCATTGGGGCTACTTGAATCTTTCATACAAAATTATAATTTTTTCAATAAATAGCAGAAGTGTAATAGCAGCATACCAAATTTCAATCAACTCTAATAAATGTAATTCTTAATTATATCTAATTAAGTGTACTTTACATATATGGATATTAAGATAAAAAAAAGATAAAAACTCGTCTTATAGAACATTGCGTTAAGAATATTAAAATACGAATACAACGCTAAACTATGTAATAAAATATATTAAATCTTGACAAGATTCGGGATACATCTCCCCTCATCAGCAGAAATGAAAAGTCTGTTTTGCATACAGACTTTTCATTTCTGCTAATGAGGGGAGATGTATCTCCCGAATCATGTCAAGATTTAATATATTCTTTGTGTAGTTTTAACGTTATTGATAATTATTATTATTTGATGTTATTAAGAATTTTATTTAAAAAAATCCAATCTAAAAGCTATACTTTCAAAATATTTTATTATATATATATATATATATATATATATAATGAGGGGAGGCGAGAGAAGAAAGTGGGGGCAAGAGAGATGAGATGGAGGAGAAATAGAGAAGAGATGGAGGGAAATATGGAAGAGATGGAGTGGAGGGAAAAAGGGAAGAAAGAGAGGAGAAAAGGGAGAATGGAGAGTGATATAGGGGAAGAGAGAAGGAATGAAGATAGTGAGGGGAAAATAGAGACAGATTAGAGTGCGGGCAAGAGAGAGAGAGAGGGGGAAAGATATAGACAGGGAAAGACAGACTGAGAAAAAGAAAGGGAGAGAGAGAAGAGTGAGGGCAAGAGAAAGAGAGAGGGGGAAAGATATAGAGAGGGAAAGAGACTATATAAGAGAAATAAAGGAAGAGGGAGAGAGAGAGAGGACAGTGAAGGCAAGAAAGAGAACAGAGCGGAAATATAGAGAGGATTAACTTATATTTAAGCTTAAAAATGCAAAAAAAAGTAAATTTTAAAAATATTTTTTTTTTGTTATTGTTTAAAAAATGACGTTCTAATAGTGCAATTTTTTTTCTTCTGAATTCACTAAAATATCTATTAGGATTTAGGTCTCCCTTAAAATGTGCATTGCAACCTTCAAATAATGTAGTACATTTATGCATAACTTGTATTGTAGAAAGTAAGAAAATCTCAATACCACTTTGGCGTACCGTAAAATCGAGTGAATAGGAGCGCAAAGGATAATACGAACAGTTTTGAGGAAAAAGTTGTTGTGTCGTCTATACATAACACTACCCTGTTGAATGTAAAAAAAATTAAAAATACTATTTAATCCCTGTCATGCAAAGATCAAAATCAATTGAATTGAAAATTAACTGAAAATGCCGCAAACTGTGACATCAGAGGTGCTTCGTATGATAAAGGGTTCCACCACCATCACTGATTAGATTTGGTTTGGTTAATTAACGTCACACTGGAACTGCACAATGGGCTATTGGCGACGGTTCGGGGCTTATCTCGAAGGAAGACCCGGTAACGATGCCTCGTATTTTTGAACCATGGTCAGATGACGAGGACAACACCTGAGCTGGCACCCAACGCCTTCAATAGACGTCGGGACTTTGGACCCCGATCAGATTTATCGTGCACCAGTCCCGTATACACGCCGTTAATTTTTGTGGATGTTCTGGACGACATTCTAATATTTTTGGTAGCGAAGTTGGCAACCCTCCGATCGCAATATCACTACTTTTTACTATTCTTTAGCCTAGTCCGCGCAAAGGTTCGAACCGGGGACCCTTTGGATTCCCATCTGATGCCTTAATCCGCCATTATTAGATTACCCCCAGCTACAGAAACTATACGTTTCTGTTGTTATGGCTCGACGTATCTCTTAGAATTTGAAAGAATATCTTTTTGATCTTTTTCCGTTAATTTATTACGAATTTGTAATTATATTTAGTCATATTTTAGGTAATTGAAAGAATTGCTTCTATTGGCCTAAAATGGATTAAAATTTACCTAAACTGGCTTCTATTTACCTTCCATTGATTTCGGAATCAGTCATGCTCTTTTGTTCCAACGGTGTTTCAATAAATAAATGAACCCTCCATTATCTTGTTCTTCCCGAGTCATTGTATTACTGTATATTGTATGAGAGAAATTGTGCAATCATAACTTGTCATAGGTACCTGCATGGTAGGTACTATAGGTAGGTGGTAGGTGTATACTTTACTTTTTTTTTATAATTAAAAAAAACTACTTGATTTTTTTTTTTTTTCTAGAATTTCCACAAACATGCCTTAAAACGTTTTTAGTGATTTGACAAAGCCAACTATTATTTTCCTAAGACTTAACTGTATTTTTATATTATTTATAATTGATAGTTAATTATTTTAAATGGTAGAGTCCTACTTAAGAATGTAATTATTTGTAAAGTTGAAATAAAAAGAAAGAAAAAATATGTTAATAATTTTCCTTAAAAAAATTTATTTTTTGGAAACCTTGAAAAATTTGTTTTGTTTAAAGACAATAACTGCTTATAATCACCTAGCTACAAATCAGAATGAAAAGCAAGGTTTCGTACGCACTTGGGGGGTTAGAAATATTCAAATAAAGAGATCGAAGTTTTAATAGTAATCTACGGATAACTTTCTTTAGTTTTAAAAATTAAGTATAAATTTCATGCGTCATAAATCAAGTTTTGGGTAGAGAGCAGTGGCGGCTCGTCCACTACAGCAAGTACAGCCGGGCTGCACCTAAATTCAGTATTTTAAAACAAAAATCTCAGATATTTTACTAATTTTCTTAAATGAAAATTAGAATTGAAAAGGAAATTTCTACGGTAGTAAACAAAATCTCTGATAAATAGCAAGCCTGTTACCGTAATGTACAATTCAGGAGGGGAAAAAGCCTTCCAATCAAAACTGCAGCCAAAAAGCGAAATTTGAAATCGGCTGCATCGTTGCCATGGCAACCACTACGTAGTATGGAGATTTCTCCCCATGCTAATGCACTGCATTTGTGACAAGGTACAGCCGAAATGAATTTTCTTGTTTTAGCTGCACTTGAGATTCGATATGCTGATTGGCTCGTCCGTGAAACGTTGGGATGGGTGTGTAAAACGATAACTTACGAGAATATCTCCGAACGGAAATGGCTTTCGTGATAAATTTACTGTATGCTTTTGTTTCAGGACTTGGTCCTGCTATTGATTTGTTATTTAAGTTAATATTAAAATTGACCGATTCGCATGTTTAAAAGAAAGGAAGATTGCTTTAATTTAAAAAAAATAAGTAAGTGTTTTCTATTTTTTTCGCATGTTATCATTTCGTAAAAATTGAAAGGAAACTTTGATTTGAATAGTAAATAATAAAGTATTTCCGTTCATGTATGGTTGTGGAAAATAAAGGGGGGGGGGGGGTGATTCACATGATTTCGGCTGCACTAACATTTTCGACCACGGGCCGCCACTGGTAGAGAGCCTTCGGCTCTAGGAACCATTATAAATTAATTAGGTTTCAATTAGGGGATAACTTTCTTTACACTCAAATGTGGAGTCCTCCTCCTTCAGGCATTTCATAGATAACATTAAAGACCCAGTAAAAACATCTAAACATAGAAATTGCGACAAATGGACAAAGTTATTTTAGAGGTAATCGTAAACAGATGTAGAAGGTTGTTGTCCTGGAAATAAAACCGCAAAATATATGTTCTTGGCGCGTATATTTGGATGGAAACTAACCATGAAGATAATAGAAAGTTTTGTTAGGTTTCTAATCATACTTTAAAAAAAATAATAATAAATAAACAATGTATTTATACAATTAAAGTAAGGATTTTACGTTCGACATGGGAAAAAAATAATAACGATTGGAATATTCTTTTTTTAGTATTATTTAAATTCGGAAGAAAATAAATATACCTTCTGAATGGCAATTTTAAAAACTGAACAAAAAAAAAAAAGAACAAATATAAAATCACAATCTCTTTCACTCACCGGTCGGTCGTGGAACAGATTTATCCGTTGGAGATAAGTTGGAGTTCTTTTTTTTATGTAAATCCTCAAAAGATATTCCAAAACGCTCTTCCTCATCCACTCCTTATCGCCGCTAATGGCGGTTACAGTGAAGCCGTCACCACAACCGATAATCAGAACAAGAGGCGAAGGAAGAAAAAAATTGAAAAGTAATAGTGTGGAATAAATAAATGAAACAAAATAGAAGAAAAGAGAGAATGAAAGAACGCGGGTGGAGAGGTGGAACGGGGTCCGCAGAATGCCTTCCAAATATAGGCAAGGGAAGTTGAAACCTCGTTCCCGCCTTCTAGGGGTAGCTTACTTGCGACCGCAAAAGAGGTTTTGGGGATTGGCCTCTTGCGACATTATCGTCTGTTTGGTTTTCATCTAGCTGGCGATTTTCACGATAATTCTTGAGATGTGGTAATGAGATAAATAAGAGTTATATTAATTGGAAGTTGCTTGGTTGACGAATGGGCTTGTTCGAAAGAAGTTCCTAAAAGAACGAATAAATGGGATTTTTAAAAAAAAGTTTCTTTTATTCAGGGGCAGTTGCGGTTTGTCTCTGCAGTATTGCCTTCGATTTATTAAAAAGCATTTGAGTTCATTGAAAAGTAAAAAAAAAATTCAAGTTTATACAAAATCTGGTTGAAAGTAATCGCAAAACAACATTGTCTTAACCGCTAGTAGAAAAAACTTTTTTATCTGATCCTAAAAAAATGCGTGGGAAAAGGAAATATATATCTTTCTCCCCAGCCAACGCAGTCTATCGACCGGTCTATAAAATTTTCAGTTCAGTAAATTTATAAAAAGAATTACTGAGCATGCGTAGAGCTACGTAAGAATGACACGAAAGGGGGGGGGGGGGGGGTCAAAGGAGAATGTTTAAATCTGATCTGTCAAGCACGTAGATAAGCTACCTTCGAAATGGTTCTTGTTTTATTTGCGTGTTTTGCAGTGAGAGAAAACTTTGATTTCGTTTCTCTTCCCGACCTTTCGACTGTTTCTCGATCCTAACAGCTGACAAACAAGAAAGTAGCGAGTGTTTAACATTTGTAATAACTTTTGTTGCTATCGTTATGTATAATTTAATTTTATGCTGTGGTGGCTCGCGAGTATAAAAAGTGAGGGGGGCCCAAATTATATGAGAATTCGAGCATAACGATGTACTTCGATAGTTAATATGAATAAACTATGGAAAAAATTATAAGACTTTCTTTAAATATTCAAATATAAATAAATCTTAAATTTATGCCCAATAAAAAGAGTGAATAGGAGACTAAAGAAGGAAGAATGAACCAAAAATGTAACTGACAATAATTGATAATGTATTAAAATCAGAGGAAAAATAGAAAACAGTTCATTTAACTAGTAAAATTTTTATATATTGTTAAATAAATTAATAAATATATTGTTTATTGGTTTTCAAGTTATTGCAACTAAAGTAACTGCCACTATCGGGAAACGGTAATACAAGGGGGTCTGTGTTTGGTTACTCGTATCCCGGGCAACAATTTTCCCGATATTTGATAAATTTGGTAAAAATCACAGTCTGAAGAAGGTTGTGACGTCTAGTTTTGTACGATATCATAATTAGAAAAAGAGTTATATAATTTTTTTTTAATTAAATGTTGGCTGTAAAAAATTGCTTTGGCGAAATACCTTTCTCTTTTGTTTGTAATGTTATTCCGGCTTTAGAGTTTCCAAACTTTTTTAATTTAATTTTGATACGAATTACCATCGATAATAAAATTTAAAAATAGATAAAAAAAATAATCATCATCATTTGGCACTCAAGCAGAAACTCAATGCATGGGAGCCACTCAAATGCAATAGCCATAGCCGATTGATTAATTTTTACGGTAATTGTGTTCTTGATCAAGAATTAGTGCAGCATTTTCAAAGTGGAGAATAGAGAATTGGTAGTGTATCGTTAGAAAATGTCAGACGCTTAGTAGAAAGGCTCTGGGTTGACGGGTTCTCGTATAATATTTTTATTTATATAACGAAAAAGTTGGTTTTGTTTTATTAATTAACGTCGCACTAGAGCTGCACAGTGGGCTATTGGCGACGGTTCGGGGCCTATCTCGAAGGAAAGACTCGGGAACGATGCTTCGTATTTTTAAACCATGATCAGATGACGTATTTTGAAAAAAAGTTAAGTATGAATGGACATTTATTTTTAAAATGGGTAAGACCACGCTCCTCATCGGAAGGAATTTTAGTTTAGTGAAAATATACAATTTAAATATATATAATTTAGTTGCACCCTCTGATGGTCTTCTTAGAAGTTTAATTGTAGAATTATAGCATAAAAATATAGAAAATAAAAAAAAAATATTTTTTGTTGTTGCGAATTTGTATTTATTAAAAAAAAAGGGAATTAAATCAATATGACGGTTCAACTAAAATTCAAAATTCTTAAGAATATGAAAAGAACTGCCTATTTTCTCTAACTTTTTAGGCTATTTTCATTTTCTTTGACAATTCCAGATACGTGTCAAGAAAAAAGCAAACTTATATATCCACTGTACATTGCTACGTACATTTTGTCTGAAGTGCTTTTATTTTTCGTGCCAATCCTCTAAAAAAAAAAAAAAAAGAACGAAAAATTATACACAAATGTTTTTTTTTTATTTTACTGCTGGAGTACAAATATGTTCATAAGTTATTTAAGGCCACAAGAGAAAAGGATACAACACAAAACTATATACACAATACAAAATATATACCTGAACCATTGATCATATTCAAAACCAACATACATAGCATTCAATTAAGCAGTTCAAAACGTAACACCTCACAACAATACAATTTGCAAAATTATAGAACAATAAAAAAGTTTTCTTGCAGTAGTTTACTTCTTTTGGAATTTTTTTCACTTTTTATAAAAAAGTGTCTCCAGTGATTTCAAATTACTTAAATCTTTCTTATCTCACGCGTTTTTTTCGCAAAAATTCATTGTAAAATCAGCTTTTTATTCACAAGTCAAAACTTATGACTTCTGATGCTGGACAGACTACAAATGCAGTGCTTTAGAAATTGAGGAACAAACATTCAAAACGTGTTTCGTCCAAAATTTCTAAAAATTATAATACACAATTGAATTTGTCTCCGAATTTTCAATCGACCTAAACTATTTTATTCGTCCAAAACGCGTTTTGCCCTATTGAAATTAACTTGCAAAAATTGGAATCTCTATGCGATTCACTGCTTTTAGGAAAAGTGATTTGCCACAAATCACCTCAATGTGGCCAAGCACGTTTTGATTCTTTGCTATGCTCCTCAGTATTTGACTGTAATTATAAACTCGATCTTTGAATCTGTGACAGAAGAAAACTATGTAGCGTGTTCTCGGTCTCAAACTATTGCTTTAGCTCTTCGATAAAGCGTCGGCATTATATCTACAACGGTGGAAGTTCGATTCCAGGCGTCTCAAAAACGTGACTCGCCACCACTAAGCAAACGTTGTTCGGCTTTATGCTTACAATCGGTGGTCTAAATATGTAATTAAATTTGTACCAACCAATGCCAATTTGCAATAATAAATTTTCCCAACGGTCAAGGTTAGAAGAGTGTGTTTTTGTATTAATACATTTATAACGAACAAATGTTATTCTGATATAAAACTTTTTCTTACCAATAAAATTATATATGTGAAAGGCCGTCACAAAGAGTATTGAAAGGGTTTCTATCGTAGAACGTTCAAAATACAATGAGATTTATATGGTGTTCTACTATCATCCAACTTGACGTACACAAATCCCTTAACCGTCATATTCCATGTCTAGAATTTTGAAAAATCGTCTGTTTCATTGGCAACCGCTAATCAACAGAGTTAGTCTAAGGGGTTTCACGTGGTGGTTGGACAGAAGGTATTTCAAAAATTCAGACATGATGTTGCTATGCCACTAAGTTGCCAAACCAGAAGAAAATTTATCTTTTAATAATTACATAATTTAAGAAGTAAACTTATGGTTAAAAAATACGAGGTATTGTTCCCGGGTCTTTCCTTCGGGATAGGCTCCGTATCGTCGCCAATAGCCCAAATGTGCAACTCTAGTTCGACCTTAATTAACCAAACGAAACCTAAAAAGTAAACTAAACACATTCACCACACAAATACTTTAATTTAAAAAGTTGCCAGAAAGAACACTGCTTGACATACGCAGGCCATACACGACTTTAGATTGCACGTATTTCTTAATATAATGCACTGAACAAAGATAATGTAGACAACTTTACACCTTTCTGAGCCAAGGTAAAAAAAAGTCCTTTTTGCATATATTTAAAAACATTTCTGGCTTTCAAAAATACATGAAGTGTTACACATTTAATGCCTTTCTATATTTACTTTACAAGAAAAAGAAGACAAAAACATTAATTAATTAATCAAATACTTAAGTCCGACTAACTATGCAATAGCCAAGGTAGAATGTTTTCTCAACCTTCTCTTCCAAATATATTATGCACCACGCGGCACGGTAAAGTACATTGTTGCCTAATGGGAGTTCTCACTCCAGTGTTGATATTATTTTAGCTCAGTGGCAAAATGTCCATTCAGGTAAAAATAGAACCATTTTTTTTACAAAGAATTTTATGAGGATATAGATTATTAAAATATTCACTCTTATAGAAACCTTTAATATTCATATTAACATATTTTCAACAAATAACAATTTATAACAAACCTTTCAAGGTTCACATATGTGCTATAGCAATTTATAAACTAGAAAAATTTAACGTTCATGAAATGTATTGCATTAGCAGCAGTAATGTCATTGTCGTCCGTACAGCAGAAGGCGATGTGTGTCATGGTTTGCGGAATTAAAGTCGATCACTAAAGTTAATATGTTTAGAATGTGGTTGAAATCCTCCGTCAAAGGAATTCAATTAAGTGGTGGATGAAACTGCTTAAAGGAACTCGCAGTGTTCGCAAGCCATAATAAAACATCCCTTTCTGCTGTGATAATGACCTTAGTACGAACTCCGAGTTTTTCAAACAGCTCTCATGGGTGCTATTTAACCTTATCGGATTCTGTGAACAATTGTAAAAACAAAATTTAGAAATCATGTTAGTAAAATGCGACGTAAACAAAGCCACTGCTCATATTTTTTATTTACATAATTTAGTATTGTATCCAGGACACTTTAAGACTGTTTATTTCTTTTCAATTTCGAAATTCAAGGTAAAACAATGGTCAGATTGTACCTAAGGATAAAATCTTGCTATTGTTATAGAGGTTTGGTAATACTGGGCACTTTTGGTATAACCATATCTTAAATCTTTGGCAAGGCATTGATTTGTATGTGAAAGTTCAGCGTAGGGTTACTAAAATTGTTCAAGACTATAAAACAGTAAGAAATTTAAATATGTATATTTTGGAGAGGAAGGTTAGAGAGAGAGAAGATTTGATTTACCTGTTAAAGGATAATGAGGGTTTGAAATTTAATACGAGTAATAGAACAATAAGTCAAGGATTCGAATTATACCAATAGTATTTTAGCCAGAAAGAAAGAACTATCTTAATAGGGTGTAATCAACAAATGGTACAACTTGCCAGTGAATATGGTTAATTATACAGGAGCAATGATTTTAAGAAAAAAATGGATTTTCATTGAGGAACAGTCAAGACATCCCAGACTGGACCAAATGTGTCGTGCATCAGGCCTAATAAGGCTTTCAAAAATTGCACTAGAAAGCGATTAAGAAATACTTGATATATTTTGGTATTTAAGAAAGTTTACTTACACATTTCTTTAGTAACGATTCCAATGACACATCTAGTATCAAAACTTTTGTAAATTCGATACAAAATGCAAGTAAAAATTTTTAGAATATATATGTTCCGGTTTTAGTATCTTTTACTGTAAAGATTGCTTATCAATGATATTCATGTAAATGAAAAAGTCCAACTTTACCTTGTTACTTGGATCACACTTCCTTAAAAGTATTTATTTTCTGGTTTTAATAAAAACAATATTTGATAGTATACTACAACATAACTGTACTTGAAATATTTTCTAACTTGTTTTATTGCGCCTCCCTATAGTAGGTTAAAAGACTAACTGTACACATAAATGATTTTTTTTTGCCTTGAACATGTACAAAATTTATAATTTTTATACAAAAAGATAATTTTAGAATCTGCATTCAATTTTTTTTTAATATATATTGTAATTATTTTTATTAACTACATATCACAGCTAAAACACCCAGTACTTAAGAAAATAAAAATTTAACATGATAAAAATACAATCATTTTTCCCAATTCACCAACAAACAAGCTTCCGTTTTGTTTGATATTTAAAACGAAAGATATAGTTCCTGAGAACAATTAGAAGCTGTACAAAGAATTAAAAATGACACCAACATAAATACAACAGACAGAATAACAGGAAACGATTCATTAGATAGCATATTACATAGAAAATTTTAACTTTAGAACATTGACAAATTTAACATTTTGATTTATATAGAAGTCATGTAAATAACAGTTGAATTATCAAAAGTTATTTTCAAAGCTCAACATGATGATTGAAGTAATGTAGATATATTTTTAAATTTCATAAAGTTATCATACCCTAACCAGTAATATTATTTAAATTGGCATGAAATTATATTTTACATATCAGCAACTTCGTATGAACAATATTTTACAATTGCCAAAAAAAATTTATATTTTTAAATTAACTAATATTTTTAACTGACTCTTCTTAACAACTTTAATAAACCTTCAACTTACTTTATGTATATCTTGATTCATTCAATGTTCAATAATGTATAGCATATATTTGAAATTTGTATATTTAAAAATGAGTAAGGTAAAATACAAAAATAGCATTTTTCTTACATTGCAATTGTAACAAAAACACATTGCTCTTACATATATTTTAGACCCTCATTTACGAAAATTCAAAAGGACTTTAAAGAATACACAGCAAATATTTAGTATAAAAAGTATTATGTTTTAGAAATACATTTAGACTTGCAACAGCATATAAAAATATCAAAGATAATTCAAGCACTTTAAGCTAATTCCCAATTATTCACAAAAAGCATTTTGCAAAAGATATTAAAATTAAGTTAGAATTAAAAAATTTGTGCCCATAGAATTAATGGCAATGCACAATAGAACATTAATAATGTGCAATTGAAAATAGAACTTTTATAAATGAGTAAATGATTACAATTTACTAGGCAAGGATATGTGTATACAGTTCTTAAATAAGAGTAAACAGCATAAAAAAAGATATGTGGTTATGCAATGAATCAAACATTCTCTTGCAGAAGACCAGCATTGCAACTTTGAGTATACAGTCATTTATCAAAAGTCGATTATGATATGCAACTTTGGAAAAACTTGATGACAGCATTCCTGCAAAATAAAAAACAAACCATTACGGCATTAAGAACAAATTTATCTTACAAGGAAAAGTCTTGCTTGATGACATTTCAAAAATTAAATCCCCAAAAAATTATTTCACAATGAATTCCTATATATTAATCAGAATATATTACCAAAGTTTGTAGTTTAATTGGTGTCAGTTTTTTTTAAAGTATCCAGCACAAAAGTCAATACAAAGCCTTCATAAAAATTATGAAATTGAAGGTTTTTTATAATAAAATTTTAAACAAAACTTTACTTTAAATTTTTTTTGTATGACACTTTTTTAAAATGTGCATTTTCTCTTTAAATATGCTTCAAATTTGAGGGATTTTTTTTGTGCAGGTTTTATGAAGGATATTGAAAGAAAAAACCTTTTAATTTCATAGATCATAAAATAATAAAAATAATAATAAAGGAAAACAGTTTTCCTGCATGAAACCTTTAGTTTTACAAATTTAATGAAGGTTTTGTGTTAACTTTTATGCTGGGTATCAACAAAATGTTACTAATTGTTTAATTCTTATTATTTAAAAACGTTTTTAATACAAACTTCATTTTTTAAAATATTAATGCATTATTTGCTTTAACCCTCCAAGCAGCCAACAAATTACCAAAATTGTAAAGTGGTTAATTTTAAATTAAAATTTGAGTAAATTTATTAATTTTTTTTTAAACAAATCTTTTTGATTTCTAAAGATATTATTTTAAATTTAAACCAAATCAAATAGATTTAAAAAATAAAGTATTTATATGAATTTAAAAATAGTGTGTATTACTAGAAAAACTGGTGGAAAATTCCGGGATGGCCGATCGGAGGATTAAAAAAAAAAATTATTTTTAAAAGAAAAAAAGTTTTAAAGTATTTTCAGCAAAAAAAAATTGTACCACATACACTACCTGCCAACATTTTAAAAATCTGTATGAATCGTTTTTCCAATAAATTTGTACAAATTTTTCAATATAACTTTACACAAAATATGTTGAATATGAAGTATACCATAATAATATACCATAGGATTTTCTCAAAGCATTTCAAAAGATTCCTTTTACCCTAAAAAAAATAAACCATAGGATTTTCTCAAAGGATTTTTTGCCCAAAAAGTACTAGATGACTATGATAGAGTGAATTTTCATTTTGCTTCTCGCTCCACAGCTGTTGCATTGTTTGTTTCATTCAGCTGTCAGCTTATTACTTTCGTACATATAAAACGATGAGTGTTTTGTATTTTTTTTTTTTTTGCAGCTTTCTTGACAGAAAATAAATTAATCAGTAAATGGAATAGCTTATTAATAAGATATCATAAAACTTTATATAGAGAGCTTGATAACAGTATTTATCACAGACATATTTTCATTGAAAGAGTTGTCAAGGATGAACTAATTTACAATAAGCAATTTATTTGACTTTTCGTAGGAGTTCTGATAAACCAAAGTCCCTGCAACCAGAAATATATTGTACTATACTTACGTATAGGGAGCAATTATTTATTGTTGCACTATTTTTGGTCCTTTTGTAACCCTACCTCTACTCTATGTCACACATTCATCTAGCGTCATTCCATGTCAAACCAACAGTCCAGTGGCGTAACCAGCATTGGGTTACTTTGGGTCAGAACTCCCCCCCCCCCCCCCCCATAGCCAATTTAAAACCAAAATTATTTTGTTGAAAAATAATAAGCAAAAAAAAATAATAATAATTTTGTTCCCGAATTCTATAGAGAAAAACACACGTCGCATTTCCTGGTCTAACCCACTTGTTTCTCTCCTGCTCCCTTTCCTTCTGTCCCCTGAAGAAATGATTTTAAGGAGCGCCTGCGGGGGGGGGGGGGGGGGGGGTAGTAGGTTTGTCTTGGGTGTTTGTACCTCAACCTACGTGACATATGCTTAACACTGGAGTAAAGAAGTCTATTGGTATTTCAGTTGGCGACACAAAAGATAAATGTAGGTTGTTTGTACATGATATAAATGGTTACTTTTCTTAAGACTTGAAATGAGGCGGCAGTTGAGCTGTAATTCGCAACACATCAATCCAGAAATTGCTTATTTTTTTGGGTATTTCCCCTGAAAAGACCCATTCATCCCCTGCGCGCTTTGAGAAAGGATTGTAAATGACTCCTGTCAAAAATATAATGCCCCTAATTGTGATCCTCTTTGCTCCCTCACAATACCGGTGGAATTTTCCCCCTTCTCCTCAAACATCAGTTGTCTGAGAGGTTGTATGTCTCTCATTTACCATTTGAATTTGAAAATCACTCTAGTACTACACGTGCTTGCTAAGCTTATCTGAATTGCCATTTTCACTTTATGCTGTCACATCAAAACATAAACTATTGGAAGATTCAAGATAAAAGAAAGGAGCATCGTGCAAAAAATTAGCTGATAAGTATGCATTCCTTTTCTTATTCAAATATTTATTGTTTATTGTGATTATCTTTGAAAATACCCAAAACTAACTAATTTTTTATTCAATTACATTTACAAATTAGTTTTTTTGTCACTCAGACACTAATTTGTAAATGTAACTTTTCACGCGGAAACGCGTTTTTTTTTAATTTGGGCTTTGATCATTCCCAAGATTAATGAACATTCGTGTGAAATTTTTTATGGGGAATAATTAAAAAGTTATATTCAACTATTATAAATACGAAGGGCAAATAATGAAAAAGTTGGCTCTATTTAAGAAGGATGGGATCAACAGATTCTCGTTTAAATCTGTGTTCATAACCTTTTTCTGGATTTTTTTCTGCGGCGCTGCATCTCGTGCTGATGATTAGGCAAGCAATTTTCCATTATCTAGCTTCACAGATTATACAAATCAATGTTTTTTTTATAAAAATATTTTTTTATTCAGTTATTTGATTTTTTAAGAACAACGCCATTTTCAGATACGATTTTTCCGCAATGCGCCGTTTTGCTGCGTCACGCAACCAATGAAACCTCCTCCCCCATGTCACGCCACAGTCATGCATGATAAAATTAACCGGAAAATAATGATTATTATTCTGTTATTTTTAAATATATAATAAAGAGTTATTTACAAATTTAAAATTACAACTTAAATGATAATTTAAAATTATTAATTAAAATTGATAATTTAAAATTATTAATTAAAATTGATAATTTAAAATTATTAATTAAAATTGATAATTTAAAATTATTAATTAAAATTGATAATTTAAAATTATTAATTAAAATTGATAATTTAAAATTATTAATTAATTTTAACTCGAATTATTAATTAATTTTAATTCAAATTATTAATTCAACTTAATTAAAATTATTAGTTAAAAAATGGTTCAAATGAATTATTAATAAAAAAATTATTTGGTGTTGGTCGGATCAAAAATAATTTATGAACCCCCCCCTTCGGACAATCCTGGCTACGCCACTGCAACAGTCATTCTCCTCACCATCTCCGATTTTTATGAAATATGGCAAACTTTCTACTAAGAATGTAAACCAAGCAAAATTTTAAACTCCTAGGTTTATTTGTTTTTTAGTTATTTGCACTTAAAAATAACCGAAAACATACAATCTGCCCTTCGATGGCTGCATTTAAATTACCGGAATTCCTGTTATAATTAACACATACAAATAATTTTTGTATTGTTTTAAAGCCCTTTAAATGACTTTTCAAAGGATATGATGATTAGAAACAAAAATATACAATATTTAAATATTGACATAACCTTTTTTTACAGGCTTTTTTTTTAATTATTTAATTACAACTTTAAATTTATATACAACTTTAAATTATAATGGCTATTTACTTTTACTTAAATAATTTTTCTATAGCACATAATTTTACATTTGCTGACAGTACAATGCAGTGTATCACCTATATCAAAAGTTGAACTAGTTACCAAATTAGCATGTGAACATTTAATCAGTGATATCAAAGGATTTGTTAATGCTGTTTATGGCAAAAAATGGTGGGTGGCATGTGTAATGAATTGATACTGATGAAGACGATGCAAAATTAAGTTTTCTCCATTCGACTGGCCCCCATCATTCAAATTTCCAAAGCCTGATGTAGTTTTGATACCTGTACAAGATGTATTAACAATAGTTGAAAAGGAAACTGATGACGGTATACTTTTGATATCACTGATTGAACGTTTACATTCTAATTTGGGAACAAGTTCAACTTTTGATATAGATGATAACACTGCAATGCATTGTCGGCAAATGTAAAATTGTGTGCTTATGGAAAAATTACTTAATTTAAATTAAGGTAAATAGTCTTTATAATTAAATTGAAGTTGCATATAAAACTGCAAATAGTAATTGAATAATTAATTTTAAAAAAGGATGTAACAAAAGTTATGTCAATATTTAAATACTGTACATTTTTGTTTATATTTTTTTTTGTGTGTGATCCCATTGAGTGCCCATTTTGAAAATTGGTATACATGTAGTTAAGATGTTGTAGTATTCAGGGAAAAAATAGTGAAAATTGAGAAATTCGTTTTTTGGGGAATTCAAGGTCAAAGGTCATATAATATGACCTTGAAATATATTCCAAACCTTCATGTGTTTCATATAATTTGAAAGGTCATTAAGATACTAACATTATTTCTATGTGTTACTTAGAACAGAAATTACAGTAATTTAATTGCAGCCATCGAAGGGCAGATTGTATGTTTTCGGTCAAACAACTAAAAAACAAATAAGCTTAGGAGGTTAATATTTTGCATGGTTTACATTCTTAGTAGATATGACAAGTTTACCAAATTTCATAAAAATCGGAGATGGTGCAGGGAAAAAATGCATTATTTTGTGTTGATTTGACATGGAATGACTAAAATTTAAATTCAAACCTCTCCTTTCCCATGTCGCATCATGTATAATTTTTTGTCAAATATTATTCACAATTATATGTTGTATGATTTTTAATTTTTTATATTAATGTTCTTTTGAAGTGCTATTGTTTTAATTTATTGGATATAAAATTGTTGAGTTTATCATTTTGCACAAATTAATTTTATGATATCAAGTGAACAACTATTAATAAAAGCAGAAAATACCAACCTGGCATATGGGATATAAGATATGGAGTACCAAGTCATGGCGATAAATTGAAAGATGCAAAACAAAATAACGAGTCCAATTTTCTTCCACTAAAAGAAAAATATATATTACTGTGGCGGTACGACACAATTTGGCTATGCTCGGCCTCGAACCGAGGAACTTCAGCTTGCTACGCCGATACTCTGCCAGTCAGGCCAAAGTGATCAATCTTGCCCTAGCGGAAGTGACCCCACAGTACCCCCTCTCTCAGTGAGTCGGACGGAGGAACGAATGATTGATATACCCGTGAAGTGTTATCACATGGCAGTGGTTGATGCCGTGAAGCGGCGTTAACACAAAGCAGTGGTTGATTCGATGTGATGTCAAAAGTGCTAGTTCGAAGGTTGCGTTGAACTGCAGTCCGGGTCACCAATGTGGAGGTAAGACACAACTTGGCTATGCTCGGCCTTGAACCGAGGAACTTCGGCTTGCTACGCCGATACTCTGCCAGTCAGGCCAAAGTGATCACTCTCGCCTAAGCGGGAGTATCGGGTAGAAGTGAACCCCACATTACTAACAATTTTTAAACACTGTGATCACTCTTTTAGACTAATTATGCAGTTCCTTTTACACCTTTTTAATGGTCAGTCTATTTGGTCTGCTCTTTTTCATGAAAATAGCACCCGTTTTCTTTTTTCAACACCCTCCTGACAAGTTGGAAATTATTTGGGATTTCTCAGGAAAAGGAATCTGTCTTTTAAGGGGCCTAAGACTTGACCTTAATGTATTTCAATTACTAGCTTTCAGTCAGCCAAAGACAGACTAATGTTGTTATTTTATTGAATCCAATAAATAAATAATTAATAAAATTTTCAAGTGAAATTCAGTTGAAAGTGATTCAAGCCATCATTATTGCAAAAACAAGAGTAGAAAAATACTATTTTCTCTTACACTAAAATGGACACAAAGAGAAATTATCTCTCATCTGAGCCAAATTGTGAAACTTTCCGTTCAGTAAATCATTAAGAGCAATACACAGCATGCATAGAACTACATCATAATGATGCAAATGGGAGTATAAGCAACAGAATATTGTTTAAATCAGGTCAGTCAAATGCACAGTTTGTAAACTTCAAAGTGGTTCTTGTTAGGATTTGCATATTTTCCAATGAAAACTGTGAATTGATATCTCAGTTTAAACCGATGATAATTTCTTTCAGCCGTCAAACTGAAAAACAATTTTTTTCCCCATTTATAAAAACTTTTTTACAGTTTTATTTTACTAAAAATGTTTCAATAAATGGAATAATTTTGTCATTATGCATCTAAATTTACAATATTATCTAAATTTACAATTCAATTAAGTGCCACAGTTGCAACTTACAGCGTCTATTGCAAACAACAAAACTGTGTTAAAAAGATTAAATACAAGTAGTGCAACAAAGATTGAATATAAATTTCCTTACCCAAAATGCTGAACAAAGCGTAAGAGCTAGGAAACCCTACAAAGAAAAAAAAAAATTTTATATAAAAACACAAATATAAAGTGCTTATTTGAAATTTTAGAAAGTGTAATTTCTTAATTTTATTGTGATTTTTTTAAAATTGTCAAATTAATGTGTTTTCAAATTTTATTGAAACAGTTACATTTCTAAGAGATTAGAAAATTTAATTTGAAATACTTCACGAAAATATGAGATGTTCCTATACATTTGTTTGTGTTTCTTTGGCCCAACCAAAAAATAACATTACAATTAGCACAAGAGAAATCTGCATAGAAATTACCTAAGCAGATGTAAAAGTTACAAAATGTACATTTTCTCTAAATTTGCCACCTATATCACATTAAAAGAAATGCAAAAAAAAAAAATCAAGGTAAATTTATGCACAGTTGTTAAAGAAGACAGTTGAGACAAGACAACAAGAGATCAATGACCTATCATTTAACACATTCTCACAACAGTTCGTTCATTTTTAAGATGAATAAGGGCTTTGCTCAAACAGCCATTTTTACAAGAGCAGACTTGAGTGTTTCTTTTAGATAAAAATATTTTTTTTAAATATTTGACACGCATGTTTTTAAAGTTAAAAAAAAGACTCAAGTTGCACAGGCAACACAACAGTTTCAAAGAATTACTAATGCAATTTTGATTTGTATAAGTTAACATATTTATGAATTTAATGTTAGTTTTTAGTGTAAATAACTGGATTAAAAACTTACAATAAAATATTAAACTGTGTATTATGAGTAATTTCAAGTATTCAAGGCAGGCTAAAAAAATTACTCTAATGTATAAAATCGCAAGAAAAGGTGGGACAGTTTTTAACCCATTACCTAAAGAGTTAATATGGCCTTTCAAAAGGAGTGTGTGCAATTAATTATTTATTGCATACAAAATATTTTGCACGAACATTAAACACACATTCTGAATTTTGTACATATTTTCCTTTAAACTCTAGACGTGTGTTTGGTTTTAACATGGGATTCTGGCTAAATATAAACCCCCCACCATGTCTGTAAATGTTAATTGAAAAGTTTAGAGTCAAAACTGTGCAAGTCTATTTTGAGCTAAATTGAGAAGTTGGTGCCAATTTACAAAAATCATATATATTTTGGTGGCGATTTCAAAAAGTTTTAATAAGTATAAAATCAATATTAAATAATTAAATTTTTTTCAACACTGTTTTATGCTTTCAATGTATTAAAAGTAACAAAAAAAATTATACAAATTTATAACGTTGGCTGCTAACTGCACACTAAATGCGTGGTAATTGTTATTGCACGAAGACCGGCCACGAACCTGGTGTGTGATATGTTCTTCAAGATTTACAGGCAAGTGTCAGATTGACTGGCAATCAGTTTATTTTGTGGTGGTAGTCAATGTGTCAATTCTTTAAATAACAGTATTTAAATTAAACTATACATAAATTTATGTAGGATATTGAAAAACTAATAAAACGGACAATTGTGTGTTTTTGATACTAAAGTTTTAGAATAATTGGCATTGAATTTACAACTTGGCAATAAAAATTGACTAAATATACATTACAAAAGGTATAAGCATAATATAGGTTATAGTTAAAGGTAATATAGTTTCTTACTAGAACAGCAAATGTGGCAAGTATTCTTGTTGCAGCAAACATTTTTTGCAACTGGTTACAAGGACCCATTAGAAACATGGTACTAAAATACAATTTCAGTTCAAACGATACAAATTATTGAATAAAACACAGAATAAAAAAAATAACAAATGTATTTTTAAATGTTGACTGGTGAATTTATGTTATACTTATTAATGTTCAAGTGGTAAAAATGATTATCAGTTAAATACAGAAGGTAAAATCAGAATCAATAATTTATAGAATTTTTTTATTGATTGGAATTTAATATTGGCAATGGGACTAGAAGTAATGGATTCCAGATATACAAATCACAGTTTAATTGAAAAGGTAGAAAGCTTTCTTTTTTAATAGGGGAATGGGCCAATGAAATAGTTTGCCTGATTATGCTGGGAATTCTTCAGGAGTGAGGATTTCTTCAAAAACGAATATTATCATTAAGCAATTAAAATAATTTAAGTTATATAAGAAAACAAATTTTACTTAATAAATTTTATTACAAAATACTTTACCATAATAGTTTGTGCATAAATTTAATTTATTGTTATTAGAAAGGGATGAGTCCATGTTTTCTCTGGCATTTTACTTTGTGTTCTATAGCCATTTAAAGGTTGGTAATCAATGATATTGAACTTTAACAACCATTTACAGATATAAGTTTTAGGGTTGTAAATTAAAACACTTACCTTGATAATGCTGTAATGTTTCCTAAAGAGTAAAATATTCCAAATAGAATAAATCCCTTCCCTGGAAGAGCAATACAGGCTGATCCCTACAGAAAAGAACACATTACAATTAATATCTAAACTTCTATATAGAAAATAACTTAAATAATTTGTAAAAGCAAATAGGTGCAATAACTTATTAACTATGAGAAAACTATGTTTTTAATAAAGCTTTTTTTAAATTAACTTCATGTGCGATAACTAATTGCTAACACTTTGCCATTAAAAATTAAGTAACACCATTATCAAAATCACTTTATCATTACCTAAATAAAGCAATTGTGAAAAAGACCTTTACGAATGCAACATTGAAAAAATATATTTAATTAGATATAACTTTTTTTTTATGAGCACTTTTCAATACTTATGCTTAAAACTTTTAAAATGTAAAAAAAAATATTAAAATTTAGTTTAACAAAAGTAAAAGAAAATTAGATGCATATACTATATTGATCTGTTCAAATAAGTTTGAAACAAGAGCAAAAATGTGTTTCAGGGTACTTCGGGGATAGATTAGAGAAACAGAGAACTTAGAAGTTTAAACATATAATACTCAATGAGAGGAGGATTAAAGGGGACATTATTCAATCATTCAGAATTGAGAATTTATAAATGAAAAAGTTCTTGTAATTTATACACCGAGTGGTCAAAATATTATGATCGAAGTGCAAGACGAATAGTGCATGCAGAGATCTTTTGAGTTTGAATCCTCCTCTTCTTTCTGCTGGAGAATTCAGTAGTTGATGACCACAAGAGGCAAGTTGAGCCTTAGGTTTATGGTTGACAGTCAAGTCTTTAATCACTTTCACTACAGCTGCTCATGAACATTTTACAAATACAACGGTTTAGCTGATGCTCTCTACACGACTCTGATCTTCTACATTCAAAATGTGTCAAATATTTATTTTTACCCATATATGTTTAAACAAAATGCTCTTACTTGCGTAGTAAGGAAGCACCTTCCCTTTTTTTATACAGCTCTCTCACACTGTAGGAGTCACATTGTGATGTCATAGCTTATTTACATTAAAATGTCAGTTGGTCATATTGTTTTGGCCACTCAGCATATACTAGTACAAAAAACCAGTCTAAAATCAATTTAATAAATTGCTGTGTTGAGAATTTTATTTCTTCCAATTCATATAAATTGATATTTTGCTTATTAAGCAGACTAAAAACATTGTTAAATCCTATTTTATCATTAGATCATAGCCGATATTTGGCAAGAGGGGTAGTTCTTATATATGTATTGCTAAAAAAATTGAATATTCTTACCAATATAGAAAACACAAAACCTAGAACAAAGCAGATGGCAAAACCCTTGATTCTGGTTGACCAACTTAAAGTGGATGCATCCATTACCTAGAATGATTTATTTTAACAATTAATTCAAAGAACACATACAAAAGTTTTTTTTTATGCTGTACAATAGATGTAAATCTAATACTCCAAACAATTATAATATCTTCTACATTATCCAATAGTACATAATACTACATTACTTATCTAATTATAAAATCTACAATACATAAAACTTTAGATCGTCTGATTCAATCACTAATACATATTCTTCTAATGATCCGTCCTTTCGACTCGAGAGCAGCAATCGGACTTTTCTAGCTTGTACATTGAAATTTTCATGCATCACACTATTACAAGTTTTTTTGTAAACACAAACAAATCAACTTTCGGACTTGATTTAAATCACCCAGAAATTATTTTTTCCCCGAAATGTACTCCATTAAACAAAGTTGTTTTTAAAAAAAGGAATATCAAAGCACAAATTTAAATGTGTAATTTATATTAATTTCCAATATACCCCACCCCACCCCACCCAATAGACTAAACACCAAAGAAAAATACATTTTATAAGTTTATATTTTGTGAACATTTTTGCAGGTGATAATTACCTGATGCATCATCCCAGATTCTTCATCTACGTCATCACCACTGAGAGCTTTCTTCAATTTGTCCATTTCTAGAATAAAAAAAGTATTTAAGAGAAAAGTTTGAATCCGAATGAGTCGACTCCACACAGAAAAGTAAAAATTTTGTGATCTTGTGATTGGAGGGTTGCCAGTTTCGCTACTAAAATGCTAGAAAGTAATTTTTTTTGGTTAATTAACGTCGCACTAGAGCTGCACAGTGGGCTATTGGAGACGATTCGGGGTCTATCTCGAAGGAAAGACCCGGGAACACACACATTTATACATGCACCTCGTTATTTGAGAACCATGGTCAGATGACGAGGAAACACCTGCACCCAACGCCTTTAATAGACGTCGGGACTTTGGACCCCGATCAGATTTATCGTGCACCTGTCCCGTATACACGCCGTTAATTTTTGCAGATGTTCTGGACGACTTTTCTAGTATTTTGTAGCGAAGCTGGCAACCCTCCGATCACAAGATCACTACTTTTTACTTTTCAAGTCCATCGCCTGGCATCGAACCGGGAACCTTCGTATTCCCAGCTGACGTCTTTAACCGCTCGGCCACAGAGGCTTACGCTAGAAAGTCATCAAAAATATTCAAAAAACATATTGGCATGTATACAGGCCTGGTGCATGTTCAACCTAGGTCCAAAGTCCTGGAGGTTATCAAGGTTGCGTTGGGTGCCAATAAAGGTGTTACCTCATCAACTGACTTTGGTTCTAAAATAGTGGTATTTTGTGTGTGTTGTCTGTCTGTAAATTTTTTTTTTTAAGTATCCAAGAACTGAAGATTAAGCATATATAGATAACAGAGATAAAGCAGCCTAAATCAGGACAGCAAATATCTCTTAACTTACCAATCAAATCAAATATGGAAACAGTATTTCTTTTTTAATAATAATTTTATATCCCTATTGAAAGATAGGGTATCAGCAAGCATTATGTGTTCAAAAGAATTCATTCTGACACCATAACTTAACTATTTCAAATTGCACGATTGACATATTAAAATAAGACAAGTTTTTATCTTACGATTGACATATATTTAGGCTTGCTTGATAAGAAATTAGTTGTCAATGCATGTAAAATTTTAAAATAAAGCATAGCATTAATGAGGCATGGAAGGTCACGCTGTCAGACAAAATAATTGTCCGACTTTCATTGGCAACCAACTCTTATTTATACAATTTTCTGAAATGTTTTTCCCATAAAACTCATCTGGCAATGCTCTGACAGTCAACCCAATTTTTTTAAATAGCAGATCTTTAGTACTTACGCCATCACTATGATCGACTGCCCGGAGGGGGTCATGGATGTGATCCTAAGTAGTCGGAGGCCAAAGGCTGGAGACCACAAAATCGACGTCAGGAGTCTGTGCCATTAGCACGCGTGCGTTTAAGTGTGCTGTCGAAGTGCCCCAAACGACAGGATTGCCTGTAAGCACCATGATCGACTGACCGGAGGGACATTACCTTCGAGATAGGCTCCGAACTGCCGCCAACAGCCCAATATAAACTCTATTGCAATGTTAATTAACCAAAGCAAAGCTTCGGAATCATATCTAAACCGTCGCCATTAGCCCATTGTGGAGCTCAAGTGCGACCAACGCAATGTCCGCCATTTTGATTTGGCGGGGAAAAAAATACATGTCATTTTTGGCCTTGGCGTCAATTTTTGGACTTGGCAACAACGGGGCACCGTACACTAGGAATTTACCCCAGTTTTGTTGCTAATCAAAGAACACCACCAATTCCCCTCTGTCAGGTTGCCGGAAAGGAGAGCCAGATTTTGCGAAAAAACAGGGGACCGGTCAATGGATTTGAACCTAAATTGAACAAAAACATTTTGTCAAGTGCAGCAACAAAATAGTGGAATCGATTTCTAATGATTTTCTTGAGATGTCTTACGAACTGTTCTTTCCCAATTACTTAAATTCAGTTCATTTATTGCATATCTTGCACATAATTCTCTATATAGCTTTGCAGTTCCAACAGATTCTTTGGTTTAAACAAACTGTTTTGACATTTTAATTGTAAGTTATATGGAAAAGTAGGATTCGATAATATATATGTCTGGAACAAAATAAAATATGTTTTATATAAATGCAATATTTTCGACAGTTACTATACTTTTTGTTCATTTATTCTTTTTTTAATAGAAAGTCTTTTAGCTAATAGGCAAAAATGCAAAAGTGAAATGCAGGAAATCAAAATAAAATATGCAAAAGTTTTGGTATGTAATTCAGTTATAAAGATATACTTATTTTTATTTAAAAAAAAAAAACAATTTTGTGATTTGGTTAATCTGTCTTGATTAACAGCACTTCTTACAGTCTAAAATAATTAACGAAAAAACAAGAAACAGTGCTTTATGTTATAGAACCAAGATGGGACCTGTCAAAAGTATACGAGTAAGAAGGGAGTGTATTTACTGAAATATGTAGACAATTTAATCAAAAGCAATTACCGTGTGGGCTGAAAAGAAGAAAACTACGAATGAAAATTGACAGCAAATTTAATAGCCAAAGGAATCTTCTGATAAATTACGTTAATATATATAAACGGGAATGTTTCCGCAAGTGTGCCCGCGGTATTTTCCCCGCCAAATCTCGCGCCAAGCAGGCGCGAGATATGGCGGGTTGCCAAGATGGCAGACTAAGACTAAAACAACGAAAAGAATCGATTCTACGATTCTACTTACTCGCAGGCGATTCTTACATTTTTTAGATCGACTCTTCAAAGAGTTGGGAACTCGGCAATTTTTTTTAGCAATCTTAACTTACCATCCATCACGTAGCGCCATCTTCTGCTAATTTGAAACGTTATACGTTATTTATGGAGCGTTATTTTTGACGTTATTTATGAAGAAAATGGAATAGATAAACATTATACAGACTGTACTCTAACTGCGAAAATAAGAATAACTAATGCTTTTAAAAAATATTTTAGATATAAAATACTAAGCAGGTAAACTTTTCGAATGTTTAATATTTTCATTAGGGTTAAAAATTTATTTGAAAACGTACTAAGACTTTAAATTAAATATTGGTAGTTTTCATAATACTAAAATATATTTTGTAATACTAATAAGAAATGAAATTTTGCATTCAAATTGATATTAACTTGAAATTTTGAGAATTATTTTCTTTAAAATTCCTCCCATACATTCTAAAAGTATTAAACAATTCAAGAATATTTGATGGATCTAAAAATTGAATTTTTAAAAGAAAAATATAATTATTAAATTTACTACCCAGAAAATGAAATTATTTTTAAGGTTTTCTAAATTCAAAAATAAGAATAACTAATACTTTAAAAAAATATTTTATATATAAAATACTAAGCAGGTAAACTTTTCGAATGTTTAATATTTTCAATAGGGTTAAAAACTTATTTAAAAACGTACTAAAACTTTAAATTAAATATTGGTAGTTTTTATAATACTAAAATATATTTTGTAAAACTAATATGAAATTAAATTTTGCATTCAAATTGAAATTAACCTGAATATTTTGAGAATTTTTTTTCTTTAAAATCCCTCCCATACATTCTAAAAGTATTAAACAATTCAAGAATATTTGATGGATCTCAAAATTGGATTTTTAAAAGAAAAATATAATTATTAAATTTACTAACACGAAAATGAAATTATTTTTAAGGTTTTATTTAGAATTTTGTGGCAAATTTAAAATAACATTTTTAGGAATCTTCATATCAATAAGAATGTGTAATGGGTTTATAAAAGTAATAAATTATTAAAAATAATTCAATTTATTTTAAATAACAAATAAAATGTACTTATAAAAATCTAAAAAAAAGTTTCCAAAGCGTATAATTTAAATGATTTTATTTTTACAAAAACAAAACTCAAATAATAAATTAATCATAATAATAATATATTTATTTTTTAAATAATAATTAAAAACATTAACATTCTTATTGTTAACTATAAGACTAATAAATATCCATTCTCACGTACATCTGAACTAGTTTATAACATATTAAAAATAAATAAATTTAATATATTAAAAATATTTAGCTATACTAAGATAAAAAATATTTTACATAAACTTACATATAAAAGTAATTTATTGTTAAAGGCTAAAGATGATTTTTTTATAATCATTACCTTTATAAACAAAGCCGAAATCCTTTGGAAGTTCTGTCAAAAATTTAATATAATATTAAAACTTCGATGTTGACATTATCAATATGAAACAATTCAATAGCTTTAAAATTCCATAATATGTAGTTTAAAATAGATGAATGGTTATTAAATCTATATCACGTTGAAACACATTACATAAAAAAGCGCGCCTTTCTCCGTATGTTTTGGGTTTTTTCGCGCCCGATGGGGTTGCCGCTCAAACTTGCAATTGATGCCAAGCTAGAAAAATAAGGCCAAAGTCTGGCGTCTTTTGTTCATTTGGCGTCATTTGTAAAACCTAATGTTTTTTTTGTAATTGCATTTAAAGACATGAAATCAAAAGGTATGTGGTAAATATAAATTAAATATAAGTTTTTCAGAAAAATTCTGACTTTATAAAAAAAGTAAGTTAGATTTTTTTTAAATCAAACTCCCTTTTGAAACAAAAAATTCACCATATATGGGCTTTATTTTAAAATATGGAACAAGAGTTGAACCTTGGTGGAGGAGGACAACGGCAAACGACTAAAAAGTTAGCAGACGGTGATTGGTTTACACGGCATCACGTGCAAGTTTCCAGTTTGCCTGTGTATATGACGTTCATTTCGACCAATCACAGCGTGGAATTCGTGCGCTTGTTACCTGTATTTTTTCTCCACGAAACGGTTTCAGCAAGAAGAAAGGGAGGTGGGGAAGGGAATGCTACTGCCTTATTTGGGCATAGCCATCAAACTCGTTATTGGAGGTTCTCGCGGCGTACGATTTTCGTAAGGCTAATTAAGTGTAAAGGGTGGCTGGCAGGGGCAGGGGTGCCCGTAGAGGATCATGACGCAAATTGCGCCATCAGAATTTTTTGGGGGGATTTTTTTTCATTGCTTTATTATTATTTAATTTTTAGGGGGGAAATGTTTTGGGCAAAAAATAATTTTGCATATATAATATGTCTCCAGTCACTGGAATTTCCAGCGATTTCAAGAAACGCCTCTCAACACAAAAGCTGAAAAGTAAAAGTCTTTATTTTGTTAAAACTAAATGCCATTCAGACTATACACTTCAGTGCTGAGATTTAAATTAAAAAACGCTGTTAGGCAATAACTTTTTCGTTAGGAAGAAAGAATGTAAAAATAATAATAAATCTGAAGATTGCTATAAACTCAAGACTGCAGACTGCAACAAAAACTGGAGAAAAAAAACGGTGACTTTAATAAAGTTAATTCTTTCGTTTGTAAATATGTGGCATATGTTTTTTTAAAAAAAAAACTGCAATGATGGAAGCATAAACTGTTTCCGCATCTCAATAACACTTATAACGTAAATTACGATTTTTATATACAACTCCACAAGAAACTAATTACTTTCATACGTTTGTTCACTAATAAGCATCAGCTGTGGCAATTAGGGGGAGTAGAAGGTCACGAGTGATTTTAAACAAAACCAATAACGTTCAGTATTTTGCATGAATTTCGTCGAAATTTTGTTTTCTATCTTTGTGTTTACCTGTCTATTTTGTTGGGGGTTTAATAGATTTTTTTAAAATAAAACTTTCACAAGTTTATTCATTACTTATAATCTGTACTTTAGTTCATGCTGACATCTCTAACCGTTAAGACATGGATTTTCCCACTTTTTCATAAATATTTCTGTTTGACCATATATGTAGCTGTGTTTTATATATAACAGTTTGTTTATATCATTAGGTAAGAGAAAGTATACTTAACCAGTAAAAAACAGATATTCTAAGGCCCATTCTACACGGACGCTATTTACGACGCGTTGCATTTTGCAGAAGCCTCTGATTGGTGCATTCAAACCACGTGGTGGACCAATCGAAGAGTTATCTGCAAAAGCTAACGTGCGCAAATAACGTCCGTGTAGACTGGGGACATTATTAAAGCGCATTAGCTTTATTAGCCCTGTAATTTGGGAATACAAACTATGTGATTCCCATATACACTCGTAAAGCCATCTGTATCTAACGCGCGTAAATAACATCAATTTTATTTCTTTGATGTCGTGATGCGTTTTAAAAAAAAGCTGTTTTTTTATATTTCAGTCAGAAATCTTTTCTTCCTTATATATAAAGTATTTAAGCAATTTCAGTGGCGTTTGGCTGACATGTAAAGGGCAATTGTTTCTGAGCATTTTGGGTAAAACCTATTTACATCATGTGTGTCTGCTAATTAGAGTGATTTCGCATATATCACTGACAAATGTAATAAAATAAAATATTGTAGGTACTTATTTTAGTCAAAATGCAGCGATTGCAACGGTGTTTCTGAAATCGAACAATCAGAGATTACCGTCAGCATTTATACAGTAACTATTTTTAAGTGTTTACAAAATTGAATTCCTTAATCGGGATTTAAAATTTTTAAAATGTCCATTTGTAAATTATATTTTCTGGTGAAATTGAAATCAACACCTTAGACAAATCGATGACATTTTGTAGAAAACACCAGATTTTTAGACCATAAAAAAGCTGCGGTTCTTGAACCGAAATCAATCGATTCTTAGCGGACAGACAATAACAAGTTCTGTGGAATTTATTATGAATTTTAACGCCTGAATATTAATGAATTTAATTTTAACAATTAATAAATTTCTGAAATTATAATTTTATTCGACAAAATTAGGTTATCCGAACCTTCGACCATATATTTTCCCGACGAACCTGACTTTAAGAACCATTTGTTTGTATCAATGAAACGTTATAAAGAGATGCGGAGAGGAAGTTTAATGCAATATACAAGTTCCATACATATAAGTTAATGTATATAAGTTAAAGATTAACAAATTTATATCTCGATTGTATCTCTAACTGATTTATAAAATACAAAATGTGGAGCTTTAGGTGGATTCAGCTGAAAATTTTAGATTCTAATAAAGTTATATGCTTTCAATTTAAGGGGGAGGGGGGATTTGCGCCATTGACTTTGGGGGGGGGGCACCCCTGGTGGCTGTGGTACGTTAAATATATCGTGTCTAACATGTTCTCAAGTTATAAAAGTATGGAGAGTGGGGTGCACAGGTGTGCTATTCTTTATCTGACCAAACACAGATTGTGGTTAGTGTAACGATTTGATTCAATCTTTTTTAGGGCCTCGGTAGCCCGGTGGATCCTTGTTCGGTTAGCAGTAAGAGGTATGCGAGTTCGGTTTTGGTTAATTAACATCGCACTAGATAGAGCTGCACAGTGGGCTATTGGCGACGGTACGGAGTCTATCTCGATTGGTTGGTTTGGTTAATTAATGTCGCACTAAAGCTGCACAGTGGGCTATTGGCGACGGTTCGGGGCCTATCTCGAGGAAAAGACCCGGGAACGATGCCTCGTATTTTTGAACCATGGTCAGATGACGAGGACAACACCTGAACGGGCACTCAACGCATTCAATAGACGTCGGGACTATGAACCCCGATCAGATTTATCGTGCACCAGTCCCGTTTACACGCCGTTAATTTTTTTGTGGATGTTCTGGACGACTTTTCTAGTATTTTGGTAGCGACGCTGGCAACCCTCCGATCACAAGATCACTACTTTTTTATTTTCTTTGTTAAGTCCGTCGCACAGGATCGAACCAGGAACCCTCAGATACCCAGCTGACGCCTGTATCCACTCGGCGACGGAGGCCTGTGATATATCACGAAGGAAAGACCCGGGAACGATGTCCCGTATTTTTGAATCAAGGTCAGATGGCGAGGACATAGCCTGCTTTAGCACCCTACGTAACCTCAATATGCGTCAGAACATTATACCAAGATCAGATTTAACGTGCACCAGTCCTTTTCACACGGTGTAGATATTTTTGTTGGCGAAAGGAATTTGACTATCCTCCGATTAACAAATCTCTACACACATACTCGGATGCTTGCCCAAGTTCCAAACACTCGGCCGGTCGTTTTAGTTGATTAAGCAATTTTGGAAAACCAGTCTCACAAATGCTGCTCTTTTGTTAAATATTTCTTTTTTGGTTTCACTTTACTTAGTTTGTGTTTTGGAATAATACTTGCATAAATTAATATCAACAAATGTATTTAAAGAACGCACTCATTACTAACACGTAAGCAGAAAATATGAACAACGGAAACGATTTAAGTTATGCGGATTGATCACTTCTTCTAACATGAAAAGCGCTGTTTTAATGATTGCTTCACACCGCTGACTTAATTATTGTTCTGTTATATTTTTTTATAATTCAAAACTGTGAAATAAGAAATTTTGTAAAGTTTTTGGCTAAATTACTTTTAAGTATTCGCAAACCACTACATTATATCAGATCTACTTTTTTCTAGTACGCTTTTAATGTCCCTTGTTTTGTATTTTTATTTAAATTCGGCATATAATTTATTCGAATTTTTTAAATTAACCCGACTTTTTGAAAAAATATTATCCGATTTGGATAATATTTTTTTAGTTCAATGTAGATTTTTTAAAAAAGTATATAGGTTATCGAACACCTAAATTAAGTGCGTCATTTAAACATTTATTTGTTATAGTTAAATGTAAATAAAATTAAGTAACAATACACTGAGTTTTCACATACCTTGATCTAGCATTAGCTATATAATTAGCGAAATTATAATTGATATTATTATAATTTTGACAAAATATACTTATTCAATGCAAAGCATCGGGGGATGTTGCTAGTGTTTATTTAATCAGTTAATTATATTTAGTTTTGAAACTTTCGACTTTTCTTTTTTATTTGTAATCTACTTTCCACAAATTCCTAGAAAATTCACTATTTCTGTCCACTTTAAAAGAAACTTTAAATCATTGTCAAATCAAACTAAACTACTGCAAAAGTTTTAAAAGAAGTAACAAATTGCCGGTATATTGGGGCGCCCGATTAAGAATGACTCCAAATGTTAGTGTAAAACAGGTTAACTGCAAATAGAGAAACTGTTTTCACCACATATGTCTATTTTATTTTTAAAAAATACTAATAAAATATATTTTTATTTAACAAACTGAAGCGCTCCAAAGGAAGTTATCAATTCGACGGTTCTGTTTTTTTTAATGCATGTTCGTGTAAGATATCTGATCTATTTAAGACATTTTATTCATTTTTCTTTTGTTGTATAAGAGATGTCTTACTTGGTCATCTTTTGCAACCAATATCCGGCAATTAACTATCTGGAAATCTCAATTAACCGGACAGTTATTTTTATTGGTGGATAGGGTTGGATATTCATTGTTAAATCTAACTACAATAAAAATTTTATTTAACCGTCATTTATTGAACCGGATAATCTCCGGAACTACTTGAGTTTTCCTGGTGAATAACAGCATGGAGCGAAGCTTCCGGCTAAATTAAAAACTTAAAAAGAAAATCTTTTTTTTAAAAAAAAAAAGGGAAAACTGACTTTAAGGAGAAAAATGCGCTAAAAAATAATTTTTAATTTTACGAACAAGATGGAAAAATTTAAATATTTAATATTAATTTTATACTAATTAAAACTTTCTAAAGTTGGTGCCAATTTACAAAAAGCATACCTAAATTTAGACACCGAATTCAAAAAGTTGTAATAGCAATAAAACTAATATTAAATATTTAAAAATTTACAACATGTTCGTAAAATTAAAAATTATGTGTAAACGATTTTTTTCTTCTTAAAATCGGTTTTCCTTTTCTTTTGTAAGGTTATTAAATTTTAATGCTCTTACTTTAAAGATGAAATTGTATTTACTCTTGTCAGAATTAATAGAAGAGCATGTGTGTTATAATATATACTGTATTAAAATTATTTGCTTAGTTTATATTACCATAGTATTAAAGTAAAGTCTATCGCTATCTAAAGAATATGTTATTCATTAGTAGTAATTATTAATTAGACTTGATGATAGAACCTTTTACTTTTTTCCAACGGTGTACCATATTTTAATATCACTACATATACATACAGTTTGCACAGCCCTTAAGCCGCCCCTGAGGGTACGGGAGTTGGGGGAGGGGAACTAATTTCCCGCCTTTTTCTTCCCCCAAGTTTTTCTTGGGGGGAGCACATCCTGCGCTATAAATCTGAAATGTATCTGACATGCTGCGGGGGAGCTTGCGGCCACTGGTTGTTCTAGGAGCCCCTGACACTTAGAGGTCAAATTCCTTCCTAGGTTACGGAAATCTCGCGTATGCGAGTTTTCGATCTACTCAAGGTTTAGCCAGACATATTTTGTGATCTTAAACTTCTACTGTATGCGATAATAATATAAAAGGCGTAAACTTAAAATTAGTTAAATGAAGTACAGTTTTTATTTAAACAGTGTATTTGCAAAAGTTTTGATAGGGGTACTTTAGCATCATCGTTATGCATTTTGGGAGCGAGCTGACTGTGTTTGTACAATCACTGGACACAAAAATTTAAAAATGTATACAGTCTTTGTGCATAGTACTGTAAAATGTGTTGATATGTAAACAAATTCAATATAAAAACTAATTACTTTACATTAGTTTAAGAAAATCTACTTGATTAATTAACACGAAAAACAATAAATAAGAATTCATTTATCAAAATAAAGTTTTAAAATTCAGATTATGCTCTAATCTTTTGGTAAATTTATTATTTTTTAAAAGTCAAGGGTTTGAGTTTATAAATAAAAAAAAAGAAATTTCATTGATATGTTATTTAACTTTGTATTATTCTATATTAAAAGTAGAAAAAATCAAAAACTAGTTGTAGTGAAAATTTCTACATGTTTGATGTCCTTCGAGGTTTTTTTAAAAATAAAATGTTTGTTTAGTGTTTTTAAGGAAATCGGGTAGACACAGTCCCTACTGAAATGCAAGATTTGGCTCGTCATACTTTGCACACGCGCCTGCTCGGCCTGCTCCTTCTTACGTTTTGGATAAGCTTAAGATCTCTCCGTACTTGTTATAAGTTTATACTTATTGGTATCATTTTGTTCGTTTAGAACTGTTCTTTCAACTTGTTTAATTTTCCTTTCCCGCAGTTGAACTTTAGTGTGATATGTTCGTTTCATAGTAAATGTTTGAATTCTTCGCCTAATCGTCACTTTCCACTCCGCACATTTTCTACATAACAGGACAATGATTTAAACTGTCAACTAAACTAGTCCAATGGAATCGTAGAATTTATCGTCCTCTTCAATTTAAACACGCACTTATCATAACCCGTCGATGATGATGTTACAGTCCGAACCAGAGCATATTTTAAGGAATTTTAACTGGTGGGGCAAATTGAATTCTGCAGAAAGCCGAATCCCAGAAGTTAATGAAATCTTTGTACTTAAAATAGCAAATTTTAAACTAATTTAATTAATTTAGTTTAAAATTATATGTTCTGTAAAAAGTTAGTTAACAAATTTATTTAAAAGAAATTATCGAATTCATGAAATTTTCTAACGATGCATAAAAGTATTTTTCATTTGTTTTCATAATGCAAATTTTATTAAAATTTTTTTTTAATATTTTTTAAAAAAAAATCTAATGTTTTGTATTTTAAAAAATATATTTCCGCCATTTTATTTCACACAAATGTAAAGTTTTAAATCTATAGTATATATACATCTAAATCCGTATACTTAAGTAAATTTCAGACTAGTACCCGAGCATATTACAAACAAAATGGGCATTAATAACATTACATTAATAAGTAGCATTTACTTTATAAGTTGAACAATAATATTCTATTTATTTGTATTCGAAAAATATTTTATTTTATAGCACAAAAATGTAGAAAAATAAGTAGATTTAAATTTTTAAAAAACATAATACTTTCTTAAAACTCGTTATCATTTCTAAATAATGTTTTTATATAATCTCTGCTTTTGTAAATTGCTGCTCCGACAACTTTTGTCGCTGTTCCTTCAGCTGCAGAAATTTTAGCACTGAAGGGCAGTGATTGAAAAATGCTGTTCCTTTTCCATTTAAGACTATAATGAGTCTCTTATTAATTGCTTCGAGGTTATATGACTGCCTATGATCTGCCATCAACATGTTGTAGCAGGAAATTACTCTTTCCACTTGCATGGAATCTGGTGCGACCACGAGTTAAAATTACATGAATGGAACTCCTCTTTCAAACTCAACTTCCCTTAAAGCCCACATTTTTTGAAAATATTAAAAAATTCCTTTTCAAGATTAAGACAAATAAATTATTCTGGTGGGGAAATAGAAGTTTATTGTGAATCCATGCACGTAGGTAAGGGGGTGGTGCAAGGGGTTCAAATCCCTCCTATTGGAAGTCAAGAAAAAAATTCAAAAAATCGAATTACTGTAAAAATTATAAAAATACTTTAAAAAACTAGAAACATTTCAATTTCTAGTATAGTACTCCTTGTTGAGTTGCATGACGGAAAACCTGTTATTTCCCGAGGGTCTTACCCTAGTTTTCAAAAGGCTTCAAAAACTTGTTTAGTAGTCATTTTTATCTCAAACTAAACTAATTCTAACATGACATCATCGTGTTACATTATCTAGCATTTGAATTTCGGCGACAGAGGAAAAGGTCGTCAGACGGGATCTATATATTATTTTAAACAAGGAACCTTAAAGTTTGTATTTGTTCTCTAAATTTATTTCGTAATTAGTGGCGATATTTACTAATTTTTAAAAATAGTTAATGACTCATATTGGTAACAATTTTATGAAAAATAAATTATAACTGTTGTTGTTTCAATCCTTATATTCCAACATATTTATGTCTACTTGAATAAAAATTAATAAGTTAAAGAAGTGAGGGGGTAGTTTTTTTTTTTTTTGGGGGGGGGGGTGCGGGGAATCAAGTTAATCAGTCACTGAACCCCCCCCATGAAAAATCTATACCTACGCGCATGTGTGAATCAGTTATTTGAGATTTATAATAGCATTATTAAAAAGAAAAGTATGGGAAGCATTGCCGTTTTCATCGAAGCATGCACATCTAAAATAAAAATCTAAGATAAGTAGTTGAATAAAAAAACTAGTATTAAATGGCATTTACAAAAGTTTTGAGTTTTTTTTTTATTTATTTTTTTGCATTGTTTTGAAGTAATTTATTTTTTAATCATATTTCAGACACTTTTTCATTTCTACCAACCTTTATTAAAGTTACTCATATATTTCATGTAACCTACGCATAAACGTAAGCTTGTATTGGGCCCACGGGCTTCCCCCCCCCCCCCCCCATTTCCTCCGTAAAAAAATGAAAGAAAAAAATTGAAAACTTCATGCCTCTGAACTTACGAAATAAATATCCAATAAAAGATTTGGTGGCGAGACTAAGACTTACTTCCCAGAATTTGAATGTGTTACCGAATGGCTTTTTATGTAAGATAGTTGGCGATTTTGTTAATAGTTCCATTAATATGGCATATTGCATTGTTAAAAAGTAATATATCCATTTTTTTTAACTTTTTGATTAATTTATATTGGTATCAATATATTGAGAATATCTAAAAATAAAACATTTTCATAACAATTTTCATAAAAAATATTTGATCTCTTTTCGATCGTACGTAAGTAACGAAAAAAAATATATTTTTCAAATAAATTATTTTAACCTTATTATTGCTGTCGTTTCACTCTAGACATTTAGTACAAATAACTTATATATGCTAATTTTGGTTACCTTAGAATTATACATCCATGATATATTTTGTTCATATTAAGATACCAATCAAAATTAAAAAAAAAAAAAAAAAAACATATTCATAAGCATAATCTTGTATAATCTTTTGAAATACTGGCTATACGTTCATATAATTTATACATTTTATTAAAAATTAGAGCTACCCCTCCCTAATATTTTTAAAAAATTTAGGCCTCTATTTATATGTATTAAAATTTGTAAATAATGATCCCTTCAAAATGTTATTAACATCGGGAAACACATTTTCAGTAAAAGTAAAAATTAGAAATCTCTTAACTATTCAAATAAAATTTAGTTAAACTACACACCGTAAAAGAAATCTACATAAAAAATAAATGTAATTTACTTACTTTTTGTAGCTGTTAAATGCAGGAAAAAATATCTTTTAAAATTGAAATGAAAAATCGGCCTAAGGAATGATACTGACACGTCTGGTTTGTGTATAGAGTTTGTTTTATGACTGGTGGGGCATTTCTACACACTGGTAGGGAAAAATCCCCACCAACTCTATGTTAAAATAGGCCCTGGTCCGAACGTTATTTCCATCAAACAAATATTCAAATGACCGCGAACCACTGTATAAAATTTTAGACAACGCCCACATTTTAACCCAACTCAGTCCTAACAGAAATTTTTAAGATAGCTCTTTAAGAAAACGGAATTTTTAAAATAATATAACGAACAACAATATTTAGGCCCCGATTGAACATCGAAGTGAGAGTTTGATGGTTGAATTAAAGTCGCAACACAGCTGCACAGTGAGCTATTGGCGACGGTTCGGGGTCTATCTCGAAGTAATAACCCAGGAACACTCGATCGTATTTTTAAACCGTATAGTCAGATGATGAGAACAACACCTGAGCTCTCGAAGCAAGACAAGTCAGTCTTCAAACGTGGATCCCATTGTTATCATATGGACTCGGGAATATTAAATCTATTTTTTTTACCTGCACTAAAATATGTACTATTTTTTGTCATTAAAACTAATCAATTTCAAGAAATGTGTTATATAACATATTAAAAGTTTTTTTTCTAATCTCGTATTTATAGAGTTTTTCTTTTCCGTAAACTTGAAACTCAGTCTCTGTAGTAATTCTGTAGCAAACTAATTTTAGAAATATTTTTTTTTATAGTATATGGGTGATTTAAGAACCTTGAGCTGTAGGGGGAAAAGAAAAGTAAATTTACGACCTTATTCGAAAATCGGGCTCTGACAATATAGTTTAATCAACTAAACAAATTATTGTCTTGATAAAAAATAATATGTGTTTATTTTTTGCTCTTGAATATTTTTTCTGATTTTATAAATTAGAAAAATAAAAAAATATTTTGGAATTTAAATATTAATTAATACTCTATTGATAACTTAATGTTTCCCATTCAAACTTCTTACAAATCACACCTTGTCGACGGACTTCCGATTCGTGTAAAATTTTGAAATAAAGCAAAGCCATATGCGGCGTGGATGAAGAGACATGGAGTCAGAAGTAATCAGGGCCGCCCATACGGGTGTTCCACAGGTGCATTCTCACATAGCAGAACTTAATATATATTATTTAAATCTTAAAAAATACCGCTTCGTGCGTCAAAACTCAGATTTTAATTTCCAAGTGTCTTGGGCTAGCTCCGAAATAATAATCTTTATGTAATTCAGGGGTGCTCGCGGCAACAGGGACGGATCAATGAATTATTGTAACACAATCGAACACGATTTTGTCGCCCTTATTTATAAATAAATTTTAAGTCAATTTTCCAATTTGGGTAATAATTTTTTTTAATAATTGAATTTTCTGACTGACTTGTAAACCAACTTATATTGGTTTCACTAAGGTGCAAAATTTTGGGGAAATTACTGCACTGTATGGTCAGTTTTCAGATAATACAATCCAAGCTACATAATCTCTATTAAGTAATACACAGGCAAAAAAAAATAATAAATGAATCTCAAAGTAATCACTTTAAATGTAATATATAATTTCATTTAAAATATAAACCTAGAAAAATGCCAAATGTTCATAACAAAATTCCAACTCAAATTATTTCCCATGTGTCACTAAAATTTGGCGCCCTTCTTACTCTGGCACGGTCCCGCGTATATATATATATATATATATGTTAAGGGCCGCCCTTAACATATATATATATATACAACTTGCGAATCTCCCTACTGTTCAGGAGATACATTGGTAACCAATTGATATTTTTATAATCATCTGCTAGTTTCCCCCCCAAAAAAACACCTTCTGGTCGTAACACAGCCACAGGTGACTACTTTAAGTATTAAAAAAAATCAGTTGTGGCTGTCTCGGATGACGGCGATTTTTAAAGTAAAATCTTTAATAATGTTTACAAATAAATTTAGAAAATCGTTAGCTTTGTTTTAATAATTATAAAATCGGATGCGGCTGTGTCGGAGAACGGCCAGAAGGGTCTTACCTAAAACATTTAAGCATATTATATAAATAAGAATTGATCGCCTACAGAGAGAAGATAAAGAAGCTATTCCGTTTGATTCCTTTGATCCCCATCCATCCTCGTTCGTGCTTTGCTTTATTCCAGAATGTTCACGTATTGGTGCCTCAATTGAAAGAGACCCAATTCATGTCAATCTTGTTATTTTTTTTTCAACGGGGTTAAGGGTCGGAATAGATCACAATAAAAGTGTTTGGTGTTTTTAGCCTGATATGCCCTCTATAGTGATTTTAAAGAAGTTTCATGCCAAAAAGCAAATTTATCTAGAAACAATGTTTACTTTATCCCATATTAACAAAGGAAATAAAATAAAAATTCTAGACTTCTGGCTCGTTCAAGATGGAAATGAATATCTTTAAAGCTTTTTGAAAGGAGCTAGTATGAATGTCCATTGTTAAACACTCACTCCCTCAGTACAGAATTGGCGACTTTAAAACAGGATATTCCCCTTCTCTGTGAATAGTGGTAAAGACCGTAAAGACAAGAGAGTCTATGGTAAAGACCAGGTCTGCCAGAATGAAATTTCAAAAAATTGCCAAATCAATTAACGAATGTCGCCAATTTCCGGAAAAAGTAATAACGTATATTTTTAAAAAATATGTAAATTATTTATAAATATATTTAAAAATACTCTTGATATTTTTAAATACTGTTTTAAAAAAATCGTAGATTGATAGTTTAAAAATATTGCCAAATTAACAATTCTTTGCCAAAGTTGCCAGCCTTCACCACATGTGGGGACATTATCTCTCCCTTCTTTTCCTGGAAGCGGATTTCTATGAATGGAAGGAATGTTGCTAGCTGCGACCCTCCGTGGTTGCAACCGGTTACCCCCCCCCCCCCCCCCCTCCTCAATCACCGCAGAAAGCTGATCACTTTTTGAAACACCCCAGCAACAACAAAAAAAGCACGTACAGAAAGAAGTTTAATACAAATAAGATAAGATTAAAATAGTAATTTACAATTATTCACTTTATTCAGTGGATTACAAATTTAAATGACAAGCTTATTTTGTATTTTTTTATCATTTAAATTTTCAAAAATCTATTTCTCAATATGCATTATAATGGTTTTTGTTACTATTTATTCTGTGTTTAGGGAAATGAAGTCAAAATTGTAATAAAGATCAGATAAGATGAGTGAAATAAAAGTTATTGAAATTAAGTTAACATCTTTGTCTGATAATACAGTGAATTTTTTTTTGCAAAATTGCATGTTGTTGCACTCATTTGCAACAAATATCTTCAATTTTATTTAAGTTTGAGATTTTTAAATTGAATTTATTCATTAAATGAATAAACTTTTCCTAAAGTATGCAGTAAAAATGTAATTAGGATTTTTCGTTAAAAATATAATTTTGCTAAATTGAAGTATTCTTGTTACACTTCTTCAATCATTTAAAAAATATTTATTCCAATTTGTTAAAAATTATCTGTAAATAAATCATCTAGTATTTCTTTTGAAACTTGTTCCTTACCTTAAAGAACTTATACTCTTATGGATCATTGTTTAAGCTAGGGTTACTTTTATATAAAATGCTAAAAGAAATTCTATTTGCTATAATAGACCTTCAATTAAATTTAAATAATAAATGGTTAAACACATTGAATTTATGCTAAAATGTTCATGAACAAAAAATAAAATTATTTTTGAGGTAATAATGGAAAATTAAACATTTTTATGTACAAAATCAAACTTTTATACCTATGAGAAATGAAACAATTACAAATGTATGACGATTTTAAATTTGCTTAGATTGCTGAAGTATTTTTTTGTCCTAAGAGAAACTGTAAGTGCATATTTGCTATTTCTTTTCTTAATTAACTGTTTTTGAAAAAGGCCAGTTCCTCTTTTTTGTGCTACATAGTGTCAAGAATTAAGAAACATAAAACTATTTTTCTTTTAAATTTCTTCACTAGACTATTTTTATTTTTATTTAAAGATACTGTTCATTTTTAGATAAAAAAAATCAAAGTGCATCAATTTTAATAACTCATTGATTGAAAATAAATAAAACAAAACTATAAATTTATTTATAATATACAAAGGATATTAAAAATTATGGAATAAGGAATTGTCATTTTGTTTTAGAAGAATATTACATAATAGTCAAAGATATTTTTTTTATGTCTTTTGCATGCAAGTGTTCTTATATGAACTACCATTAAAATCGCATAAAGCCATACTCACAATGCAAAATATTAAACATTTAAATTGTTTAAGAGAGAGGCATTGGAAAGTTCTTTTTTGTAATATATACAAAAATCACAATGAAAGAGAAGAAGAAAAAATGTTTTGGTTGGTTTATTTATAAAAAAATAATTCATAAAAAAATACAATGATTTACAAACAGAAGCAAACATGTCAATACTTTATTGTTTTCTTGTCTCTGTACAATAAAGAAAAAATATTATTAATTAAAAAGTAAAACATAGATAAATTTATTGATGCACCTCCTTATGTAAAGCTTAAAGAAAAAGAACCAATTTCATAAATATAATATTTAAAAAATATTTTTTTGGAGCAAATCACGTGCGGGGCGACGATGGGGGACGGCGGCGTCATACGAAACAGCTTGTTTATCTTCTTTATGTTAGCGACCAATCCTCTTATCGATCAATACAATCAGTTGAAATGAAATCCTTGTTTATACCTGTTCCCCTACGTTTTTTGTTTATGAATAATTTTATTTTTAATTAACACTGCTTCGCTACGGATTTTTAACTAAAATTATTTTAAATAATAATTTTAAAAACAAAAAAGTTACACCATTTAGTGCAAAACTGGTCTAGCTATAAAAAAAACACCTTTATATCTGGTTCAAATGATCTAAATAATTATCCCGTAATTAACTAAATTACTTAAAAACATTCTTTAAACAATTAAATTCGTTTTCGACTATAAAAATAAAAGAAATACGGCTTCAAAAATAAATAAAAAAAAACATTCACTTTTATTTTTTAATGCACGGAAAAGCATTCATCCGTTAAGCTATTTCTTCTCGCTGATTGAAAAACGTCGACTAAGATATATGCCATCTCTAGCGCTTGTAAAACGAATCGATCTTTTAACATCAGAATAGGTCGAAACTAGAAAAAGATCGGTCAGACGAAAGAACGAGTCGATCCTTGAGAAGAAACATCGGGGAAACCAGTTTGAGCAGTGAATCGCCATGCACTACTGCTTACTGTGCCAAAGTGTCGCCAAGCGGGCATATAAACAATCAAAATATATAAATACAAAACTAAAAAATAAAAGTTCAAAAACTTTAACCAACAGGTGTAAAACAATATATCACGTGTCCATAACAACACCGTTGCCAAATTAAGAATAAACATTTAAAATTAAAAATATATATATATATAAATAATATAGTTTTATAGATATTTCTTTTAACAAATAATTCTTAATATTTTATTCATTTAAACTATTTACTCATGGAATTAATACATTGTTTTCGTATTTTTCATATTTTAATTGTTAACTGTAACGATTTTTTAAAATCTTGTTATTGTTTTGTTTGTTTACACTTTGTAAATTTTCATTTGTCATATTTCAGGGTTTATAAGTTAATTTATTTTATTAAAGCGATTTGCTTCTTCGGTAAGTGTAGAGCTAGCGTACTTTATACATTTACTTTATAATTTTTTAATGCCTTATTTTCTTTTATGTATGAATTATAAATTGTAATAAATCTCATAAACTGCGGGATTCAACCATTGAACTTAGAAATTTATACAATATTTAAACTTTATTTAAGTAGATCCTAAATTTTAGAAAAATTTCATTTTTGTGTTTATGGAAAAAGAGGATTTTTCTTTTGTTATTTATTAAATTGCTCAAGATATGAATGACAGTAGCTCATTGTGTGGGCAAAATATGTTCGAACGCCCGAACCATGATCGGGGGAAATTTGGGCCGCCCCGGGGCGAAATTTGGAAAGCTTTTTAATAAGGATGAAAAATAAAAATTACAATGATTAAAAATTACAATTATCTACTTGAGGGTTTTTTTAGAGATGGAACGATGTATTCATATTTAAAAGCATTCAATTAAAATAAAACACATTTTATTAATGCTCGCAATTAATCTTTCCGGCCCCATGTTAGTCTGAACTTTTCATTTCCGTCGATCGTTTCAATGATGGTAACATTTTTAATCTCTACAGTAAATACTGTTTAAGTTTGTATAAGTTACAGTGTAAGTTTGAGAAAAATTGTGTTTGGACGAAATCTCATAGGTCTTAACACTTTCTGCACCCCTGGCTCATGATATGAGCTTTGTTTTAAAATTTGAACGAAGAAATTTTGATATCGTTAGATACTTTCTTTGATTTTTTCCATCAAAAAACATTGTTTACTATTAAATTTACTAAAAAATTTTCGCACAAGCAAAACCATTTATACCTGTTAAGGGTTTTTATGATTTTAGCCTAAATGATTCTTCGAGTTTCAAAATGCTTTTTATTTGGAACTAGACCTACAAAAATTGGTAGGTAATGGTGAATTCCGGCGGTAACGGAAGGCCAGTTTGTACAACAACTTATGGTTATAATTTTAAAAATATATTTTATTTCAAATAACTGATAGGTAGACTTTTATACACTTTACTGCATTTTATTAAAAATGCAAAATCAAGAATTTAGCACTTTATAACTTTTTTTAAAATTTAAATTTTAGTAATGGTAACGGAAGGACGTTTTTTGGAAGTGGTATACCACACTTACACCTTTTTATTAAAAGTTCAGCTAAACCGTAAAAAAAAAAATCTAGAAAAATTAGAACACTTAAAGGAGAGTTCAATTATTATAAATTGCAGTGCAGTTTTTAGAAATTGTTGTATTATGCCCAAAAATATGATGTTTTTTTAAGGTAACGGAAGGACGGTAACGGAAGGACAAAAATTCCAAGTGTATAAAATTGAATTGTTTTACAACAATTTACTCATTAATATTTTGAAAAAGAATAATAAGTGTTTAATTCTGCTTATTCAGCTGTTTTTAAATCTAATTCTGCAACAAATTCTTTTTCCAAAGCCATTTTTTAAATTTTTAATTAAAATTTTAAAATCTTTTAATTTTAAATTTTTTGCTTATTCAATTTTTGGTTATTTTATTTGAGTCAATTCCAGCAGTTACCATCTTTCTCAGGAAATATAAATTTAGTCATTCATTATTTTATTTTCTTAAACATAATACTTCTACAATGACATCATTGAATGAAGCACTTGCCTAACATAATACTTTTTAGTCCTTGCCATTCAACTAACTAAAAGACACTAACAGCTAATGCATTGCTTGACCCATATGCCTTGTCTGCATCTTTTATATTTGATAGTATGTTTTCTTTGAATACCTTACTTTCTATAGAACTAGAGTACTCACAATACTCAATAATATATTTTGAAATTGGTTTTAAATAATAAGTATTGCATGTGTCAGGAAGAGGAGGATATTGTTCCATCTTTCTTGAAAGAATTACTTTATCTGATGAAGAAATCAATTATTTTATCTGATGGGGCAATAGTCGTAAATTTCCCATTAACCACTTTGGACATTTACAGTACCTTTGCCTTGATTAATGGCAAAAATGCTTCAATGTAGCCATGATGTTATACTGATCAAACATGAATGTTAAGTTGGTTTTTGAATGTTAAATCAACTTGTACAACTAAAATTTTCACCTCTTCTTTGAATTATTTTATTAAAAGACAATATTCCCATGTCTTTTAATAAAAATATGCTTTAAAAATGTGCAGATTTGTTTTTAAGAGCATAAAGGCACTTTTTAAATGAACTCTTGTATCTTTTTTTTTATGGCTTTCTGTCTTCATTCCATTACTTTCATTTTAAATGTGCTAAATTTTGTTCATTAGTATTTATATATTTAGTAACAAAACAATTTAGACGAACTTTAAGTAGAAGGTATATTTGTAACAAAACAAACTGGGGTCTGAGCTTGCGAACTTTTTATAGTGATACATTAATATCAATATTTTCTTGCTGAAATTCTGTATGCGTCACTTAACATCATCGTAAGAAATCGCTTTTAAACTTTCTTCTTTTTTCCATTTTATGGCTTTATTGTAGAAAGAACCCATATAGTGAATAAATAGAAAAGTAGTACCAGTTTTAATTGAAACTCAATTTATTAGTGACATACTTATTAAATAACAGGGGAGGGTATTAAGATAGAAAATACAGTTAATAAGTATATATAATATTTATATGTGTTTGAATTTCAATAATAACTGAAAATTAGTTTGTTTAATTGTGGAAAGTTCAGTCAAAATCAGTTAATACAAAAGTGTCCTTCCGTTACCACATTTATGTCCTTCCGTTACCATGTTTTTTGTCCTTCCGTTACCATTAAAAAACATCTAAATTAAAAACAAAATAAAATTGTTGCTGTTTCTAATTAATAAGTGTCATAAGTCTGCTTTGTACAAAAATTCATTAAGTTGTAGACCCAATGGTTTCTTAGTGAGGTGGTTGAAATATAGTATTTTGGTAACGGAAGGACATTTATGGTTTGACTTAATAAGTTATTGATTTCAAGGTTAAAAAATATTTTTTTGCAAAAAAAATTAATAGAAAGATTAACTACATGAATAAAGTATAAAAGTTAACCTATTTATTTTATTTTGGTAAGGGATTTTAGTCAAGTTATAGTATGAAACAAAATGTAGATATTTCGCACTGCAAAAACATATAGTAAAGAAGTGACTTTGACCTTGATTTTATAAAAGTCATTATATTAATTTAAAAAAAATATGTTAAGATTCAAAAAGTTCATACCTTTCTGAAAAAAATGGTATATGACAAATGACTCAACATAAAGTTTAAAATTTTAAGTGCTATGGCAACATTTTCCCGGAATTCACCTAATACATAAAAAAATGCATACACTAACTAAGTTTTAGGCGCACACTACAAATGTTCAAGGTATGAGACGTCGGTCGAACGGCACATGTCCAAACTTATGGCAATTCATTGTGTATGTTCCTGTTTCAACGAAGAACTGATGGATGGAGTATAATGATATGATGATGTTCTTCTGTTCGCATGGCCCCTAGGTCACCTGATCTCGTATCATGCGATTTCTTCCTGTGGGGTATATGGAAAACAGAGTTTATCTACCCCCAATGCTAAGAACACCGCAAGAATTGAAGGAAAGCAACACTGCTGCTGCTGTAACAGTGACGGAAACATGCATTTAGATGGGTGGCAAAGACTAAGCATGCACACATTGAACATGTATGATACCAGAAACTTTGTGAGTGTATGCACCTTTTCATGTATCACTTTTTTTGGCAAGTCCTCTAATTAAAAAGTGTTTTGAAACTCGGTGACTCATTTATGCTAGTCCTGCAGTTAAAATAGTTTTTGAATCTAGGCTACTTTTAAGCACTTTACCTTTTTCTTGTAATTATATTGGTTTATAAATGGATAGGAAAATAGGCAGAAAAACACACACATTGTTTTAAAAAAGGATCAGGGTTGTCATAAAATTGATTTGGTGCCAGGTTGCTTCATTTAATGAAAATTTTGAAGAAATGAGGATGCAATTCTAACTTAACTTCCTTATTCTTTGCAGTATGGCTTTTTGTAATGGAAGAGAGCACCTTTAGAAAGGTGCGTAAAGAGAGAGTTGAAAAGGACAAAGCTTCAAATATGACCAATAAAAACAGTGTAAGTGTTTTCATTTGTACTTCTACTTAATTTTCACATCTTGGTATGGAGCTGTGTGTATTCTCTACATTTTACATTTAAAACCCATCAACATTTTGTTCCAAACCATCCACATTTTAGAGGGATCCCATGTCGTTCCTTCAGAATAGATCCCAAGCCAAAAGTCCATTGTGTAGTTATAGTGCAACGTTTTTTAAAAAAAGCCTGTTTTGTATTTCTTATTTAGGTGTCATCCACTAACTCTGGGAAGGATAACGACAACTCCGCCAGCACCAATGCCCGTCCCAAACTCGTGTTCTTCTGGACGAATGCTGAAGTCCTGAAATGGCTGCGCAGGCATTGTGAGGAATACCACACTCTGTACGCAAGCTTGTTTCTAGAGAATGATATCACAGGTGGGAAATTTCAAACTACGTAAATTTTAAAAGTTATTTTTGTTTGTTCATATGTTCTCTTTGTTTCTTTAAACAGTCTTTATGTGTGTTTAAGAGTTTATTTAAAAGCCATTTTTTTGGTATCTTATATCTGTGTCTGATAGGTTCTAGTTGAATTGTGGGTCAACTGTGCTATTTTTTTTTTTAATTTAGGTAATTTTCTTCTTGAGTTTTAATTAAAATTCTTTAATGAAATGTGTGTTTGCCAAAAAGAATTGTTAGTTCATGAAGATTGTATATTTAATCCTCGAGAATCCCAAAACTGTTTTTGATAGTGGTAAAGTTATTATTTATGGTAATATTACCTCAGCTATACATAGTTTGTGCAATTATGCACCCACAAAATGTCCCTAGTCTTGTGAGGGAGCCAAACCTGTGAAATTGCATGCAAGATGTTGCTGTTGTATGGTTCATTCAGTGGAATACTATGAGAAATGTTTGATCTCTTTTGAAGTGAAACATCCTTAAAGTCTTCTAGATAAGGTAGTGTGTTACACTTTTTGATAATCCATTCTTACACCATAACTTCTGCACAAAAAGCACATACAATCTTGTAATAAAGAAAAGCATGTATGGGGTGAGGCCTGTGACCTCAGATTAAACAGCTTGTTTATACTTTTTCTGTAAGTAAAGTTTTCATTGATGACCAATTCCTATATTTCTCTATAATTTGCTGAAATGGCTTTTCAAGTAAAACCCTACCAGCCATGCTCTGACACAGTTTACATCCAATTTTTTTTTTAACTAATGAAGTGTGCACTAACATAATTTACAAATTTTTGCATTTGAGTAAATAAAATTCAACTAAGTAGTAAGTATGACAATTTTCATTATTAAATTCTAATATCATTGAAGTATTTTTAAAATTTATTCATTGTTTTTTTAACATATTAAAACATCTACATTCGTTAATATAGTAATTCTGAAAAATATTTTATTGTGTGTGGCCAATATTATACAAGTGGTTATTTAGTGTAAAACCTGTTCTTACATTCTCAGCAATGCCACTATATTAACATTTTAAGTGTATAATTTTTAAGAAATAACTAATAAATTTCTGTTAGAAATTTTTGAATACCATTTTAATACAAAATTAGATGTAAGAATACAACTTATTAACCCAAATTAGAATTTAAATAAAACACATGTCAATTCGAACTACACTATTTAAAACTTGGATTGGTATTTTGTCATTACTAAAATTTCTTTCGTGACAGTTTTAAAAAGTTACAGCATTTAAAGTCAACGTAAATAATTATATATTTAATATGTTTTAAATTAGTCAAATTAAAAAATATTACATTTCATTGTTTTGAAAGTTTCCGGGACTACCATAGAACTTTTCGAAAATATCTTATTTAAATATGTTTCATTTTACCAAATTTCCATTAGCACTGAAATAGTATACATTGTAATAATAGTTTGTAACTTTATTTTAGGAAGATCTTTGCTAAAAATGAATGACTCAACTTTAGAGAGAATGGGAATCAAAGAAAAGGTTCATAGGTACTTGTCTTTCTTTATGATTCTAATATTCTTACTTTGGTGTTGGTTAAGTCCCAGTTTTTAACATAATATTATTGTGAATTTATTAATGTTTATTGGTAAAAATTGACATATTTAAATAATTGTCTCGAAAATCCTAAATTTACTATCAGAACAAACACTTATTTATACTTTTTTACATATTAATCATGTAATTATCGCTCACTCTTTTTAATTAAGACATCTGTTATTATAAGCAAATATTACCTATAGGTCCTATAGTAGCCATGTTAAATATATGCAACACAAAAAAATACATATTTGACAATAACCATGACTGTTATCTTGATTGTTAAAAAGTATATATTTATTTTATGATACTAATGTTAATTTATCACCTAAATATATAGTGCAATCTGTCAACATTAAAGAGCATATTTAATTTATTAAACATTATTTCTAATTGGGTCGTATAATTCGAAAACGTTTCGTTCATTGTCTAAAACTTATGATACATAGGCCAATCTTTAGGATTTTTATAAAAAACTCAAGTGTAAACATCATTAGGTAGTTTCACTATTAATTATTGATGATATTAACAATTATTTTATGTTAGTGAATATGTATTGTAATTGACCTTGGGCCAATGTAATTAATCCAAGGTTAAATTGGGCTTTGGTTTATAGACCAATGAATCATTAATCCATCTTTAAGCATGTTATGCATGCCTAGCATAAAAGGATTAAAAAATGTAGCTCAATCATTAATTAAAGAATTATCTAGAATTATACTTTAATATTGTCTTATACTTCTAGCCATGCTATATAATAATTGAGTTGTCCAGTTCCAAAATGTATCATCTACTTTTAAAACATGTTAAATCCCATTTCTTTTCATATTAAAATTTATTTCTACACCTTGAATTAATCCAAGTATGTTGTTATACACCTTAAACAACATACTTTCTAGTTTTCTTTAATTTAATTTTAGCTAATAGAAATGTTAATATATTATTAAAATTGAATTTCTTTTGTTATTTTGCAAAAAAAAAATTGCATATTAAACACAGATTCAAGATTTAAAAAAAAAAAATATTGTCACATAGACTAGATATAATTTAAAAAATGTGTCAAGGTAGGATAGACATGATTCTCATTTATAAATTACTAGTGCACATTCAACAAAATTTTTGCTCAATAACTTTTAAAAAAAAATTGTGGTTAATTTCAAAAGTATAATATTTTAAAGACCCGTATCATACATTGTTTACTTTAATTGTATTAAGCTACTATTTTGTTACTTTTTCGAAAATGAAATTTAATGCCCAGTCTTCTTTTGCAGGGAGGTTATTTGTACTGAAATATTGAAGCTTAAGCTCAAGAGTGACATTTTGGAACTGAAAGATTTGCAAAAGAAGAAAGGTAATATTTGTGAATACTCTTCTTTTTATTATATGAAATAAAATAAAATAGTTTATTTAGCTATAATCTACATACTGTTTTTTGGTAGACATAAGTGACATAATACCGATTCCAAGTTTATGGCAAATTGAAATTAAAGCGTAACAGATACGAAGGACGGACTCAACAAATAGTTATTTCAAGAAAATGGTATAAAGCCTCAGCATCTATGGCAAATTCACTAAAAAGCTATATTTTCATTCGCTTAAAAGGTCTAACTAAAATAATAAATTGCAACCGTATATTTAACTTCTTAAAAGCCGAAAAATAAAGAAATAAGTTGTGCTTCAATGTTGAGTTTGCTCTTTGTATCTCCTCAATTCATCTTGGTGAGTAGCATATTGCAATGAATTTTTCTACTTTTGTTTCATATCGTAAATGCTTAAATTCTTTGCTCCTCTTAAATTGCTCCTACTGAAAACTTGTCTTGTGAATTTGGTTAGTTGAAATGTTTACATTGATTTGGAGTTAAACTTTTCTATTTATTTATACTGCAACTTAGTTAGAAAGAGAGCGTGTGATGCACTTAGGCCAAAAGCCCCCCCCCCCCCATTGTGCCTCCTTAAAAGAAAAACCCTAGGGCATCTCAAACAGACCAGTGGCCTTGCAAAAAGCCAAACAGTCATATAGTTGAACATTACAAAAGTCCACAGACTCAAAGCTTATGGCCTCGCAGAATTTGAATCTTAAGCTCATGTAAGTGTCGCACTTGCCGAAGACATGGCCCATAAATAGCCCAATCATAATCCTTCAGGACTTCCTATCCAGCCCAAGTATAAACTTTGGTAATCTGCCGGAGGATCCCTTAACGAAGTGTTTGGTTTGCCTCTTACCTTCAGAGCAAGTCTTTTCTTTATCTATCTCCTTAAATAGGCTCGTTCGGAGTGAGTACCTAAACTCAGAGAATTAAATGGGAACAAACGGTTGAGGTCCCACTGGCCTGTTCAATTAACCAAACCTTACGAGCCCATCAACCATTTCATTGCCATCCACATCCCGATGATCCGGTAGTAAAATGGGATTATTCTGGGTTCTTTGTGTTGGGGGCCCTTCTTGTTGAGTGTTGCATGTCCTACGTCCAGCATTGTCTGGCAACTACAGTCTCCAGATGACAATAGGCAGGATTGAACACAGAACTACAAAATTTCAGAATAGAACATAAAAAAGGCATTTTTTTTATTCTTTAAAATGGAAGTTAAAATAAAAGATCAAGAAGGGGTTCAAATACGATGTTACCAGAGGAGTATTGCAACTTCTTAGTATTTGAAACTATGAAATTTTATTTTGCAGAGATGTGGATCATTTAAATACAAATAGGTAAAATATTTTTTCGTTTTCCAAATATTTATGAGATTTAAATTATGCATATGACATTTGATAAGCATATATGCTAATGTCTTTCGGTTTTGTAAAACTGGAGATAATAATTGCATAATGCAAAAAGCATCAATTTTGGTCATTTATATTTTTTGTGAAAGTGCAGTTGAGAAGTGTGTATGTAAAATCAAACATGTCAAAAAATATAAAAAATGAGATAGGCATTGAATTTTATATAAAAAAAGCTGATCTGTCTTTGGCAAAAATAATTTAATATTTCGAAAAATATCTCTTAATTTAAAACAAAAAATCTGAGGAAGATAGAAATACGTGCATCTACCAAACATTTTTGTGGTTTTCCTTGCTTTGTAAATTTATGACATTTGTTTTTTCACACACACTCCTCAGATAAAATTTTCATTGTTAAAAGCTTCCCATGAAATTTAATGTAAATGAAGTTGTGCTCTAAGACTGTTGTATCGTGATTATCCATGCTACTCTATGCCTCGTGTATATGGAATTGTCATAATGATACCACAAAAAATATCATATCACTTTTATTTTTAGGAGATGCTCTGTAAGAGTGAAAAATATGAAGAACTGAAAGAAAGCTCTATTTTTTAAACCATTTACATCTATCTTTTTGCGATGTTTGAAACTTTTATGAATTTTTCCCATGGAACATATCATTGGTTTAAACTCTCTTATCCATCCAATCCACAGAGTAGTATTATATTGTTCTGTTATCTTTGTTTTTCCCATAAAATCTGCATTTTGGTAGTGACAGTAGAAAATAGTGTGACTAAACAGTACAAAAAAGAATTAAATCAACAATTATAAGAATGTTTACAGGTGTGTGTTAACAGTCTTACTCAAAGCCAAAACTGGTTTATATGTATAACAAACAATAAAAGACACTTTCTATGTTCTTACTTCTTAGTCAGTATAACCACTGTTAATGCCTACTCTTTTTCTACCAATGTATAGAATAGTGTTGTATTAGTGTTGCAACCCAAACATTTACATTGGGTTTGTAGTTTTATAAAGATTTTTAACCTAATTAAAATAAAATGTCTCACATTGAAAGTGCTCAAAGGTAAAACTTTACTTATTGTTTAAAAAACTCACAAAAATTTGTATTTCTGACGCATTTTGAAAAACTATCCCTTTGTTCAACTCTTAATCATTTCAATGACGCTAAAATGATAATTAATTATTTTAATGCAAGTTTGCCACTTGAAAATAATAACTAATTTCCCTAATTTTTCCAGGCTTTTTCAATTTAGTCCTTAAAATTCAGCTTTTATGCATTCAGAATTTGAATGCAGAATCATTTTCAGAATTTGGTGACTTTCATCCTATGGAAGCAGCCCATCATATTGTATATAAATGTATCAATTAAAATGTTATTAGCACATTTGGGAATTTTTTAATGTTACATATAGTTGTGTATCTTCTACTTTTACATACATTTTTTTAATATTATTTTATACACATAAATTTGCTTTTTTATGTATTTCTTTCACTTGCTATAAGTATTTGATAGATATTTTATTTGCCTTCTACAAGAATAAGTTTTAATTAAAATTGCTTTAGCTACAATTATAATCTAAGTTGTTGTTGACAATTATTTTCTAAGTGTTCCTAAATTTAGTTAAGATACTTTGCAAAAGTTAAATTATATTTCTTTTTAAAATTTTATTTAAAAAAGGGGAATTTTGCATATTAAATAGATTACTTCAAAATGTTGTTAATAGTGTTTGTGAATCTTTGTTATATTGTTATATTCAAATTTTGATGACTGTTGACATTATATAAATAATATTTATAAAGTGCCCACTTAAAAAATTACAGAAATATATTTTTCTTTAATTTAATCAGTTTTTGTCATTTGTGGTACAATTTATCCAGAACTATTTAAAAAAATGTTGGTAATGAATCTATATATTTTTATGAACTAATTTAATTAATTTGTAAAATTGATTTATGTAGTTTTTTAAATGACCAGGTCCATTACGAACCATCCGCATATCCAATTCTTAACTTATAGTTCTATTGAAGAATGATTGTTATGTACACTCCGTTCAAAATAAAGTAATATCCTTATTATTTGTGTTATAGTGAGTACTTGCTTTTATTTATTTCTACTACTAAACAAACCTCTACTACCTCGTAAAACAAGATTTTGTTTTAAGTCAAACTATGGTGTAAATAAGAACTATATATTTTATTTTCACTATATGCCTTTAAGCAACTAGAAAGTAGGTCAACTTTTTGGTTTATGGGCTATAGCTCATGAACAATTTTAGATATCCGTCAAGGTTAGTATTTGTTTAACTTGTTTATACAATATTAGTTATTAATTTCTGATGTCCAATGTTGGTAATGAATCTATATATTTTTATGAACTAATTTAATTAATTTGTAAAATTGATTTATGTAGTTTTTTAAATGACCAGGTCCATTACGAATTTGTTGTATTTTAAGTTAGAGCTATAACAAAAACGTGTCAATATTCTTGAATTCGACGCTCTTTAGTGTTGTTGATTTAAGTAATTTATACTATACCGTAATACTTCTTTCTAATGAGCTGAAAATATTGATATATCACACTCCCTGAAAATCTTAAATTAATTTTAATGACACCTACACTACCCTCCTTTCACAATTTTTTTAAAAATAACCTTCCCGTGGGTCCACCAACAGGGAAAATCGAGAAATTAGGGAATTTGTCCAATTTGGAAATATCAGGGATGTCAGGATTTTTTAAAAAAAGTTTGGGAATTTGACAAAAAAAAATATTTTCAAGTTGATTTATGGCTGTGAAACATTATTGATTGGTTGCAAATATTAGAAGGGTTAGTTTTTTGCTAATTTTATACATCATTGTTACTAATAAACACCCCCATTAACTTTTATTATTTTTTTATAACTAATACAGATCTATTAAATCATTCAAATTTTAGGGATATAATTATGGTGCAAATAGCACAAAAGGAATTATTTTTAAGTTCCTTTTAAATAGGATATCATTGTTTTTTCGAAGGTATTTACACTACCGAGCTATTCAGAAGAACAAAACAAAATACAAAAAAGTTAAAGAAAAAAAAATCTTATTAAGGTATTTCTATGAAGGAATTTTTTTTTGTTATACATATAATCTTTCGTAATTATTTGTCCTAACACATTGGTGTCGTATGGAAGTTTCTAAATTAGGATGATAGCTTGAGTATTGTCTATATAATCTGTCCGTGGTTTTAAATGAGGAGGAAGTATTTCCAAAAGCTCTTTAAAAGTTTGTAATAAAAATTGTAAATTATTTCTACAAAGAAAAATATCCATTTTAGGTAGTGTAAGTTAGAAAACTGAGGGAGCAATGGCCCCTTAGCTGAACAACATTTCAATTAACAAGTAAAATATTTTATTATTCATATGAGTTCATGTTATTTAACAAATGTTTCACGTCACACACAACAAAAGAAATTGGTTTGAAAGGAGCATATTTACAATTGCGGACAGCAAGCACATAGCTCTCACTTAGAGTATTATAATGGCGATCACGTGAAAATGGTAGAACAGTATAGGAGCCATCTAGATACGTTGTGCAAACGGGTTTCTAAATCCATATTACAAGTGTGTAGTGGTAATTAAAAACAAAGAAAATTATTCTCACTCTTTTAACAAATTTCACACCAATTCAGCAATAGTTTTCACCCTATGGAACTTGGCATAGAGTTACCATAGCCAGCAACTCGAAAGTTTCGTAATCGCCAAATAGAATTTTGAAGCCATAATTTTCAAAGCATTCTGCACATTATTTAAAATATTATATATATATATATATATATATATATTATGCGAAGCTTTAAATAAAATTTAATTATTTTAACCTTCAAAAGGTCAACAAATATAAAATTTTGCTGTTTTGGAAAGAATTTCACAACTTTATTAAAAAAGGCGATGTTTTATTCGCCAAATCTGGCCTGAAGTAGAATTTATATTTAACAAATAAATTCGAATAGTTAATATAATTTTTTGTTTGACATGTAACACATCAACGTTTTAAATAGATGGAGAGTTGTAGTCAATATTTGGGTTTTCTTCCATCAGCAAACTTAACTTGTACCCATCTCTTATCTTTATTTGATGTCATTCCGAGCATGCTCAGTAATCGTCTTTGTGATTTTGCTGGAGAACTGAAAATGGCAGCACTTGCAGAAGAGCCGCCAGTACTTTTAGCTAGAAGAAGAGCAATTGTGGCGGCGCTAGAATGAGTTGGCTTCCGTGTGCGCCCACACGCCCACGACGAACATCTCGATGTCGCACTCGTCATGGCCCTTGACGATTCGGAAGTAACCGCCCTCGCCCCACTGCTGGCCCCACGAATTCGCACACCGCTGGAAAGAAAGAGAAACTTCCGTTAAGATTTCACATTAAATATATTTCTTCGAAATATTCATTTAAGAGCCGTTTCTCATTTAGATTTAGAAATTAAAAGTTAAACAGTTTGGTTTGGTTAATTAACGTCGCACTAGAGCTGCACAGTGGGATATTGGCGACGGTTCGGGGCCTATCTCAAAGGAAAGACTCGGGAACGATGCCTCGTATTTTTGAACCACGGTCAGATGACGAGGACAACACACGAGCTGGCACCCAACGCCTTCAATAGACGTCGGGACTTTGGACCCCGATCAGATTTATCGTGCGACGTGCACCAGTCTCGTATACACGCCGTTAATTTTTGTGGATGTTCTGGACGACATTCTAGTATTTTGGTAGCGAAGTTGGCCACCCTCCGATCGCAATATCACTACTTTTTTACTATTCTTTAGTCTAGTCCGCGCAAAGGTTCGAACCGTAGACCCTTTGGATTCCCAGCTGTAGCCTTAATCCACTCGGCCACGGAGACCGACCTCTAAAAGTTAAACAGAGGGCCGACCACCTTTTTCTAATATTGTTACTAAACGAAATACAGGTGTCAAAGAATATTTTGTCACTAAGCATACTTCAGGCATTAAATAGTGTATCCTTGTAAATTAATGTATTAATAAAAATTCAATTGTATTTAACTTTAAATTATTCTAATAATAACATGTTATCGTTAGTGAAATGACTTGTCATTCCTTAAATAATAAGGTAATGGTATTTGAGCTTGTATTTGTTTTTCCAACTTCGATATTTTTAGAAGAGTTTGTGTGTAAAAAAGGAAGACATGAAAATAACACTTTTTCAGTGCAGGTAATGGATTTTGGTTTGGTTAATTAACGTCGCACTAGAGCGTGCAGGTAATAGAAGGATAAAACTTATTTATTTTTTCCAAAAACGCAGATTAAACTCATAAATTATATCTGCAGATGCAGACTAACAAAGTTGCCACACAAATACTTACTATTTGGGTTAACATCGCGATGCATCAGAAATTCTCAACATCGCCCAAGTCTACTTTGTCGGTGACATGATAACTCAAGAACGGTTAGTGTCACAACAATCAAAATTGATATTCAACTTGCTGATGTATAAGGAAAGAAACAGTAATATTAGCGTCAAAATAGAAAAGAGTTTACAAGGAGTAGTTTTGGTATTTCCATAATTGATCATGTAAAATTTATTTTTCGAAATTTGCATGTTAGAAGCATATTAAGGTGTCCATATCTTGGTATTTTGCGATATTTCTTGAATTTCTTTAGAGATCGCGGGGAAATGTAAATTATGTTGTGAATTTCATATCACTTTTATTTATGCAATTTTTTTAACTTATGGGAAAATAATATAATTTATTATTAAAAAAATATATTAAAACTTACCCAATATTTAAGTCTTTTGCCATCTATCGTGTCTTCACCCCATCTGAAAGTGAGATTAATTTAGTAAGTGTAATAATATCATGAAATTAAATATATCTAGCTGAAATACCAGTTCAAAACAGTTCCATAATCAGTGAAAAAAGGGTCTCTTGTTTCTTGTTATGATTCGAAAAGACAACACTATTATTTATTTAACTAGGGACTCCGCCCTCTGCTCCCTGACGCTCCTCCACCCCCCACGGACCTTCCGAAACTGCTTTTCCAGTTAGCATAAACAGACACAATGGAAATGTTTTTTTATTTTATGAACAAATATTATACATATATATTGAAGCAATAGATTACGTCGAAATACTTTGTTTAGTACCGAAACCATAGCGCTAGCACATCGAAGTTGCATTATTTATCGAAATAAAATTTTATCCATTGCCCAAAATGGCCTTACTCATATTTATGTCAATTTATCACGTAGTTGAAGTGTAAGGATGAAATATGGTTGTTTTGATTGTATAAAAATTATATGGCTGTTTTTGACCTCGTACCCCATGTGTCGGACTCGTTTTAGACTTTTCACGTGAAAATAGCCGTTCTCCTAAGCCAGGACCTATTTTAACGCGGAATCGTGTTTTAATTGTGGAGTGGTGAAATTTAAAGTTAATAATAATTAAAAACGGGGGAAAACAATTTGAATAAAGAAATCTGAATCTTTCTACTTTAATTAAATTTCCTAACAGAATTGCTTTTTTTAAAAAAAAAGACAACTTGCTAGTCATTAATTTCCCTTCAGGTGAGACATAGACGATTGTGACTTTCATTGAATATTACCTTTTTAAAAAATCTGAGTTAATCAAAGGATAAAAAAAATTGTGATCTACTTTTTACTAATTCAAAAGTGAAGTCACTATACCACAGTTGCCCATACCAAAATTTATTCTTAAAAACTATCTGTTTGGCCCCGCATTGTTGGGGGAACTCGTTAAGACATACATTAAACAAATTGTTAAGTAACCCTCTTTGGGACTCGAACCCGCGACCTATTGTTCCGAACCCCGTGCATAATCAACGGAGCAGCAAAGGCAGGCTCTAGAATGTAGATCTTGAAAATGTTTGTTGAAAAGATCGATCCACATTTCTAAAACTATTTAAAAAACTAAATGGAATTTTACAAATCCGAGCCTCAGATGCACAGCTTGAGAATAAATACTACTTATCCACACATTTTCTTCTTTTATAGACATAGGAAGTAGGTGTTTTGCGATCCACAGACAGACACTTTCTCTTATTGTTGTAGACAAATTCCGAAAATGTATCGAAACAAAATGTTCTTTAAAAAAAATAACTTTAAAATTTTTTGTGTAGACGTAATTTAAATTTCCGATTCCGGTCATGGGCGAGTCGTGTTTTCCGCTCCCCCATGGGCAGTCATCGTCACATTCTGATTGGTTCGGTTTGGTTAATTTACGTCGCACTAGAGCTGCGCAGTGGGCTATTGGCGACAGTTCGGGGTCAATCTCGAAGGGAAGACCCGGGAACACATACACATTCATACATGCACCTCGTTATTTTAGAACCATGGTCAGATGACGAGGAAACACCTGAACTGGCTCCCAACGCCTTCAATAGACGTCGGGACTTTGGACCCCGATCAGATTTATCGTGCACCAGTCCCGTATACACGCCAGTATAATTTGTTGGATTTTCTGGACGACTTTCTAGTATTTTTGTAGCGAAGCTGGTAACCCTCCGATGGCAAGATCACTACTTTTCTTTGTCAAGTCCATTGCACGGATTCGAACCACCAATCCTCTGATTAGTAGCTGAACGCCTTACCAACTGAGCAATTGGGACTCCGTCACATGTTGAAGGCTGAAAAGCCGTGGAAGGGTGGTCGAACAGAACGACCCAGAGCTTTCAGCCGCAATCCCAAGTAAAAAGGAGCCAAGGAAAATCGGGCCAATGCAGGTGGAGGGAAACATTGGAAGTAAACGTTTCCGAATGACTATTGGACAAAGCTAGATACGACTGTGGCCCTGGCTTTATAATAGGCCCAGGTCAATTTGTTCTTCAAGTGGTACCATAGTCTTTAATCTGTCGTTGAATTGGGCAATAAATTCGGTGAATTGGGTCGAATGATTATACGAAAAATATATATCGCACAATATATACTATACCCTATTATTCTGACTGAGTGCCAGTCTTGCTGTCTGTAGGGCTGCGGCAGACCTGAAGTGAGGGATTCGATGTGATGATAAATACCGCTGTTATACAGAAAAAAGTCGGAATTCACCTTGAAGGTGGCTGAAATGAAATTAAGAATTCAGAAACACAGTATGCGAGCGTGTATACTTATTATAAATCAAGAAAAGGGGTCGTTTCTATACATGAACTTGGAGATATGGCATTATGCGTGACATTCACCAGATCGGTCTGCGCGGTAATCTCCCTATATTTTTAGATAACTTTTTAAAGACAAGAACTTTTCAAGTTCGAATTGATAATGTTTTATCAGAATATTTTACACAAGACGAAGGCGTACCGCAAGGTAGCGTCCTGAGTGTCATTTTATTTATCATAAAAATTAACGGCATTATACATCAGCTTCCCCATATGTTCATGGCTCACTTTTTGTAGAGGATTTTCAGATTCATTGCGCGGGAGAGGACATGGACTTCATTAAAAGACAATTAAATACTGCCATCACTAACATAACTAACTGGACAAAACTCAATGGGTTTGTTATTTCTGCGGAAAAAACTGTTGGTGTTCATTTTTGCAGGAGACGTGGATTGCATCCCGACCCTGACATTTTATTAAATAGACGACTCATTCCAATGATGACAGAATTTAAATTTTTAGGTGTAATTTTTGATGCAAAGCTTAATTTTAAAGCTCACATCAATGACTTAAAACGAAAATGTAATTTATCTCTAAATATTCTAAAGGTCTTATCACATGCGTCATGGGGGGCGGATCAAGTGTCAATGCTTAAAATTTATAAAGCATTGATACGATCCAAGCTCGATTACGGCTGTGAGATCTATGGCTCCACTGCAAAATCGTATTTGAAACCACTTGATGCGATTCACCATCAAGGTATTCGTATTTGCACGGGTGCGTTTCGAACATCGCCAATAGAAAGTTTGTATGCAATTACAAATGAACCGTCTTCAGAAAACAGGCGACAGAGACTGTCTCTTAACTATTTTTTTAAAATCAAAAGCATCGAAAATCATCCCATGTTCCATAAAGTCATGTATCCCATTTATAGCGCCTTATTTACATTTCGACCATCTATCACACCAACATTTGGTTTTAGAATCAGACAAATTTTGACATTTTATAACATTGACGACTTTCCAGTTCTTAACAGAGGGGACGAACCTCCACCTTGGAGTGACACTAACATATAATTTATTAATGAATTCACTAAACTTCATAAGCCCACAACGCCGCATATTGTTTTTAAGCAGATGTTTTATTTACACAGACAACAGTACAGCGAATACCACGCCATCTTCACTGATGGATCTAAATCTATTGACCATGTCGGATCGGCTGCTGTTTTTAACAGGATAACAATTTCTACTAGAATGCATTCATTCTGTTCCGTTTTTACATCAGAAGTATATGCAATATATGTAGCTTTGACGAAGTTGTCTCGTTTATCGCACAGAAAAATTATTTTATATACAGATTCAATGAGCAGCATTGAAGCTTTGCAAAATGTTTCGTGCAAAAGCCATCCTTTGATTTTTCAAATAGTTGAAGTGTATACCAGGCTCCAAGAACAATATTTTGACATCATGCTTTGCTGGATACCTAGCCATGTTGGTATTCCGGGTAACGATAAAGCGGATAACGCAGCTAAAAATGCTCGCAATTATTCATATAACCTTGTACCTCTGGATGATTCAAAACTGGCTATTAAACAAGCACATGATGCAGTATGGCAGATTCATTGGAGTAACCAAACTAGTAATAAATTGCATGCTATAAAGCCAAAACTAAAATCATTTAAAAATACACCTTGCAATAGGAAAAATGATGTAATTTTGACAAGGCTTCGAATAGGCCACACCCGATTGACCCACAAGCACCTTTTAGTTTCTGAACCGACACCGACATGTCTTCGGTGTAACTGTGTTTTGTCCGTTAAACATTTTATGTGTATTTGTCCTAATTTAAATAATGAGAGAATAAAATATTTCGGCACTGCAAATCCCATCTTAAAAGACTTATTAAGTAATGATCCGCACCCAAACTTGTTCGAATTTCTGTACGACACTGGTTTAGTAAATTATATTTAAATGTCTAAAGATTCGTAACTATGTCAATGTTTGGCGCAGCTTAGCCAGTTTGGCTCTTGTGCCACTAAACAACATCCAACCAACCAACCAATCTATACATGAAATGTGTTTTTTTTTTAATTCTTTTTAAGAACATTGTTTGTGCAATGCAATATGAAAAATATTTTTTGCTAACCCTTCGCAGTCGAGCGACAATTCTCAGTAGTCAAAAGAACGTCATGTTTTATTTCCTGTTCTTTAAATGAATAAGAACAAGAAGTTCTTGAGTTTAAAAATCGTCTTTTATTCCTGTTCTCTCATTCACTCCGAAACAGAATGTTATTTTTGTTGGCCGGATAGAAGAACTTCTTACTAGAGCCACACAATGGGCTATGGGTAAGGTTACAAGAAAAGTCAAATTTCGAACAATTGTCAGATACCAAAATCTACTCCTGAGGTCATTCGGACAAAGACGGATTTAACGTGCACCAGTCCTCCCTATGGGGTGAACCCGTATGTTCGGTAGACGGTTGAGGTACCTTCTACTTACAATATTTTTAAATACCAAATATTTTTGAAATGTAGGGTTCATTGGAACTATAGTTTAAGTAATCAAGACTAAGTTGCCGAAATGGGGAAAAAAATAACGATTATTGTAAACTTAGCAATGCTTATCTTACCTTGGACAGGACCATTAAAATAAATTTCTCTCATAATTTCCTCTTCCTAAAAATACAAAGAAAATATACTTTAGGTATAAATTTAAAAAAAATTAATGCAGTATCGTAACTTGAGGTTACTTGGACTCTGGGTCCAAAAATGAAGCGGAACTAATCTCAAATCTCAGCTTAATCGGGACGTTGGATAGCATTTTTTAAGTAGAGTTATAGACAAATGGAATAGTTTGCCTGAGTATATTATTAATTCTTCATGAGTGGGTAGTTTTAAAAAGTCATTGGATCGGCATTGGTATATCGTGAGGATGCTAGATTGACAGGACCAAACCTTGCTGGGTTTTAAGCCAAGTTGGTCGACATTATTTGCATTTGACAGTTCCACCCACTTTCGATCTTGTGTTGGAATACAGTAGAACTCCGATTATCCAGATCAATTGGGTCAGATCCCATCCGGATAATTATTCTTAGAAAAAAAAACGAATTTTGCTTTGGTGTGTAATGTAATTTATTGATTATTAAAAACTATATCATTAACCGATAAAAAAAATTTTAAATGTGGATTTTACCAATTTCTTTTTATTCTTACAAAGCGATCCGGATGATTGGCTACCCACTTTCTTTAATCCGGATAACTGAAGTTCTACACTAAAATGACAATGTTTACATTATGTTCTAAAACCCATTTCCTTGGTCACGGACGAAGTACAGCCATTTAGGCTCAAATTTTAGTGGCGACATCTTGTGAGATGTCCAAGAAACAACAACTGACCATATTTCGGACAGTAGGGAATCCTGTTTGACTTTGGTCGATTTCTACCAACTGGATTGCGTTTCTACGCAAGTGCCATATTTCTTATGGGGAGAAGAGGGGATGACTCACTTTGGGTCCCACCCTGTAGGGCGGCGTGGAGAAGTAGAGCCCGTCCTCAGTCGTCCCGCTGGGACACCGCACACGTCCCTTGACTCCGTTGGCGAACGGACACTTGGGATCTTCCTTGCCGACGTACGGAAAACAGTCCTTGGTGGTAATCCTAACAAGAGAGAACCAATTCAACAACTCGTCCGAAACAGTTTCAGAGATAGAACTCGAAGCGGTAAAATGAGAGGGCAGCAAATTTTTACATTTTTTTTTATCAAATGTATATATATTTTTCTTTTGAATTATAAAAAAGTATTTTGAGTGAGAGTATTTTTTCTGTGCTCATTTAATTTATTATTTGATACATATGTTAAAAAATTAGCAAATAAAAATGAACTTTTTTTTAAATATATTATTTAACTAAAAATCTGTTCTATTACAACCCAACTTCGAACATATATAAAAAAATAAATAATTGTAACATTTTGATCCTTACTCTACTTTTCTGAAAAAAGGGGCTTCAAATTTGTTATTGTTAACGACTTACATCGTTAAAAAAATAAATTGAGTCGTCCTTGGATTTCTAGTTTTTCTAGCAATACATATAAACTTTAAATTCATAGAAATATTCGATGTTGAATAGAAATATTCGATGTTTCAAATCCCAAGCATTTTGGGTGTTCTTTGGAATTTACGTCTATTAAAATAATAATAATTAAAAAGTAGTTATAATATACATACATTAGAAATGTAAAGTAAATTATACGACAGAAAAAACAACTCTACAATGTTTCCCCCTTTTTCTAACCGCTCAGTAAATCCGGTACTGCTTGTAGTATGATGTTGCTGTCAAGATTTACATAACTTTCCACGATATAAAAGTACGTGAAATCCTTACCCTTTCTTTCTGAGGAAGAACCACGCCTTGTCGAGGTGTCCCCCTTTGCAGGCCCGCTGTCCCCGCCGCTGACACGAAAGCAGATGCTGCGGGGAGAGCTCCCGCGTCTCCTGGCCCAGCGACTCGATGGCCAGGCGATCAGAGGCCAGGGCTGCAACACACACACGTTTTCTGCTTATTATAGTTGCAATATGGCTGCCACGCGTACACCGTTCAAACTTACGCTACTAATACCCAGGTCCTGCGCAACTGTTTAATGATAGAACGTACGACATCCTCCCAGAAGGACATAGTGTACAACCGGTAGGACTCACCACTCACCTCTTTAGGATCGTACAGAGCTTTTTACTTTCTTCTGGCAGGATGGCCTGCACTACCAGCAGAAAATTTTGAATTGACGCAAAACAAAAAAAAAAGTTTATAAATTTCGACTGTAATTATTTTATGATAATTTCAAAATTCTGAAGTTTGCTATTTAACAAAAGTAAAGTGAGCTTGTAATACTCACGTTATGTGCGTCATCACTGGTATTTCCGACAAATTCGCTTTTTAATTCACGTTCCGAGTTCAAAATGTATACAAATCAGACGTCCTACGTGCAGGACGAAGTGTATGGTGGGAAGCCATGTACAAAAGTGCCTCTGGAAGGTACTTCTGGCAGGATTTTAGTATGTACGTTGAATAACTAAGATTGAATAGAGGGTGTCTCAAAAGTGCACTTGAGAACTTGGAGGGTTGATTGAAATACTGTTGCACTGCCTCGTTAATTTTAAACCATGGTCGGATGAAAAAGGGAGCTGGTAACACACACTCTGATGCTAGCGCGACGATATTTGTGACATTTAACGTACATCAGCCCCTCTCTATGAATGAGCAGCATTAGTTCACAGGACGAAATTCGCAAACCTTCAATTACGAGGTTTCGACGTTTATTCACATACACACGTGTGACCCGATTGTGCTAGCAGAGTATGTAATTGTTATACGATTTTCTATTTTAATTCGTGTCAGCATAATCTGAATAAATATGGACTATTTACATTCTTTAGTAGTTCAGCTAGATGCATTGAACTGATTGACGCATAATTCACAATTCAAATTCAAAAAATTATCTCGCAAACTATTTTAGATATCGCTAAATTAATTACTATTTGCTGTTTAACTGTAAGATGTATACGATATTACCGCCACCAGAAAACTTCCCGCCAGTCTGGAAGATGCTTTAGAAACGGACGATTTTACTCAATCCTGGGGGTGAAGCAAAGCCTTAAAAATATGAAAGAATTTTGATTTCTTACTATAACCCAGCCCTTTCACTTTCCAAATCGACCGTTTTTATGGCAGCCGCCAGATAACAGAATTATGGTGCAGAGTTTTCTGCTGGAGGTGGGACAGTAGTTATATACAGGGCATGATTTAAAAGTTCAGGGTACTATAGGTACAACGTCATTGATGGGGACCCTCTCGTAAAAATACTCTTAAAATTATAAACATCGCATATTAAATGTATTATTCATCTGCATACAATGAAATTATATAATTAAAAAAAAATGCTTAAGAGTTATAAGAAATTGCATTAATAATAACAGATTTGTCAAAATATAGGCAATTTTGTAAAATTAAATATAACTTGGGGCCTCTAAAATCATGGGTAACTAGGCCCGTGCCTAAAGGTAAATCAGGCCATTATTACGTATAAAATTCAGATAGTATAATTTTTTTAATGTAGATATAAAATATATTCGTTTCATAATGATCGATATAGAGTAGCGAGTGTGGGGGCCTCACCAGTCGTGGAGAATGCCCAGGACGCCCCGCAGTCTCCTTGGTCGGAGACGGGCGAGATGAGCCGTCTCCACTTCTGCCGGGAGTCGAACTCCTCCGGCAAGGGTCCGTTCGTCATCTGGTGGATCTCGGTCATTTCGAGCACCTGCAAGGTTCACAGCACTCACGAGAAGGAACACCATGCGAATTCAAATAAATAATCACTTCAAAAATAGACTCGGGACTCCAGTACGGTAGCAGCTGTCATCACCCATAGCTTTCTCAATCGAAGAAGTAAACAGAGTTCGGATCACGTGACGTGTACCGTCCAATCAAATGCTTTCCCCTTCGCTACTTTTTTCGGATAGCACAGGCACACTATTAAATACTTCACAGGTCAATAATTCATTAAATGTTAAAATAAAATAAAACTTTCGTGAGATTGAAGCGATTATCGTGGTATTTAGAATGGTATAGATTTTATTGCATATTGATCAAAATTTACCGAGTAAACTAACGTTTCATGATTGATTTTCGTGTCAAGGTCATTCAGATTCACTAGCCTCGCTAAAAACGTTTCACTTCAAAACTCGGATGGGGCTGTACACACCTAACGATAACACCACCTAAAGATATGGGACAGGCGGTGTTGGCTGTGTCCGGGTATGGTCAGTTTTACGTGTAGCTTCATATCAGCAGATTATATAAATAATAATTGGTCGCCACAGAAAATATAATAAAGATAACCAAGCTGTTAGGTCCGAGACCTTGGGCTTTCATCCACGTCTCGTACGTGAACGATTTTATTTCAAGATTATACACCCCTTGGTGATTATTTTTAAAACAGTTAATTTTAACAACCTAATTTTAAATTAATGTACATCGAGCTATTTTGCACTGAATTATAGAGTCAAAATGGATCCTCAAAAAAGTGAGACGTTAGGTTTTTATACTGATATAGGAGATTTTAAACTAAATGGGATAAAATGATATTTGGACTAAGAAAATAGTTAATTTGATAGAAAATTCAAAGGGGAATTCAGTGATGTATTTTTAAAATTTTGACAAAATCGTTTTGAATGCTTGTTTTTCAAATACATTACTTAAAAACTTTAACAAAAACTCACCGGTCTTGTTGGTTTAAATGTGCCTAAGCGATACTTGATGCCGTCTTCTAAAGTTTTTCCCCAAAAGAAAGAATAATTGCTGGATTTCCATCTGAAAAGAAATAAGAAAATAGGTTAACATGTTATTTTCTCATATTAAAGTTTTCTTTATAACTTTGTCGACTAAACACATATTGGATTTAGTAAAATGTTTAATTTTAAAATTTGGGCGAAATCGCTAGTCTGCTGTGTCAAAATGAATATTTCAGACAATAAAATAAAATCCAAACTGTATCCTCTATCAAATAAAATACTCATAGAAATAACGTAATAAATGCATGCTAAATAAATTAATGTATTTAAATGAATAGGTAATTAATTAAAAAAAATTAAAAATTAATTTAATTAAACAATTTTAAGAATAAATCTTTTAAAAAACGTGAGCCACTAAAATCATTTACAACTTCATTTTTTTTACGAAAATTTGGCGCTTTCCGTAGCCTTAAAACTCCAAGCAGCTGTACTATGTGTATAGCTGGGGCCTTAGTCGCCCCTAAATATAAAATATGGCCGAATATGATATTGGGCAATTGCTATATACTAAAAATAATTTTGAATTAAATGAACCTACAACACCAAACATCATTTGGAGAGCTCACAATTAAAAAAAAACATGTTTGTCAGATGGCAAATCTCAAAAACACGCAAAAATGTTTGGTAGCCCATTTCTATGAACCTCCAGATTTTCAAGTTTTGAAATGAAAGGAATATTTTTAGAAATATTAAGATTTTTTCAGGCCATTCTTTCCATAAAATTCATTGTTTATGTAATATTTTTCATTTTATGACGTTTTAAATTTTTTGCATGTGCTCTCCTAATCTTCTAAGTCCATGTTTGAAATAAAGATATTAGACTCAGGATGTGACGCCATATTTTTTCGATCGCACTTTTCTCGGAAACTGTGAATCGCGGAGGAATGGTTATTTGAAAATTTTTCATGTACTTCGATGGTATATTTTTGCTCTGCAGAGTTTTTGTGGTATACATACCCGTGCCGCCCTTCGTTGATGGCTGACAGCAGTTCCGGCCTCACAAGACACACATTCTGCTCGCAATCGAATTCGAATTTCGACAGGCCTTTGATCCGACAAGTACTGCAAGACAGAAGAAACGAACGTATAAATAGGGATACAAAAACATATAAATGCACCTTGATTTACCTATAATTATATGTGTTTTAAGAGTATATTTTGTGTTGAGTTTTCGCTGTAGTTGTTATGAATGCAGTAATCTTGGTGAATTCCGTCTTTCTAAAACACATGAATTTTTTTTTAAATTGTTCTGTCCTTATTTATCATTCAAATGATATAGATATTCAATATATGTAGTAAAATTTGGGTAAACATATTTCATGACGATATTTATTTTTTTAATTTTTATAAAAATATATGCAATTTGTTCGATTTTTATCGATTGCACTAAAAGGAAGATACTGTTTTGACCCATTTGGAAACATTTATACGTGGGATATCAGCACAACTCTGTTCACTTACTCAATTTCTTGCACTAGATAACATGTTTGATATTTACGTTCTTTTTATGGAACAGTTACATTCCCCGTTCCTGTTCTTCTTAAAGAGTATTCTTTAGTGTGTCCTTTTTATGTTTAGGGCGGGTAATTATAAAAATAAGAAAGTTATGCGTGAAGCTGAATTTTAACTTCAGTATACCAAACATATATTTAATGGTTTAAGACATTTGTCAAACGTTTAAAAAAAACACAGAGGTTGTGAGGAATTTCAATCTGAAGAAAGTTTTAGATGACCCACATATACTTGTTGCTCTAGATGACAAAAATAATTTATATTAAAACTTTTAAGAGAATAACTTTTTTAAACTCAGAATATATTGTTCAGGAGAAAAATAACACGTCATTGTTTTGGTGACTTAACCCTTTGCATTCCGTTGGCGCCGCTAAGGCAACAACATAACGACTCGTTCTTTTGGTTCCCTGTTCTTTAAAATAAACGAGAACAGCATGATCTTGTGTTTAAAAAACATTGATATTTTTTTCAACTTGTTGTCTTGCAGATCCAAAACAGATTAGGTTTCTTTTTCTATATGCATAACAAATTCTAGGGAAAAGAACATAAAGATAAATAACTGTTCCATAGAAAGAACGGAAAACACAAAGAGTTCTTGGAGTGCAAAGGGTTAAAGGTGACACTCGAGTGCAAAGGGTTAATAAAATGTATCGATACCCAAGTGAATGTCATACTTTAAAATAGAGTTATATAACAAGGTAACGAATGAATTTTTATGTTACAGAACGCATGCAGTTCTCGTTCAATTTGATGAACAGGGAACAAAAGAATAGGTCGTTATTTTGTTGACTGAGAGTTTCTTGATTTATTCTCGTTAGGGGCAATTATTGCTAAAACTTTGTTAATACTGGAAGGTTAGGTACTAAACTTTTTTTGTAAGTTTTGTTACTAATAAAGACAAGAAGATTTTTTAAATTAATTGATGTTTGTCATTAATTATTGGATAATTATTAAATTATTCATTCTTTAATTGCATAATAATGGTGCAAATAGTGCAAAAGATTTTTTTTTTTAAATCCTTCTTTAATAGTATATCACTCTCTTTTTCAAAGATGTTTCTAAAGAGTTATTCAGAAGGGCAAAAATATAGGATTTTTTAAAAATATTAAAGTAAAAATAAAGATTCAAAAAAATATATATTAGATATTTCTGTGTAGAGAGGTTTTTGCACGCATATGCCATAATTATTTGTACTCGCGTTCGTTTTGGTGTAAAAGTTTGTAAAAGGGGGGTGGCAACTCAAGTAAAATAAGGAGGCAATACTTCCAAAAGTCCTTCAAAATCCACGTTCGGTCTAATAGAATCGTGTATTAAATTATCTGATTTTTTTTAAAAATCCTTCTACAATGAAAAAAAAGTCTATTGTAGGTATGGTGGTAGTGTAAGTTAGGGGTAGTGTAAGTTAGAAAATTTCATAGTGGGCAATTGTCAATAATGCCCTATATAGCTAGATCCGCTTACTCGGGAGTCGCTACTAGAATCCAAAGAGTTAATAGGAAACTCTTTCCTTTTAATGAAGATTGAACATGTCGCGGCACACATTTTACAAGAACTATTTCAGTTTGTACATTCAATCAAGAACAAGTCCTTAATGCTCCTTTCCACACAACACGCCAACGCTTGAGCTACTGTCTTGCTCATTTAAACTAATCTTAACTTACCTAATCATTACTCTCCGACATAACACAATCGCCCACTTTTGATCTCTCGTAATTGTTTTTAAGTGGAATGTTTCGTCACAGGAGTCTGCAGATCAGATGTAAATTTTCCTAAGTCATTTGCACTTGAACTAACACTTTAGAAGGTGAAGGATTTTTACGCATAAACAATACGGCACATTTTTATATCATTCATTAATGGCGGAAAATTTTGGCATATATGATTCAAAAGGTTTCGAACTATTCATGATCCTCAATCATTATAACATAGTTCGAAACTTTCATGGTCCTCAATAAAGTTATTTTCCCCGTTTTGGCCACTGGTCAGCATAAAATGGGTATTGGTGGTATATTTGTATACTTTTTCTATTATTTGATGACGGTTCAAATAACTTCACTTGAGGCTCTTAAATACATCAACCATAGAATACATGTAACCTCTATAGACCTTATATCGTGATCTTTGTGGAAAAACTCACTTAAGCCCGTTTTCTTCAGTTTTTTAATATGTCTACCTAATGCTAAAGTAGTAAACTGTTGTTGAGAAAAAGTCCCAAGAGTCAACATTTGACTTACCATTTATTACAATTGATACGGAGAACGTGTCCTAGATTGTAGTACTTGCCTTGATGCAGACACTCTGAAAATAAATTGATAAAATAAGAATAATATTTTATTATTACCAAATTATGTACTTAAACAATTGAAATATTTAATAGACATTGATCCGGGAAAAAAGTGTAATTGCAAAAGATCCAATTCTGACTATTATGCATATCCATTGTTAGGAATAACATTCAGACAGGAATGTAACAAAATGACAGGATAAAGTGTCTCTGTACCTCGATTTATTCTACTTAGAGGCGCTTCACCCTGACAAACACACGTTATTTTTTGCAATTTTTACACATTATTTAAACATCATTTAATAAATGCAATTAAATACATGCATTTTGATCCGAACAAAGTGACGTTGTGTTCACGACTAGCCCTTTGAGGAATACCAGAGAAATCGAATTACATCAGGGGGGGGGGGGGCAGAAAAGGGGTTTGTTACAGCTCACTGGCCTCGGAGGTCAAGAGTGTTTTTATCAAAGTTAAAAATCGTACTTAGAGTGTAATTATTTTTACATAAGACGTTATTCCAGTCAAGTAAATAAAATTTTTGGCTAGTAGGAAGATTCACCAGTTGTTGTGTCAGCCAGTGATGAAGCGGACGGGCCTGCAGAAACTGCAATAGAGGGAGGGGGGGGGGGCTCAGGCAACCAGGGGGCCTACTGAGGAGAAGAATAAATTATTTCCGCAATGGCCAGTCCAAAACGTTCATCAAACCAAAAGATGAATCCAGTCTAGAATGAAAATAACTTTTTATATGTAGCAAATATAATTAAATAACACCTACACAATTATTAATCGGTTCTCGAAATTATGATTTCTATTTAATATTTAAAAAAAATCCTTTCAGTTTTTTTATCAATCTCCCAAAAAGTGAAATAAATTACTATGTTCATGAAATAGCTAGTTAATGATAGATATGAAGACACACAAATGAATATAACTGTAAATATGACTATAGAGACTATTAGGGTCAATTAGATTTTTTGTTAAATGTTTAGAACATGCCTTCGAGCATTTCCTTTGTAGATTGACGTACAAGACGCTGTCGGTTCCAGTATCTCGGATGGCAACGAACCAATCTAGTGTCCGCCAGGGCCCGATTAAGACACTGAAGCAAGGGAAGCCCGCCTTTAAATGGGGGCCCCATTGCTCTCAAATAGACCTTCTAACATTAAATCGTACATTTACATGCACTAAAATCATTGACCTTGAATGATATTAAAATGAAACATATTATAAATAATGTAACAAATATATTAATAAGTATTCCTAGTTGATTTTTTCTAATATTTTAACAAATTTAACGCAAGCAGCAACTTTTTCTTATTAAAGTTTGGAATGGAATTTTCTTTTAAGAGAAATTATGTTAGGGGTGTTAAATATTATATAAAATATGTGATTTGGGGGCCCCTCAAAAATAAAAAGTATAAGCCTGGGCTTCACGGGCCTATTCGGTAATCAGGCCCTGGTGTCCGCTATGGAGGGAAAGCGCAAGAACATGTTTCCTACCTTTAAACTATTTGGTTTGGTTTGGTTAATTAACGTCGCACTAGAGCTGCACAGTGAGCTATTGGCGACGGTTAAACTATGTGGAAAGGGGCCTAAAATAGTTTTTGCTGAAGGGCCCTGACTAGAATCTTTATCCACTGGACATCGGGGCCCCCTATCTACGCCCCGTGCTTGTTCTGCTTTATTTCAAGATTTGACACTCATCAAGTAATGAATAATCTATATATATAAATGCGAAAAACCCACTCATCACTCATCACTAATTCTCCAACTTCCCGTATACCTATGAAGATGAAATTTGGCAAAGTTGCTCCTAATGCCTTAAATAGGAAAAGTAAGCTATTTTTGTTCCGATCGAACGGATTTAAGGGGGTGTAAAACCCCTTTTTCGAAACTTCTCCATAGGATTAACATGGAGAACATGTAACAATGCAAAATATAAAATTTAAACAATGGAAATTTTTAATATTATGTAACGTACGAGGAGCATTCTGATTGGCTGATGACTAAATATCGCCAAAATGTCGCCAAATAACTAAAAACTGTCGCCAAATAACTAAAAACTGTCGCCAAATTAATAAACTTCGCCAAATAAATTAAAATTTCACCGAATGAATAAAACATTTCGCCAAATTAATAAAATATCGCCAAATGAACTAAAATATGATCATATATGTAAAAATAATATAAAAACCGGCCCGTCGCACCGGGGGGGATTTAACTGTGAAAAAGAAAACAAAACGAAAAATGCTACGACCAAAAGTGCAAGCCATACGAAAAATATATTATCAAACTGAAGAGAAGTATACAGTATGAATAATATAAAGGTTCAAGACAGGAAGCCCATCGCTAAATAAAAGTTTGTAATTTAGCCTCCGTGCACTCAGTTAGTTTTGTGTTATCCATTATTTATTAGTTTACCTGCCGAGAGGCCAGTTATGTTACCACTCTACCTGTGAGTGAAGTTCTGTAATAAAGTTAATAAAGGCAAAGTAGCAAATTTTTCAGTTGAGTTCAAATTTTAAAACACGTTGTCGCCCGTGGATGTTGGTTCGCACGACGGGTCGCTCGGGTTCATGGGCCGGGTGTTCGCCGGCGTCCTCTGGGTTGGGCTGGGTTGCCTTCACGGCTGTCGAAACTTCAGTTTCTGTGAAACATCTCGCTGTATGCCTTCGGGCGGGCCAGTCGTACAAAGTGGACATAGAAAGAGTAAGCTATCGGGCCCTGGACAATAGGTACAAGCCACACTGTACCGTAATAATTGGTTCATGAATACTTTGAAACCCACGTAGTAGGAATATGAGTGGGAGGGTGTATAAATGGTCAATCTGGTTGACGCGGCCTACCTTTCTCAACTCGATGTTAAGTCATTTATCCACGAAGGCTGATTTCCCGTAGAATTATTGGGGTTCCCTTAATGCGGTATAAAGATCAGAGGGAAAAATGGTTTAACAAACGACCTGATCGACGCGACTCGATTTCTTATACGACGGTAGGTCATATATCGCCAATAGCACGATTCCCCGGGGAGCAAATGAGAACGAAGTCGACTGCAGTTAAGGGCAACATTCCCGTTACGGGGTACAAAGGTTAGAGGACGGAATGGGTTAATAATTGTCTTGGTCGATGCGGCCTACCTTTCTTTATATAATGGTATGCCTATGCGATGAGTTATGTGGGCAGAATCGAAAACTGTTGTTGTGGACTCCTCCTCCTCCACGTGTTACAAATGTCAGAGGGTGAATGGGGTTGCGTCCATTGTCTGTAGGGGATAGGGTTTCGATTTGTTTTTTTTAAATTTAATTTTGCAATGCAATAAAAAAAATTATTCTGAATATTTTTTATTTAAAAAAGTTCAATATTAAAAAAGTACGGGGGCAAAATCCGAAAAAAGTGCTGGGGTTCCCCCCCCCCCCCCCCCCCAGATATTGATATGGTTTACCGTACAAAAAAAATGAAAATCTTAAATTTGGCAAGTGAACCTTTTGAAATCGTTTTCTTTTTATATTCTCGCCAATTTGTGAAACTTAACGACAAATGTTGACATAGTTGTCTAATAAAAGTTTTTCGGAGATAATTATTATTAACATTTTTAAGAGTTGTTCCCCTTTAAATCTTTGGGATGTTACTAAAGGTTAAAATAAGGATGTTAATCAACTGGAGTAACGATTATATATCCAATTCATTGTATAGCCAACTTCTCCATATTATCAATCTTTCCAGTTCTTACAGGACCTTGCTAATAAAATTTCGTTACAAATTGGAACTTTTAACAGTTTGGTTCCACTTGATGGGTGAGAAATTAAGAAAATATTTATTTCGCTATAATATTGTATTTGTATCAATTTTGTGACTTATTTCCTTCCCGTGCGTAGAACGGGTATTTCAGCTAGTGTATCATATAAAACTAGTTGGTTGGTTAGATTTTAGTGGTGCAAGGGCCTCATATAAAACTGAATTTTCTGCATAAACGGAAAATGGATTGGCTTTTCAGACTCAGGCACTATACGAATTCCATCATTTAAAAAAAAATGATGTTTTGATATAATGCCCGTATAAACGTCCGAGACGGTGAGTAAATGCGAGCGAATGCGGAAACATGAATAAACGACTTAAAATAACCGTCTCGGAACATAATAGCCCACTTTAGGAAGAAGAAAGTTCGTCCACTTGGCCCGGTAATGACCGAACGATTAGAGGATCTGCTGTCCCTGGGAAGTCGCATCATTTGGATTCATCGCACTGATAACTCGAGCCTCTGAGTGCTCGCGAGAGCTTAAATGAATCCGATAAGAATCTTACTGAAGACGAAATATGTTTACACTCACTTTCTGTAGAAAAGGTTTGTTTACTTCTCTCTATTAGCATACAAGCTGTTACCCGAGGTTCCACCCACTTACATAAAATCTCACATATAAAACTGAAAATCTCAAAAATTTGTTCGGATGTTTGTACAAGAAAGGATTCAGTATTATACGACGTAGAACTTTGAAATTTACAGAATAGCCCATAGGAAAAATTAAAAATTTAACATGACCGTTCAAATATTATAAATATTTTCAATAAATCTTATTAAATTAGCATGGATAAAAATTCCACGAATATTATGTGCAATGTAAGAGAATTTTTTCTCGTAATAAACTAAAAATGTTTCAAATTTTTATTTTTTATTTTTGTTTGATTTGATAGTTATTGAATTATAATTAGACGCACTATTATACGAATTTTATTCGAAATTAAACAAGAAAAATTCTTAAGGAAATGGTTCAAATTTTTTGAATGATATAAAAATGTGTTCGGTTGGTCCTGTCGTCGCACTAGAGTTGCACACTGCGTTTTAAGCGACGGTTCGAAGGAGAAATGTGGGAACACTGCCTCATATTTTTTAACCATGTGTGAGATAACGAGGTCAATACCCGAGTCTGGTCTGCCCATACACAAAATACTAAGTTACTATAAGACGTAAAGCTTCGATATTTGCAGAGTTTTTTCATTAAAAAAACTATAATTTTAACGTTACCATTTTCAAATCGGTACGATATTCCTTTCGAAAATTACAACTATTTTTAATTTATACCATATACTTAACAAGGGTAAAAAAATTTTGAGTATCATTTAAATTCTGGCTCTTAGGTGCACAAATAGTTTTAATAGAACTTCAATTTGACAAAGCTTTATTGCTAACTTTTTTTTAGCTGGTTAGGTGTTTTGCAGGCCACAAACAAAAACTGTTTTAATATATAGATAATGAATATTAACTTATCTTTAACTCGAGAATCGAGCATACTCTTAATAAAGAAGCTATTTAACCTTGCGACGGCCTCTTCAAGAGGGAGTTCACCTCGCATTCCAGATGGGCTGAGTTCGAGTCCGGAGCGAGATTCCTCTGAGCATTTTCAATCATTTATCCACTTAGAATGTCATTAGAAGTGGAAGTTTTCTATTTTCTTATACAAAAAAAAAGAATTTTTGCGACAAAGCGAAAAACGCGTGTCGCGAGTGAAATCTAATAGGATAATTTGTTACTAAGTATCCGTTTATGAGACAAATTGCGTCAAATGCCAAGCCGACAAGATTTCTCAGAAAAGAGGTTTTGAGAGGTGGTTTTTGCGTGTAAAATCTTGAAATCAAGCAAAGTAGGGCGTGGTAGGGAGCCACGGCGTCAGATGAAACAGGTGAGGTTTGTTTCTTACAAGCCCAGGGCTGACCCAACTTTGTTGCCCAGCAGAGGACAGGCCCTTTCGAAGGAAACTCATTCAAAGACGTGATCATACCAGGTCAGCCCGGGATGAGACTTTACTGTAGTCCAGAGACTCAACGACCATTATACAAGTTCAAAATTACACAAACCATAATCTTAAAATTACAAAGTTTAAAATTACATAAGTTACGAGTTTAAAATTACGTAAATTACAAGTTCAAAATTACATAAAAGAACGCAAGCGCCCCTCGCCACATAAGAAGGCAAACGTTATGAATTATAAGAAAATTAAAGAAATATTTACTTTGTTATGCTATTGTTTTCATCGGAAAGAAAATTCTGTTGCGCTAAATCACGAAATCTTTCAATAACCTTCCATTAAATCTACGAGCCAAGAACGATTTTATTGAAACAACCTTCCACTTCAAGTATGGGATGTTATTCTAAAACTACCTTCGATCATGAATGGACTGTAGTAGAGCGAACATGACGTTATAATCGTGAAGCCAACATCTCAGACCGAATGTCCTCAGACACGTGACTTCTTTTCAAAATTATGAATTAAAAAAAATACTCCCGATTGGCTGATGAATTGGGAAATGTGTAACAGTGAAAATTTATGAATGGAATGACGTAATTAACCACGTGTCTGAGGCCATACATGTTGGCCTCACTTTGATGTTAGCGAGATTATAACATTATGTTTTCTCTACTATCATCCATGCTCGAAGAAAACTACTGGGTCGATTTTTTCCCAATTTGGAAGGAATATGCTTTTTTAAATGGCCTTTTCTCTGATAAATTCATACAGAGAATTCTGAATAAAAGCTTAGATAAACTATAAAAGTTTTTATAGTTTTTTTTTTTTAAAGTTTATGCAATTTTACACGGATTTCATTTGTGTAATTAAAAAAGCAAATAAAAACACATTGCCAGGGCTATTTTCAAGAAAATCTTCGGAGCTTTTTTTTTAGTAATTACTGAACAATATAAACCTCGCATTGGCAGACCCATTTTTAAAGGTCTTATGTTGCGCTAAACCTTATATCCTAAGATTTCGGTTTTATTTGAAATTGTCCTCATTTTTGAAGTAATAAATTTCATGAAAATAACGACCGAATGAGTTTCCTCAGTTTGACGAAATATTTCATCGGAGCATTTAGCAGGCGTGTGTTTCGTCAAAAATGAGCATGCATTTTTAACAGTGATCTTGCCATGGTTGGAAAATGACGAGGCACTGTTCCAGGTTTTCCTTCGGGATAGACCTGTAACTGCGGCCAATAGCCCAGTGTGGAACTTTAGTGCAACAATATTCAACCAACCAATCGAGGATTATATGTGTGTGGCAACCTAGATAGTACAATGTATATAAATGATAAAAAAAAAATGATAGTTTAACTGTTGTGCTTTCCAGAAGATAACAATTGAGAAATCAAGCGTTGCCATTTTTTAAAGCTAAATAAGACACGTGTGTTATTATCTTCATCCTTGGAACTGGTTTCATTTTCAACTCCATTTATCTTTATGCTCATTATCTCAAGAAAAAGCTGTAAAGATATAAAAAAAAAAATGCGGTCAAGTCCAAAATATGAAACTCAATATCCATCAACCTGTATAGTGTACAAGTTATAATGTATAACTCCCACCACCCATTCCTAAGAATTGTTTGGTTTATTTAACTGCAAACTAGCATGCCTGTCAGATAATTATCTCATGACAACCATACCCCCCCCCCCCCCCCCACACACACACACACATTCGTTGGAACTACTCAGAGATTGGCACTCCGTTCAAAGAATTCTACCCGTAGATTAGCAAGCACTACCACGACGGGTTTATAAACTACTTAGAGTCTAATTATTTTAAAAAGCACTTTTAAAAAATTCATTAATATGCACGAGACAAAAGTACAATTTGTCACTGCTCCGTGAAATTCCTTTTTTTTTTAAATACCTCACACGTTACGATCCGTTGTGTGTGAAATCCGCAAAAAGGATCGTTAGACAACTGAAATAATATATAATATATTAAACTATTATTTTTCTTTGCTTTAACTACTTTATAACTACTAAAGCCAATATACTTTTTTTTTTAAAAATATAAGCGAAGTAGTTATGCAAACGTAGTGTATAAAATACCAATGCAGCTAAATGTGATAATACAGCCAAACAATGACCATCGGCCAACATTTTTTGCCCCCGTGCATACACATCGTGTTGTCCACAGCAATACCGAGTGTGCCGAGATTGTTACGAAACCTCGTCGTGTGACCAAATACTTGATTCAATCAATTTGCAACATTCCTCGCTGCAACTGTGCTAAAGTCCTCATAAAATTCGGTCGCCCTTCGCAGTTTCCGTAATTAACGTCAGGATTTGAAGCTTGTTTCGGCTAAGAAGTTAATTTGTAAACATGGGCCCATCACGTATCCAGCCCATTTCCTCAAATTAACTTTCCCGTGTTATCCATTTAGAAAAGGCTGATCTTTAAACAGTGGTGCTTCTATAAAAACAGCTGAAGGTTTTTGTTGTTGTTTTTTTTTGGTTAATAACGTCGCACTAGAGCTGCACAGTTGGGGCTATTGGTGACGGTTCGGGGCCTATCTCGAAGGAAAGGCCCGGGAACGATGTCTCGTATTTTTGAACCCTGGGCAGATGACGAGGACAACACCTGAGCTGGCACCCAACGCCTTCAATAGACGTCGGGACTTTGGACCTCGATCAGATTTATCGTGCACCAGTCCCGTATACACGCCGTTAATTTTTTGTGGATGTTCTGGACGACATTCTAGTATTTTGGTAGCGAAGTTGGCAACCCTCCAATCGCAATATCACTACTTTATTACTATTCTTTAGTTTAGTCCATCGCAAGGTTTGAACCGGGGACCCTTGGATTCCCAGCTGACGCCTTAATCCACTCGGCCACGGAGGCCTCAACAGCTGCATGAGGTGTCAGGATAGAAACACTATGTTACGCTTACCGTGATCCGTTCCAACACCATAATTCCGTGAAAAATAGCCCTCGTGACATAAATTTGTAGTTGTTCGATAGGAAATTAGGCGCTGATACGTGTAAAATTTTGAAATAAATCAAAACACGTACGGGTGCGTGATATTAAAGCATCTTGTTTATTTTCTATCAGCAAGATTTGTTTATAGCAACTAAACCCTATTTCTATAATCTGCTGAAATGACGCGTTCATTTCTTTCCTTCAAAACCTACACATAAAAATATTGTTACTTATAATTAAACGTCTTGAACCTTGCTAGGTATAGTTTTACTAAGTCTTAAACAGTCACCAACAGCGCATTAGTGTAGCTCCAGTGCGACTTTTTTTCAACCAACCATTTCCAAAAGCCTAACACAAAAATATTAATGAGGCCTCGGTGGCCGAGTGGATTAAGGCGTCATCTGGGAATCCGATGGGTTCGCGGCTCGAACCTGTGCGACGGACTTGACTAAGAATAGTAAAAAAAAGTAGTGATATTGCAACCGGAGGGTTGCCAATTTCACTACCAAAATACTAGAATGTCGTCCAGAACATCCACAAAAATTAACGGCGTGTATACGGGACTGGTGCACGATAAATATGATCGGGGTCCAAAGTCCCGACGTCTATTGAAGGCGTTGGGTGCCAGCTCATGTGTTGTCCTCGTTATGTGACTATGGTTCAAAAATACTGTGCAGCTCTAGTGCGACGTTTATTAACCAAAATTTAATAATGGATACTTTGCACATGACATCGTAATACAGATATAAGCAAAACCACGTGTCTTGAATTCCGAATCGTTTCGTGTACTGTTTGGTATTTCGTGAACCACATGTTTGTTTATCACCAATGCAAAGTGGATAGTTTATCTTTCTACGTTTGAATTCAACACCCAAGTCGTGCATATCTGTCCATAAATCAAATCAAATACATATTTTTACCAATTACTCTAAACAATTGTTGAGATTGTATGACGTTTTAATCTCCCTAACTTTTCGTTGCGTTACAGTAAGAGATGCTCACATCCGACGCTAAAAACCAATTATGTAAGCAGAGAAGATTTATTAATTAAATTCGGTTATCAATACACGCGATCTAAAATTCCTGTCCAAAGTAAATAAAAAATGACGGACAAGTCCATTTAACCCGAAAGGGAGCCCTGTTGAGCTGCACGTTAACCTGTGTTTAAGTTTCTCTTAGGATCATAATAATTGATACGAGCTTATATAAGATCGGACACATAATACATCTTTATAAATAACCTTTCCTTAATTGTGGGGTTTCGCATTAAAAGACAGTGCAGCCAAATTTGGCGAAAATACACTAAATTGGCGAATATTAGTTTCTGAAGTGAAACGTAATTCAGCTACATGGATATCAGAATAGAAATATCGTCGGTTTAGAATGAAAACCAGGTAGTTGATTTTTAAACCACAGAATTAGCAACCGAATTGGAAGTTGCTTGGTGACGAAATCCAAGCTTAGTTATAGGTATTTCGATCACTTCTTTTTAAAAGACAATTTCATATTTAAAGTGAATCGCTTATATTTCGTCGCCAAGCAGCTTCCGATTCGGATGCTAAATATGCAATTTAAATATAGCTGGTTTTCATTCTAAGTTGACGATGTGATGCGGTGGTGTTCCGACACTATAACTCCGTGACAAATAGCACGATTGACAAAAAATTTGATTCTCTCGATAGGTCATCAGGCGTCCATGCTTGTAAAATATAGGAATAAAACAGAGCACGAAACGTGGATGTGGGCCCGCGATGTCAGCAGAAACAGCTTGTTTAGCTTTCTTCTGTTGGTGGGTTTTTGATGGGGACCATTTCCTATACCTATATTATGCTGAAATGACATTTAATCTAAAATCCTTTTGAGCGCCCTTCGTCACAGCCATATTTGATTTTTTTTAAACAAAATAAGAATAAATGATTTTACAATTTTAATATATTTCGATATTTATTTCATTTAGTTAAATTGAATTAATTTTATTTAACAGCACCACAATTTGACTTTATTTTATTAAAATATTTAATCCTGGCAAAAATTGGCGACTTATTCTCGCAGTTGGGTGAGCTTTTTTTTGAAATTTTTAAGACTATAGCAACCTTGTCCGAAGGATCGGGCGAAAAGATGACAAATGGTTTATTTATGCATGCGACTTCCGTTTAATTTATCCTTGCTCGTTCTCTAAGTAACAATTCTAACGGCATGATGTCAGCTCGGACAGGAGTTGTTTCAAGTTGGCGCTTGGTGTAAAAAGCACGTTGAAACACAATTAGTTATGTCAGTCTCCCCCCCCCCCCCCCCCCTCCCCAACATTCACCGGGTCTCTGTACTTCAAGGTCTTGAAACTTAAAATAGAACACACCTGGGTGGAATGCCTCAGTCTTTGGTCATCGGGGCAAATAACTGAAGCCGTCGTGCGGTCTGAATGAAACGCCACCTGTTCCAGCCGGAATAGTTTAGAACAATGGTTCCCAAACTATTTCCGAGTCGCGTCGCCTTTTTTTAAATTCAGATTTTTACACGGCGCTCTACCCTAAAAAAAAAGCAGGCACATAGGTAAGGGGGTGGTTCAGGGGGTTCAAACCCCTCCCATTGAAAGTCAAGAAAAAAATTAAAAATCAAATTACTGTAAAAATCATAAAAATACTTTAAAAAACTAGAAAAATTTCAATTTCTAGTATAATATTTCTAGTTGAGTTACCTGAGGGAAAACCTGGTATATGATTTCAGGGCATTTTTATTTCAAACTAAGCGTAACATGACGTAATCGTGTTTAATTATACAGCATTTAAATTTCGGTGACAAAGGGAAAAGATCGCGAAACGGTGCCGTATAGACAAGTTGTAATCAAAGTTATATATTATTCTAAACCAGGAATCTTAGAATTTAAATTTGTTTTCTAAATTTATTTCGTAATTGAGGAGTGATATTTACTAATTTTAAAAATATTTAATGACTGATATTGGTAACGATTTCATGAAAAATAAATGATAACTTTTGCTGTTTAGATATTTATATGCCAACATATTTCTGTTTACTTGAATAAAAATTGATAAGTTTAAAAAAATGAGGGGGGGGGGGGGGGATAAGCTACTTAAAGAAATCCGTTGCTCAGTTACTGAACCACCCCCATAAAAAATCTATACCTACGTGCCTGAATAAAAGTATAACTAATCATAAGTAAGAGATAAAAATAAATAAAACTCATATACCTGCATTATGAACAAATTCGTTTATTTATTTGTTATTCAGTTATTCATTTCATTCACATGCCATTCCAAATTAATGGGATAAAAGAGCCTGCAAATCACATTTTCTCAAATCGTGGAATTAAACCAGACGCTGCCATTCTTTGTTCCTTGTTGATGTTGATTTTTGCTCGATATTTGCTTTATCGCAGCGACCGCCAAAACCCCAGCTTCGCAAAAACACGACGTAGAAAATGGAATTAAATTCCGTCCATGCAAACTTATCGAAATTTAAATTTTTTTTAAAGTATTCCTCAAACCAGATAATTAGGTGTGATAAGTGATCTTCAAGAATGGCTTTTATATCTTTACAGAAATCAAGTTCATTTGACGTCGAAAATTGCAGGAATATTAAAAAACAATCCTTGCCCACACCTTCATTCAAATTTCTTCTCCATAAATTGGAATTTTTTTTAAGCTGATTTTTTTTCTCATTGATTTCAAAAGGTGCAATTTTTTTCAGAGGATTCAGGAAATTCCATTTTTTTCAAAAGTGTCGCTTAAGTATGCTAGTATCTCTCTATTTTAAAAAAAAAGTAAGCCCTAGGGGGGAAAAAGTAAGACCTAGGGGGAATTTTCAGTTCTTTCAATGTTATTCAGATCGTATCTCAAAATGTAAAAGTCCTAAAATTACGAAATTAAGTGAATTTGTTAAGAAATGTTTGATAAATAAGAAGAATATATTTTTGTTTCAATACTGTTATTAGTTTATAAGTTATTTAATATTAAAGTCGTCGTTGATAAAATTTCGCTTACAAGTAATTTTGTCCGTCGAGTTTCTGAAACACTATTAAGAGGAGAGATCCAATTTTTTTAGGGAGTGTACAAATAGGTTTGAACTGGAAATCCAAGTAAGCATTTTTTTAAATTCGAATTAGTTTTGGATTTATAAGTTTTTTAAACATTTAAACACGCTCCACTTTTTGAAGTTTTTTCACCCTCATTTTTGAAACGTGATTTCTAAATTGCTATAAGTCATTTAAAAATACTTATTCTCTTATTCAAAAAAATATATTAATGTTCGCTAAAACTTCCTCTTTCTGATGTTATAAAGATTATATTCCTATCTTTACAATTAAATTAGATATGGTCAATTAATACAGGTATAAAAAATAGCGAAGAAGGATAAAAATGTCGGATATTTCGAGAAAATTTTAATTTGCGACTTTTTGTCTCATTGTTCCGCTTGCATCTCAGAAAGTAAAAGTCCTAAAATTATGAAATTATGCCAGTTTATTAAGAAATGTTTGGGTAATAAGATGAATATATTTGTTTTTCAATACGATCAGTATATTAGACGTTATTTTATGTTAAAGTCATGATTTTAGAAAATTTTGAAAACAATTCATACATTTTTGTATACTTGTCTTCCAATTTTCAACAAAAAAATAAATAAAAAATTAAGGGTATAGATTAAACTATTGGCTACAAATGATCCAGAGCGTTTGTGAAATTTCGATTTAGTTTTGTAGTTATACATTTTTAAATAATTGACGAAATGTAAGAAATAATCGTCAATTTTACGCGTAAAATTTTAAGGGATAAATTAAAACTGCTTTAAGTAGTTCAAAAATATACTTTTTTCCCGTTAAAAAAATATAGTTATATTCGTAAAATCTTCCTTTCTTGAATGGTATCAATACTGAAATTCTATCTTAAAAAATAAATTAGATGTAACTATTTATGTGAAGTACTATAATTATTATTAAAAGATATTTCGGAGCAAAATGCTAACGTTGGCAAAATGCCAACATGTATGTAAATCCAATAGCTTTATCCCGTAGCTTAATATATATTTTAATGGGGAATTATTATTAGCGCCAATTCTCAATAATCTTACTTTATATAAATAAAATTGGCGAATTAGGCTTATTTTTGTTTGGCGCGTTTTATGCTGTTGTTTGTATACACGTTTCGCTTTTCAATGAGTAGAAACAATTGCGTTGAAGCAGTTCTGCAGTTGAGCTTTTCCAGTTATCAGACCCACCACAACGGCGGCAACGTTTGTGTGTAGGGGGGGGGGGGCCCTCCCTGTAAACTTCAAACCTTAAAAGTTGGGGTTTTCGAATTTTAAAAATCCCTTTGTTGGGAAAATTTATGCCTCAGGAAAATTAATATTATTAGCAAATGAAAGCGACGGAAGACTAGAAATTGCCCAGCTTGTATCAAGATGAAACTTAAATTAGATCTCAAAACGGAACACTGCATTGGAACATGCGTGCAACAAATCAATACTTTCGAGAGAACTGTTCAATATTACCTATAAAAAAGCTGACAAATGTCTATAAGTAGGAACTGGGATTTTTTTTAGCTGTTGCGTTGTGAATTTCGAATCGTTAAGTGTGGTATGGTTAATAACGTCGCACTAGAGCTACACATTGAACTACTGGCGTTGGTTCGAGCAAAGCTTCCTTGATTAGTTATTGGTACGTATTTACTTACTACATCAAGGACGCTTTGGTTCGAGGCCTTTCTCGAAGAAAAGACCCGGGAACGATGTCTCATATTTTTAACAATGGTCAGATAACGAGAACAACACTAGAGCTGGTACCCGACGTCTTTAAGTTGGGAATTTTGAATTGTTCACTTTCGGAATTTCGGATCGTTAAGTTGGGAAATTTCTTGTCTCAACATCCCAAAAATAAATTTGTGTGACGGCACTGCCAGCAATAATTTATATAACTAAAAAAAGTATTGTTGTTAGGACACATTGTCATTGTCTACAGTGTATGAAGCCGGTATTGTTAGCGAAGCAAACTAAAGAGGATTGCGTAGCAATCCTCCGGGGGTTGGTGAAGCGTTAGCGGAGCAGGGGGCGGAGCCCCCTAGTTATTAAAAAAATTGCATGGCCAAAATATTGGGCATCTTTGTGTCCTTCTGAAATAAAATAAAAATTTCCTACTGCATTTCCATTACCACGAGAGAGTCATCGTATACTGCTGTAATACAATAAAATAATCTTTTTTAGAAAAACGAAAAACGACTGACTGGAAGGCAAATGCGTTAAAAAGTAAACAATTTTTAATTTTACGAATCAGTTGAACAAATTGATTTAATACCAATTTCATACTTATTAAAAAATTTTGAAATCGGCGCCAAAATTTAGGTATAATTTTTATAAATTGGAATCAACTTTAAAAAGTTGTAATAAGCATAAAATTGATACTAAATAATTCAATTTTTTCAACTCATTCGTAAAATTAAAAAATATTTTTTACTTTTTAGCGCTTTTTCCTTAAAGTCGGTTTTCCATTTTTTAAAACAAGATTAGTTTACTTTTTAGTTTTTAATTTAGCAGGGAAATTAATTTAGCCGAAATTCAAGTAACACTTGTGCTCACATTTTGTCTGCAGAATGTATATTGTAAAACAATCCTTATCTATTTCAATAAATTCTATGTGTGTCCTTGTTGTACAATCTTTATTCAACAATGAAATTGTTTTGAAATCGGATAAATTGTTTAAATAAATTCCGTTTGATCGATATTTCCGGATATATAACAGCCGGATAACCGATTATTTCTTTTTACAGTTTTTGCTATCCAACAAAAAAATAGTTTTCGAAATCGGACAATATTTTTTTCAAACGGTCTGTTTAATTGAGAATTCCGGATAGCTAAATGCCGGATAACCGAATTTTTTTTTCAAACGGTTCCCATGTTTCAAAAGGACCCCCATTCGACAAAAAAAATTGTCCAAAGACCTGAATTAGAACAGAAATCTTGCGCGAACATGCATAAAAAAATATATACAATTAAATTGATAATCACTCTCCTTGGCGCACGATTTGGCGGTTTTATTTTAAAGTTTTGGTTGGCACGCTGTTCAGTCGGTTAACAAAGTCGGTTAAAGACGATCCATATCCACGCACATAATCAAATTTCAGGCATACTCTGTCTTGTTTAACCGCTGTAACTTCAATTCTAATCGACGGATCGTGGCGAGTGTGTGCTGAAATTGAAGAGAACGACGATTCCATTTGACTATACTGGGGGACAACTTAAGTTGACCCTAAAGCAATTGAATATTTATACATATCGTATATCCACTTCAGGTTCAACTTAGGTTGTCGACGAGTATAGTTGATAGTTTAAACCATTTGTGTGAACGTTCTGGAAGCGGAAAGTGACGATTAATCGAAGATTTCACAATATAGCTAAAATATCATAGCTGTATTGTCATCTGACTATGTTTAAAAATGAGAGGCAATGTTCTCGGGTCTTTCCTTTGCAATAGATCCCGATCGGCCGTCAATAGTTCACTTAGCTCTAGTACGACGTTAATTTCAGCCAACCAACCAAAATACCACACTAATGTTCAAATGCATGGTAGGAAAAAATTTGAAAAGCAGTTCAAGACAAACAAAATGTCAGCAAGAAAGTCTAAACTTATGATAAGTTCGGATAGATCTGGAGCGAGTTTATACAGTGGCAGCGATTGGGTGCCAAGAGTGCGGGGGAAGATCAAGAGGACACAAGAGGTGTGTGTGAGGGGTGGGGGCGAGAAAAATTTCGACCATTGACCGTCTGTAGAAGTGGGGGTGTTGGGGTTATGTTTTATTTTCAAAAAGTTCAATATTAAAAAAGTGAGGGGGCAACATCCAAAAAAAAATGAGGGGTCAACCGCCCGCCCGCCCCCCCCCCCTGCCCCCCGAATCGACGCCACTGAGTTTATAGAAGACGCAAGAAGAAGCAGAGCAGACGCGGGTACAAAGTATTAATAAACCAACACCCTTACGATACAGTGTTTAAACTGTGCCTTCCCGATTTTTTTGAAAACAGTTGAGTAGTTTCGGCTGTGGTGACTAAACAATTACGCGTCTCTAATGACAGGGGTGTGACTGTGTGTTCGAAACAAAGTCAGGTATTGAATTATGCAAACGGCCACCTGTGTGTTCTGGCAAGGATGGAGAGTTTATTTCGAGAGGGATTCCTAGAAGCTGAATCTCTTCCCCTCTAACGAAAACATTTGTCTTAAACTATTTTAACTAACCATTCTTAAAGACATCGGGACGACGTTTATAAAAAAAAGTTATACTTTTTATAATTGGTTGTTTGAATGAACGTCGCACTAGAGATGCACAGTGGACTATGGATGATGATTCGTCGGGTCTTTCCTTCGAGAGATCGAAGGAAAGACCCGGGAACAGTACTTTGTATTCAGGCCGCCCCGGTTCCCAGTGCGTACCTATAAGCTGGGCCCCTTTTAAACCTCTACAAAATGAGTTTAAATGGAATTATGAACTATAAAACGTAAGAATAAGTATTAGATTTTGGAACATTCAATTGATATTTTTTTTATTAGGTACAAAAGTAGTTGACAATAAATTACGAATTTTTAATGCGTCTACATTTCATTTGCATAGAATATTTATCAAATGACTTCGTTACATAAAAAGTTACATAAAAGTTGCATTATTTTGTTCTTTGTATTGAAAATTAAAAATAAGCTAATTTGTTGTCGAATGTGATGAACTTGATATCGATAGAGTTATTTATCACAGAGTTATAGAGTCGGAATGGATTATCCTAAAAGTGTGGTGTTTTTATCCTGATTATTAATATAGACATTTTATGTCAAAAGAAATTCTGGCAAAAATTCATTTTATCTGTAAATTTCATTTTGCTCATTTTTGCCTGATGAGGGCGGAGCATTGTGTGATGGCGCGTGTTGCACATCCCCCGCAGTGCGGCCCTGCCTGTATTTATGAACCATTGCCAGACGACAAGGACAACATCTGAGCTGACACTAGGCGTCAGGACATTGAACTCTACATTCATATTTAACCTGCACCAGTCCTTTATACAAGGTAGATATTTTTTGATCGCGAAAAAGGAATTAATTTTAGAATCCTCTGACTACCAAATTGCTGCACACATGTGTGGGATCGAACCCGCAGATGCTTGTCCGATCCGCTAATCATTCGGCCAGCACTGGCCGAATTTATTTTCTTGAAAATTAGAGGTACATCTTCATAAATAAAAATACTTTTTTCGGATAAAAAAATTAAATTCAAAATGATAACAAGATTATTGAAATTGTAAAAAAAATTCCATTGAGGTTGTAGTTTTATAAAACCTAAATGTTTGTTCCGAAACCTCATAGAAATATGTGAAGAAATAGTGCGCTGAAAGATCATATAGGGTACCAAAAAAATTTTAAGAAATAAGTTATGGGAAATTATTTTATAAATCACAATAACTTTACGACTTGGAAAAAAAAACCGTCTAAAAATGGAAAATATTCCATTACATCTCATGCACAAAATGAAAAATAAATAGGCGATTTGTTTGTAAAGTGGTGTAAGTAAGAAGAAAACGAAAATTGACTAACACCATTTTCCGTTACTCGGCAGTTTGATCTATCATTTGGCCATGTGATTAGGCTCCAGGTTCAATAGATTGCCCAATAATGAGTTGAATTTCATTTCGCTTAACATTACAGCCAAGGCGATTTGAAAACTTTAAACGTTCCTATCTCGGGTCTCTGTTTTTTGTACTTGCTTACTTGGCAGCCAAACCGCCCCAACGCGAAACATCCCTTAGCCGAAACCCAACAAAACAGACTGTCACGACGGTGTTTAGGAAGAAAAACTAACTATAAACACACAATAGGAGTCTGGCCGTAAACCAGCTAAAAAAAAGAATAGAAATAGAAGTAGAAAAAAAACTTCGGCAAGCAAATACTACCCTTGAATACATAGGGCTTTCGTTTCCATTGTTAAGTAGTTTCGCTTGAATGCGCGTCTTTTGATCTAGGAACCCCATCTCTTGGGAGCTGCTTGTAATAGAAAGGGGAAAAAACGCAGTTCCACAGTTTACATAAAAAAAAGTTTTATAAGTATGCAGAAGGATGTATTTTGCGCAAGAGCAATTCAGGGACTGCAGCAGGTAGGTGGGGTGAACATGGGACATTGTCCCCATGTATGCCCGGGCTGAGAGGGAGGGGGTGGGGGAGGTCAAAAGAATTCCAGGGGCTGTTCGCCGAATTACGCATATTACTTCATGAAAACCCGTTAAGCTGTTTTTAAGCTAAAATCAGAATCGATACATTTAATCATTCAGGGAAAGAGATTGCTTTTAAATTTTATTATATTCAAATAATAAATATATATAAAATAACCTGCTGGCTAAATTTTGTAACAGCTGCGCCAAAGAGATATAACTATCCTGGAATTAGACTTGCTTATGCTCGAATAGCGACTCCAGCCACCAAAATAACGATTTGTTGTTTTGCTTCCTGTTCTTCAAATTGAGCAAGAACAGCAAGTTCTTGAACGTAAAAAACGGGTTTTTTTCGTTAACTTGTTCTATCCCATTTAACAGTATGCTATATCTGTATATCTATATATGTATCTATATATCCTCACATATATCTATATATCTAAAAGTATGATATCACTCGAGTATCGACATATTTTATTAACCCTTTGCACTCGAGTGTCGAACTATACTTAAGGCACCAAAATAACGACGTGTTATTTTTTCTCTGTTCTACAAAATGAAAGAGAACACCCTATTCTTGAGTTTAAAAAGTTATTTTAATACAAACTTTAATGGAGATTATTTTTGTCACCTAGCAGCACTAAGTGTGTTGGTGATATAAAACTTTCTTCAGATTGAAATTTCTCACACTTTTTTTTTTTTTTTTAACCTTTGACAAGTGAAACAAATTTCAAATTCGTCTCGCCTCCAATTCGAATCACCTTGCATTTAGGAGAGCGAGCGCTGCAGGGTTAAACTGTATTCAGACGACAGAACATTAAGAGTATTCAAATATCACGATTGCTTATGTCAAAAATGTGTTCTTAAGGGCTCCTGAAGAATCTCCCTTGACCTACTTTCACGAAATAGCGAAAATCCTGTGTCACTTCTTCAATTATCTACAAATATAGAGAGAAGGGTCCTCAAAAAGCGATCAAAAGACAGCTCGAAATCCGGTTAATTGTATCCTCTGTTATCGCTGTCTTGTATCTCTGTTATCGTCCTAATAGCCGATTTGTTTAGAAGTGTCGGTATCACTCAACGGTCGAATAGAAACACTGAGAGGAATTGTTTATTAGAAGGCGCTTTAAAAGACTCCAAAAGTGTATAAACACTTCAAGATACATAAATTTTTGTTTAAATGTAAACACTTGTGTGTTTGCGGAAATTGCTAAAAGTATTTTTAATGACTATATCAGACGCACGTTGATGGCGTATCAAGTGTAATGGTCGCCAGTGACCTGATTCCACACATTAATTAAAATACATTTTTTTTAATTCACAAAAATACACACAAGAATTGAGAATATGGTAAACCCGCAATTGAGCTATCGCTTCCTCTAGAAACTTCTCCAAAATGATAAACGTGAGGACATTTGGACCACGACAGATTTAGTGTTAATCATTTACACAGAGTAGTGGCGAATGTGTTTTTAGACATTTTGAAGGGAAACTTCGCACGCGAGACTATTGAGCCTGAATGTTTTCGACACGAAAATCAAACATGAAACGTTGAGTAGCATATGCGTACAAGTCACCTATGTAGCAGTTGAAGTCGGTGTCGATGCGTCAGTAGTTGTGTGCTGCGTGTTTTTGTTTAATATTCTTAAAGTGTTTAAACAATTAAAAATCAAATAATTGAGAATTTAAAATATTTGTCTTTACCGGGTCTTGCGCTCAATACACTTACATTAGACGTTTAGGCATCACGACCATCATGTCAATCCATAAGAAAGTGGAACAGTTGACGAAAGAAGTTTCACTTCAACCGTGCGTTTATGTTGGAGAGAAACACGGATATATGTTTTTTTAACAGTCGGAGGCGTTATTTTTAGGAGCTCGCGGGCCTTGGAGTCCTGGAGTGTTACACTCAGCGTTAAAGACGGCATAACATGATTATCTATTCCCCTTGAAACGACAGGTCTTACATAAAATCGATATATTTTATATAAAGAAGTGTCTTTATACATATCTACAGTTGTATTACGAGCTTGAGGAAACTTTGCACTTTTGACCCACAAAACAAGAGAAAGGTCACTGTCTACATGAGATTAAGAAAAACCACCCCCATCCCCCTTCCCACCTCTAAAGCCGCTAGCGCTACGGTGAAGAAATCGGCTAACGTTCGTAAAGCCTGGGCAACACAACGCCGCGTACTCCATCTACTACCTTATAAAGTAAACTTATCTTAAGCAAAACAATTCCTCACCAAAGAAAGAACAGCTTAAAACAAAAAAAAAAAAAACAGAGCACCATCCGATAAAGGAAGGAATGCAAAAACAACGCAGGAGGGGAGGACAGATAACAATAAGGAACAGTTGGTGTCAAGACACGGCATTGTTATCGTTCACACCGCTGTAATCGGATAGCTCAAGAATGGGGATGGCAATTATGATTCATGTAAGTGTCACTCATCGGGAAAGAGGACACCGACTTTTATGCGAGATTGGATTCATTTGAAGGAATCGGTTAGGATGGGCTGTTAAAATGCAAATCAGGGGGATTTCGAGTTTCCCCTTTGATTGATGGGATCGGACATTAGAAAATTAATTTTATGTAGATGAAAAGGATTTTATTTCGTTTCGGCTAGACTGGCGTATGTGATAGCCTCGCTGGCCCGGAATCGGAAGGTCTTTAGCCAGGCGCGTATAGGTAAGGGAAGTGTTCAACGGGTCCAAACCCCTTCCATCAGTGCCATTAAGGAGGTGCCCAATATTGGTAAATTCCTGTAGAATTGACAAAATCACAAACCTAGTTGACAAATTTGTGAAACATTTTTTTTTTTTTTTTTTTTAAATGAAACCAAGAAGTTTCACTTTAAAAATAAAAGTCAAATGTTTTACAAGTTTGCCATATAGGTGTTTGTGATTTTGCCAATTCGACAGGAATTTGCAAACTTTCTTACGGCCCTCGTAGGCATAAAAAAATCTTGGGCAAATCATTGCAAAATTTTAATAAATTGTATTTTTGATCATGTTGGCAATTTCCCATCCAAGCTGGAAAAAACAGGTAATGCCTGACTCTTAAAAAAGGTGGTAATTTGACTTGGCAAATCAGTCAACGTTTTCCTATCTGAAACCTGAAAGAAACAAGCAGTGTATTGAAATGGTTTCAGACCGAAAAACGAAATCCAAGTTAACCATGTAATCTACTCTGCCGAATTTAATCTTCCTGGGTAAATGTGAAGTAGGAGAATTTGCGTTACTTTTCCGATAGAATTTGAGTTAATTTTTCTTTACATTTTTTGCCGACATATCACCTTTTATCGGATCCGATTTTAAAAACGTTAAACGCCAAAACTTGACTTTGAGTTTTCGACTGAAAAAGAATAGCATAAACTTTAGCTGATATGATTCCCTATAATATTAGGAAATAAAAATTGGACTGACTATAACTTTATCATATTGTCCATTGAACGATTTTAAATGGGAAAAAAACTGTTCTGATTTAGATCGTTATTGTCTATGTACTATGTAGGCAGAAAAATTATGTTTAGAAAAATCTTTCATAAGTATATTAGGTTTAATTAACAAAAATGAATAAAGGGTAGCTGTGCATATTTAGATTATCCGTTTTTTTCCTTTTCAACCATTTTTCTGCAACTATATATTTTATTTATTTCTTAGCAAAAAACTCAACATAAAACCATCATCGACAGTTTTTTAAAAAAAGATTTATTAAATTAAAGATTATGTTCCAAATTCCTTCAAATATCCTGCAAAAAAAATCAAAAACCCTTCCATTTTAAAGCATTGAAATTATTAAAGGGAAAATACAATTTAAAAAAAAAAGTTTTTATGTAGGTAAGATTATGTAGGTTAAATTAAAGATTATGTTCCAAATTTCTTCAAATATCCTGTAAAAAAAAATCAAAAACCCTTCAATTTTAAAGCATTGAAATTATTAAAGTGAAAATACAAATTTTAAAAAAAAAAGTTTTTATGTAGGTAAATTGAAAACTTAAAAAAAAACTATTTTTTTTGTTCTAATATCCTTTGCAAAACCTTTAAAAACCCTTTAATTTCACAATTTTGCTTAAAGTTTTCGCTTACTTTTTATTTTATGGTTCCCATTTGAAAAATGAATATTTCAGCTAGCATACATGCAAACTACCCCAGTTTGAAGAGTTATCCACAAATAGTTATTAGAGGAGGAAGAGGAGGGGCAAGGATTCGAAATCCTGTTTTCTTGCGTCAAGAATAAAATACGCGCCCAATTGCTCTGAGCGAAGTATCAACAATACCGTTGTAGCCCATAAGGCACCAAATAAAGCCATCTTCCCTTTATTGGGCCTTATATGGGGCCTCAATAAAAACCAGAGTTGTATCAACCAGACAAAGAATTACACAGCGTCTCTTTATTTGCAGAAAGCAGCCCTTCCATTCATTCGGGCATCCACTTGTGGAGGGGACACTTGAATGCGATATAAAAAGAATTCAAGTCTTCGCTGTGGAGTGTCGAAGGTGAATAACTTTCGTTCAATGCCAATGGCCGATCCGGCTTTCTTCCGGGTAGGAAAACTGGGTGGCCAAATAGCAGGGCTGTAGTTAAGTAATCCCCCCCCCCCCCTTTAAACTGTTCTGGACCCTCCCGCAAAAAATATTTTAGGTCCCCTCAACAGAAAAAAAATATTATCGGCAACCTTTAGCTCAATTGAAAATTTTATTACAAAACTTATTTAAAATATGAATTTCGAAAACCGATTTCAACCAAGTATTCAATATGGATGTTAATTACTTGCCTCCCTTCCCCCATGGGTGATGACGTAATAAATGAACACCCAGCTTAATAATAAAAGAAAACTGTCTGCCTGTGAATCACAAAAAAAAAAACTACTTCCTACGCATATGAAAGGCTATTAAGTATACTACTTATCCTCAAGATGTGCGTTTGAGGCCCGGATTTGTAAAATTCCGTTTAGATTTTAAAATCATTTTTATCTCTGTATATAGCCACCACTGAATAGAATTTTTTTTAAACTTCATCTCCTGTTTATTTGTATTATTTTATTTGCTCAGTGCTTTAATATACTATTTTAATTTAAGTGTGTTTATTAATCCTAAGTTATGCAGTCGCACAAGGCATATCGGATCGACCACGTGGTAACATTTTATGTGCATATAATTCGAAGAAAGTCCGCAGAGTCAAAGTGATAAATATAATCCATTTCTGGATTCTGTTATCTGCTGGTTATAAACCCTTTAGGAAATGTTTTATTTGGCTGTTGCTATTTTCCTCCTGCTGTGAAATACAATAATGCCCTCAAGGAATTATTTTAATTGTTCAATCTCTTAACTTCTGTAATGTCATACTCTCAGGAGGCTTTAATGCACGTTGTAATTTTCTAAATATCGTACTCGTAGTTAATATACACGATCATCTTTATTCCAATGACTATTTTATTATAGTCAAAAGACCAAACTACGAATTCAAGAGGTAAATCTCTGCATCACTTTTGTGTTGAAAATCACTTTATACATCTCAATGGTATATTAACAGGTGATATAGACGGAAACTGTACACTTATTTATCCGTTAACGACAGGTACAGTTGATTATATTATAGTTTAGAGCTCTAAATTTATGTAACAGATTTTTTTTTGTTTTGCCTAAAATAGGATCCGACCACTTGCCCATTTTCATATTTTAATACTTTTCAATCACAAAAACTATACACACTTAATACCTCAGCAGTTCACCTGAAGAAGTCTTCTTGGAATCCAAATCTAATAATTAATTTCATAACAGACATAAACCTTAAATTGCAGGATATAACTGATGTTGACGACGCGAAAAATATTGTACCTGTCTTTGAATGTGTTGCAGAGAAATATGACATGATAAAATCTATTTCAACTCATAAATCAAGAATAATTTATTTGTACACAGTTGGTTGGATAAATACTAGTCATGCTTTAAGATCCAAACTTAGGTCAGCTCCGAAACGTGTAACAAAAAAATACAACGAAAACTTTAAAAACTATCGGCTCCTACAAAAAGAATATAAAGAATTCCGTTCTGGCAAAAAGAAAAGTTACTACTCTTCTATCCAAAATCAATAAGAAAACTGCAATAACGCGCAATCGTTTTGGAAAACTATACTTAAATTTAAAAGAAATAAAGCTACGACCCCTAACACATCACCAACAGATTAGTTTGATTACTATTCCAGTGTTTTCTCTATTTCAACTAATTAATTATACCCAAATCCCTCAATTGATTTACGTTTCACACGTATCTTCTCTCACTTTGATTCTATACTTGACACATATCACATCTTATGAATGCATGTACTACATAAATTAAAAAATGACAAATTCCTTGATGTAGATGGTTTAAGACCAGATTTTTTTTAAATATTCGAATCAAAAATAGTCAATTCAACTCATTGCAACAGTTTTTAATAAAGCTTTCAATTTAGCTAGCTGGATTGATATTTGAATATGCCCAATTTTTAAGAAATGTGATCCAACCAACCCGAGTAACTACAGACCGATATCTTTGGTTCCCGGTAATAGGTAAATTATTTACATCTATTTTATTCTAATCCATTCGAAACAATAGACTGGTAAGCTGGCTTGATCAAATTAACATATCTGAAGAATGGGCTGGGTTTAGAAATGGATATAGTTGTGTGGATCAATCGTTTACAGTAAACTCTATATAGTACAAGGCAAGCTAAGGAAAAACGGTGTAAACTCTATGCTGCATTTATAGATTTGAAAGGGGCATTTGACGCTGTCAAATGTCTCTTGCATATTTTCCGTGTTCAGCTTTAAACGGAGTCTCAGTCAGCCTAAAATTTATTTATATTGTAAAAGACATGTATAAAAATAAGCAATTGCCCGAGTTAGAGTAAGTGACGGATCTACCGAATCTTTTAATATTGTTACTGGTGTTTTTTTGTTTGTTCTTACATGGCGAAATTTTAAGTCCTTTATTATTTTTCATGTTTTTGAATAATTTAATAATTTGGTTAAATGAATCATCAATCCCTGGTATATATATTAAGTGTGATATTTTTATACATATTTTTTCTTTATGCCGATGACACTACGATTCTCGCTGATTGTCCGATGAATCTCCAAAGAAATCTCAATATTCTTGAAAAATTCTGTGGGGACTTCTCTTTAACTGTTAATATTAATAAAACTATAATAGTTATCTTTCGTAAGGGCGGTAAATTATCTAAGCATGAAACATTTTTCTACAATAATAACGAATTATAAATAGTTTCTAGCTATTCTTGGTATTCCATTTTCTTCATCTGGTTCTTTTAAACTTGCCAAAATAACTTTATTTCTAAAACAAATATTGCAGTAAACACTTCTTAGTCCATACTGACAGGTGCGAAAATTAATTCGATTAACTCATGGTTTAATTTATTCGATGCGTTAATTTTCTCAATTAACATACGGTGCTGCAGTTTGGGTGATAAATAACTACACCCTATCTATAAAAATGTTCTTGTATTTTTGTTAGAAAACTGCTTACAGATTCCCGGTATGTATACCAGGATCTCTTTAGTTTTTATTCGTTTAATTTTAAAGTACTGGATACATCTGCTTAAATTGTTGGATAATAGGTTTGATTAAATTTGTTACATGCACACGTACAACTTATCCTTTAACTGTATAACAATAAATTTAATTGGTCTATCTTAATTCGAAATATTTTGCAAAACGCTGATTTTTATATTGTTTGGCTTTCCCAAGACTATAAAGTCGCTGAACATTACATTTCAGCGATTGTGCAGGTATACCATGACCAATACACCCAAAAGGGATCTTGCTTCAATGAACAATAGTATTAACCACTCACAGTATAAATATATCAAAAACTTACATTTAATCGAAGACTAATCAATATCAAATTTAGATATCACTATAAAAATAATTATTATACGAATTCGTTGTAATCAATCATGTATATTTTTAAAAAGGAGTTATTTTCGATTTTTTTTTAATAATTCTTGTAAATTTTATAACACAACAGAAAATGAAACCTGGGAAACTCTGTCCTATTTACGATGCATTCAAACGAAAATACTTATCATCAATTGAATCCAGTAACATTTCAACCATCCTAAAATTTCACAAAAAAAGAATATTTTTGTTTTTATAATTACCGCAATCTCTGTTTTAAAATTCTAGGACGATTTGATCAGTAAACTTGTCACGAAATAACAGAGTAAAACTTTGATTCCAATTGCCCATGTCATTTATTTTGTCTTTTTTTTGTATATTTGTTCACAGTGTGTTTTAATCTTTTAAAAAAATTATTATATTGTATTTTGTGTTGTTTATCTAATTTTGTACCCGTCTTTGTTAAATTTTGTTGTCAACTTTTGTAAATGGACAGCGGCCCACTATAATAAACTTATCTATCTAAAATAAATTATTTTTTTAATTAGAGTTCAAAATTCCATTAATAAAGTATTGAAATACTTGACAAGTTATTTTTTAAATTCATCCTTTTTCATAAGAAGATACAGATTTAATTTAATGAAATATTAACATTCCGAGTATTAAAAATAAAATAAAAAACTTACGAGGTCTGACGATTTGTTCTGGTGGCTGTACTGCCCCACCAAGACATACATTTTCGAAATCCGGACAGCAATCGCCACTCACGGTCCTGTTACAGAACAAGTCACAGTAGCAGAGAGTACCGAGAATCGGTACCGTACAGGTATCGTCCCTCTGTGGACAGCACTTGAGCGGACCTCTGCGGTTACAGTAGTCACCTCTCAAATCGTCCTCGGGTGGTCTGTACGGATAGTACGGATCGTATTGAAAATGCTGTCCATTCACTGACAGTAACAGGCACATAAAACATTCCAGAACAAAAATTAAGAACGTTAGTCCCATATTTTATTTGTTTCGGAATTCGAATTCCGTTGAAGGAAACGATTTTTCGATTATGTCAGTTCACATTAATTTAAATTCGTAAATTTTAAGATTTTTTAAAAAAATTATATATATTTTTTAAATTCTATCTACATAACTAAATGAAAACAAAAATATCGCAACGAAGTTTCGGAACACTTTCGGTGGTCTGAGGGAGAATAAGTGAAACGCGATTGTCGTCTGCTCGTTTGAAGTTGGAGCGCGACAGCGCCACCTTTCGAATACATTCTCATCAGGTGCTTTATTTTGCTTGTTCTTTGTTTCTGTAAATGATAACAATTCGAATATCAGGGAAAAACTAAATAAAAACAAGAGTACAATTCAAAAACTTTAGATTAGAATACTCAATTTGAAATATAATTTAAATAATCCTATAAAATATTCGTGTGATTATTTCTCGTGTCATTAATCCTGCTAAAATTATCTCCTTCCAAACAAAAAAAAATGAACAACAATCGAATGTTTAACAACTTTTAAAAGTTTTCATAAATACCTTGTTAAAAAAATTGTTTTTTTAATAGTTCTAAAAAATTTCATAGCAGAAATAATAGAATATCTTTTTTTTTATATAAATCATTAAACGTGTTTTGTAATTTTATTTCGAAACCAGACGAAACTTATTTTCTCTTTTTGTTTAGCATAAGCATGACGAAATTATACATTTTTTTTCTGTTATATTAACTCCTTTTTTTCATCCTATTTTACCCTCTTAAAATAAGGATGTTTTTAATGAGAATATTGTACAGTTAATAAACTATGATAACATTTCAGCTACTTACTTACGCTATCTCTATAGGATAGAAACAGGAAAATTGAACAGAACGCTGGATTTGGTAATCAAATCCCGAAAAATCAATTTTCACATTTAATGAAAGGAATATTACCTTTCGATTATATTATTTTTATTGACAAATTATTAAAATGTTCCTTTGCTAGCAGGACCACCCTTAGGAGTGTGTCACAAGTGCCTTCATACATAGAATAGGGCTCCGCGCTGACAAAGAAAAACAATTTTTTATTTTAAATATACAATTAAACATTGTTTTGCTACAGTTTTAAATAAAAAAAATATTTATTTAATTATTAGAAAATACCATTCCTGTGTATTTTTAAGTGTCTAAATTCATACTTTAATTTTAGAATGGCATCATTGGACTCCAAAAAGTAATAATAATCTTATCTTTACCTATTTCGAACAGAGCGATGCCCTGTGCATCTGCTAAGGGCAGCTCAGATAATTAGTACAACTAAGCATCGCATATAGCGTATCAGGGCGGATTTTTGTAGTTAGGCCATGGCCTAGGGGGTCTTCCTTTTGGAGGCCTTAGCTATCAGTTATCTGCTCATAAATAGCATAAAATGTACCCATCTTTGGAGAAAAAAAATACTTGGGCAGTCTTAATTTTTTTTTAGCAAATAGGAAATTCTGTATATAGGCCCTGGCATATATGTCTATTGTATATGCAAAATAATTTTTTTAGTTGTATTGCTGAGGGGAAAAGTTTCGACGGCTTGTGATTATGTTTGGCGGATTTATAAGCTTGTCTATTAGAGGTTATACAATTTTTGTCGCCCCCCCCCCCTCCTTTTTCAGGAAAATAAAGAACAAAATAAGACCAGTATTTTTTCTAAATGTATGGTTCGAAGTTGTGGTGTAAGTAAACGATTTGTATGTAAAAAATAAATAAAATCGTTACTTTCTATTTATTATTAGTCTTATAAGAATAAACACATTATGAAAAAATATCTTACCTTGAAAATAAAATGTTACAACTCAAATAAAAAAATTAAATATTTTTGAATGTGATTGCAACTCTTTTGAATATCAATATTTGAACGAAATTTGCCACTATTCTATTTTGCCACTGCGGCCTGTAGCTTGTAAATACACCACTGGTAGTTTTCGACATTTTCAGAAGCCGTGTAACTAACTGACCGGAAATGAGGTTGCTCCCGAGGAAGCAAAAGAGAGAACTGACCTCGTAATATCCGGAAGACGGGGTCCTAGGCTTCCTTCGCCGGAAGCGGAAGTCACCAAATCTTTTAGAGTTGAATACTGTCAACACTCGATTCTTTCTGACAGGAATTTCAAGCCCGGAGACAAAATTTGAGATGGGCCAGGGTCTATTTTAAGGAAAATGTCCCGACTGCCCAATTGCTATGAAATTAACGACTGCTCAATAGTTCTGAAAATTAATGACTGCCAATTATGATCGCTTATTTACGACTGCCCAATTGTGGTCGCTTTCTTACGAATTCCCAATTGCTCCGAAAATTAACGACTGCCCAAATATGGTCGCTTATTTACGAGTGCCCAATTGGGTCGCTTTTTTTACGACTGCCCGATTGCTCAGAAAATTAACGACTGTCCAATTTCTCTGTAATTGACCACTCGCCAATTACTCTAAAATTAACAACTTTTCAATTGCTCTGAAAATTAACGACTGCCCAATTGTGTTCGCTTACTTACGATTGTCCAATTGCCTAGAATGTTAACGACTGCTCAATTGCTCTTAAATTAACGACTGCAACATTTCTCTGAAATTAACGACTGCCCAATTGTTCTGAAAGTTAGAAGTGCCCAATTGTGATGACAATTTTACATCTGCCCATTCGGGAGAGGGAGCCCAATACTCAAATATTTTTTAAAAAAATGAAATGCTGATTTGGGGCATAAAATAATTTCTTAGACTTGAGCATATATAAAACTGTGAAGCCGAAAATAACTACCTTGCTACTCATAAAGGTGCAATTTTTTGTTACAATAAAGGAGAATAGAGCACTGAGGAATAGAGTAATAGGTTCCGCAAACCCCGGATTATTGCCTCTTTGGTTTGCTTTGTAAACCAATGCTGGCTTCATACACTGTAGACAATAATAATGTATCCTAACAACAATACTTTTTTAGTTATATAAATCATTACTGGAAAGCCTAAGTTTCAACCAAAAATTATAGCCATGTAAAAATCATTGTTTAGATAAGTTAAATGTTGTTTTCCCCTCAGAGCAGGAAATTAAAAAAAAATCACAAAATATGTGAAATTTTGATTGTTTTGCACAAAATTTATTTAAAAATTCATAAAAAAAAGAATACCTGGACATATTTCTGCAAAGACATTAACAATACATACATTTCATAAATAATAAAAAATATTTTAAAAATACGAAATTTTTTAACACAAAATAAAAAAGAGCAAAAAACATATAAATTTAATTAAATATAAAATAATCTTTCTAAAAAAATTCTACGACCGAGTTGATAAAATTGAATTATTTAATATAAATTTTATACTTATTACAACATTTTTGAAATCGGCGCCAAAATTTAGGTATGATTTTTGTAAATTGGCACCAACTTCGGAAAGTTGTAATAAGTATAAAATTGATATTAAATAATTAAATTTTTTCAACTCGGTCGTAAAATTAAACTTTTTACTTTATAGCGCATTTTCCTTCAAGTCGGTTTTCCTTTTTTTTTAGAAAGATTATTTTATTTTTCCCTTTTTAGTTTTTAATTTAGCAGGGGGCTTCGCTCCCTATTATTATTCACCAAGAAATTCAAGTAGTAACTTGTGCTCAACTTTTTCTCAACAATTTATATGGTAAAATAATCCCTATCAATGCCAATAAATGCTGGTTAAAAGAAATGTCATTGTTGAACAACTTCTGTTGAACGATGAAAATATTTTGAAATCGGATAAATTGTTTAAAAAACGGTTTTATTTTGGTTAAAAAAGGTTCAACATGTGCCAAGCCTATATGAGCCAACTTTTATTCTAATCGCCAACTTATATTTAAAACTACTAAATTTAAATACGTATGAAAATTGGCGCTAAAAATAATTCGCCAATAATATATATATTAAATTGGGGGAAACTGGATTACCATAACCTTTAAATTTTCTTATCAGCTTTCGAAAAATATTTATAGTACTTCAAATAAATAGTTACATCTAGTTTAATTTTCAAGATAGAATTTCAATCTTGATACCATATAAGCAGGGAGTATTTTGCGAATATAAGTATATCTTGTTAATGGAAAGAAAGTATATTTTTGAACTACTTAGAGCAGTTTTAATTTTTCACTTTTGAATAAACGTACAAAATTTGCGATTATTTTAGACATTTCGTCAATTGTTTAAAAATTTATAACTACAAAACTAAATAGAATTTTTAAAAACGCGCAGGATCATTTGTAGCCAATAATTTAAAATATACCCTAAATTATTTATTAGTTGAAAATTGGAAGATAAGTATTCAAAATTATATGATTTTTTTTCGAATATATATATATATATATATATATATATATATATATATATATATATATATATATATATATATATATATATATATATATATATATATATATATATATATCAGTGGCGGCCCGTGGTCAAAAATGTTAGTGCAGCCGAAAACATGTAACTCCCCCTTAACTTAATTAACTATATCTAATTTAAGTTTAAAGATAGAAATATAATCTTTATGATATCGGAAAGATTCTTAAAGCAGTTTAGAAATCACGTTACAAAAGTGAGGGCGAAAAAACTTCAAATGAGTGGAGCATGTTTAAAAAAATTATAAATTTGAAACTAATTTAAATAAAAAAAAAATGCTTTTTTGGATTTCCAGTTCAAACCAGAGAGTTGTAATATTAAATAGAGAGCGTCTTCAATACCAGACTCTCGTAAGGCCGTGGTGTCAACATTGAAAAGAAAAACCTAATCACGTGGTTATAGCGCAGCCACATTTGGCGGTCAGACATCTGCAGAAGTTTCAAATTTGACGCACTTTCTTCTTTTTTGATGATAAGGAGTTCTGCCCGTATTCAACTTTATGTTCAACTTACATATATGTACGTATTTACTTATTTTCAAACAATATGCGCTAAATATTTCCTCTTCATTAACGAAACGAAAATATTTTATTTGTGTTCAATACTCGAAGAAGAGAAACTCTTTATATTTCTCAGGTTTTATTGTTCATATTTTCTTATTGAAGTTTACAAAATAACTATTGAAAGAACTTCGCTTATGGTAAATTGTTTACATAAAAACGTAACGCAATTATTTCAAAACTACAAAATAAGAAAAATATCTTTAATATATCTGTTAAACTCCCTTAAATTGTGACACTCATTAAAAAAAACGATATTTAAATACAAAATTAAACACAAAACCTTATTACAATACTTCGATCTCGTTTAGTTTTTAAAGTCGCCAAGGCCTGCCAAGTAATATATAAAGCACATGAATGAATTGGCATTTCCACCTATCACGTGGTTTCAATGTTGGACACACGGAAATCAGCATTTTTATTCCTCTATTTATATCATTACTCTATGGTTCAAACCTATTTCTACATTCCCTAAAAAAAAATTTGACCTCTCCTCTCAATAGTTTGTGAGAAACTCGACGGACAAAATTACTTGTAAGCGAAATTTTAGTAACAACGACTTTAATATTAAATAACTTTTAAACTAATAATCGTATTGAAACAAAAATATATTCGACTTATTTATCAATTTTTTAAAAACAAATTCACTTAATTTCGTAATTTTAAGATTTTTACTTTTTGAGATACGATTTGAAAAACAGCGAAATTGAAAATTCCCCGAAAGGTTTACTTTTTTTTTTAAATAGAGAGAAAACTCAATTAGCATTTTTTTATTTTTGGTTTTTACTCATCTATCTAGGACATACGTATTTACTGATCAATTGTGTTGTGGAGCTTTTCCCCGAGAATTCTACATAAAAACTGTACTCTGCACTCCACTACATAACGTAACCTCAATATTAACATTGTAATATTGAAGTCTACTTTTTTTCAGAGGGTGAGGACATTTTTAAAGTTGAATTTTTTTTAACAGTCCAAACTAAACGACCTTGCAGCTAGGTTCGCACAGGGCCTTGTGGAAGCTAAGGGCGGCCCTGACCGTCTCCAGCGGTTTCTGAGACCATGATACGTCATTGGAAAGTGAACCTTTTAAAATCGTATTCTTATAAGAGTTGTTCATCTGTAAATCTCTGGGATGTTACTAAAGGTTAAAATATGGATGTTAATCAACGGGAGTATTGTATTTACAATATATCCACAGCCAACTTCTCCATATTATCAATCTTTCCAGTTCTTGCGGAACATTGCTAATAAAATTTCGTTACAGATTGGAAATTTTAATACTTTTTTTCCCCCTGCTCGGTGACAAATTATGAATATTATTTATTTCGCTTATAAATATTGTATTTGTATCTATTTTGTAACTTATTTTCTTCCCGTGCGTAGAACAGGTATTTTAGCTAGTATATATATTTTCACTTAAAAAAACAAAGCTCACAAAAAGCCAAATACCACTCACTGATCACGAAATCTCCAGACCCGAAAGACCTCGAGTTCTGAAATTTGGTACATATAGTGCACCTAGGGCCCCAAGATGAACCTAAGAAAGGATTTTCTAAGGAAAATACATAACGGTCGAATTGATAGCCTCTTGACATGGCGGTTTTAATTTAAACTTTCTATCTAAAATATATATATTTATATTCCCCTTAGTCCTCAAATATTTCTTAACAAACTGGCACAATTTTATAAAATTAACACATTTACTTTTTAGATAGGAGAGGAAGAACGAGAAAAAAAAAGTCGCGAATTAAAAGTAGCTTGAAATATTCGAAAAAAAACTTGCTTCTTTACTATTTTTAACAACACGAACACGAAACTACCGAAATAACGATTTTTTAAAAACCTTTTCTTTTCCAGTAGATAGCAACTTGTAAGGTAACATATAGATGTTAGAATGTTATATATTAGTTTGAGTTTCATATCACTCTGTGCAAGTGATATGCAAATATGTCCAAGTCTGGAAATAATACAAACCATTTTTCACTTCAGTAAACCTTTATTAAGGACAAACTACTAAAGTAACAACAAGTAACATGGTGTAAATATATTTATCTGGCATATCAAAAATATGAGATTACTGCCAACCAATCTTAGTAAAGGTAAATGAATTTTTTTTATTTTAAATTTACTGACAAATAAAATACAGGATTTTTCCATCTACTTGAAAAGCTTTACTAAACAAATAAGCTCAAATAAAAAAAAACCACTTAAAATTAATAATAACATTAATTACAAATACAAAAGAAAACACTTCAAATATATTATAGTACAGGGGTTCAAGAACTTGTAAAAAATTGGAAAAATGGAATCTGGAATAAAAATAACTTAGAAACTGTAAGAAATGAAAATGCTATATATATAAATAGTATCTAATTTAAATACATTACAAATATAAGAGTAGAAAACCAAATTTAACAAATAGTAGAAGAAACTAAATAAGGCCATTAACGTTCAGTAAATGAAAGGTACAGGAAAATAAATACTGAGGTAATCTTTCAAAAATGTCACACTAAACTAACTTAAATTATAATGCAATATTACTAATTTAAATTCTGTTGTTGACAAACTCGATTTTTATGAAGCAATTATTGAAATATGAATTCTTTATAACTTTTAATTGATATAATCAGCATATCTATGATACTATTCTGGTTATACTTTAAATTAAAAACTTTTGAGGTTAATATACAAGATATAAATTTTTTTTAAATCATGTTTTTGTAAACTCTCTTAATATGACACTTAATATAAGAAATAAGCTCCAATACACATCAGATTAATAATTGAGATTCAAACAAAAAAAACATACCCTGGAACAAACAGCCTTCTCACACATGGAAAATGGAAATTACTTCTAAGGGTTTCTAAGATTAAAACTTTTGAGGGTTTCACATAACACTTCTAAAGGACAGCCATTTAATTACAAACTATTTACTTGAACTTTGTAATAATCTTACAAGTATCAAATATAATTGTGTCAACGGTTTAAATCAAATAAAAAAAAAAACCAAGAAATTATAGTTTTTGAACACAAACCCGAATAAAAATGAGATTCCATAAAAACAAATACCTTTCTTGTACAGTCTTAAAAAGTTTTTCTAAAATATTCAACATTTTGAAGGATATATAATTTCCTGCTTTTGAATTGATCAGTTTTAACAACCAAATATTAAAGAAACAGTTTTGTTTATAAAATTTTAAAACAATAAGTATATAGATATATTTTGCAATTTTCACTAACTGCCCGAAATAAATACTGCACTTAAAATAACTAATAATTTTTTTTAACTCGCTAAAAAACAAAAATCTTAATTGTTTTTAAAATAAATTTTGAAAATGTGTATATTGAATTAAGTTTGGACTTCAGCTGTAAACAGAATATTACGTATCCAATGTCAATAGAGCACATTCAACTCAAATTCTATGAAAGATCCACTGATTTTTACTGAAAATTTGATATGCTAATTCCTTTGAATTTCAGGTCATTTAATTACTGTTACAACGAATATTCTTAAAACAAAAAAAAATACTCATGATGAAAAAATATATAAATACCAAGAAAAAAATAACAAAAGCTCCAATAACAGATCTAATTAGACATTCAGATTCGACTTGAATAAAACTTGTAAATCATACCCTGAACGGTTTATAATTTTTATAAAGGTGTTCCCAAAAATATATAGAACATTTTCCCTTTGTAAAAAAACCCTCTTATTCTTTAGCTGTTTAGAGAGGCATGTTTGCATGCTTCTTCCATGGGACATCCATCTTTTTCTTCTGAAGAACGTCCAGATCTCGGCAGAGTCGATATCTCGTAGTGCTTGGATCAATAATGTCATCCACGAATCCTATAAAAGTGATTTTATTACAGGGTGTTCATAAATTTATAACTGGACAAAAAAATTCAATTAAAAAGCTAAAAAAATATGTGTAAAAACCATTTATATTGATATATATTTTTTAACTCAAATTTTGTTTTCATGCTTGGCAACAGCGGGGAAAATTTTTATTCATATTTATAATGAAAATGGCATCACCAAGAAAAAAATGCAATGTGTATTCTTTCATGATGGAAAACAATTAAAACCTCTATTAAAAACAAGCAGCTAAATGTGAAAGAAAATTACAAATAAAACTCAAATCCACACTTCTTTCAACAAGGTAGTGGTAAACGGTGGGTTGTCTGCTAAGTTGTGCGGTCCAAAAATGGGATAACATCATTTTTTTTTTATTTCTATGTAGTTAAATGTATAATTAGGCCAAGTGGTATGTTCAATAGGTTGATCAATGAGTTAAATGTCCTTCCATTTTAGCCAATATGAGTTGCAAACGTTAAACGGCCTCATCTTGGAAATCTGTTTTTGGACTTACGTCCACTTGATAGCCAATCCGACTGTATTTGTACATACAATGAAATAAGGCTAGAGCACACTAGCTACAATTGCACTGCAACTTTTAATTAACTGAGCAACTAAAAAATCACACACGAACTGATTTTGATTACTTCATTGCAACGAACTCAATGTGACCAGATCTCAGATTTCATAATCACCAAAATGAAGGGGAAAATTTATCCAAACTCATATTACGACAATCCATACAAAATGGCTAAATTGTTAACACAAGTAGCAAGTGAAAGGATAATTTCTGCAATTAAAAGTTGCTCAATAAGCAGATACAATTTGAGTTTTCCAGTTGCATACAACTAAATAGTTTTATTGCATGTACGACAGCTGCCAGTACACGGCTAGCATAACTAACACATTTTACACAACTAAATCCAGCAATTTTCTTTTTAAATACCTCTGTTGGAAGCTGAGAAGGGATTAGTGAATTTCTCAATATATTCATTCTCTCTTTCCAGGACATCCGATTTCCCTCGGAATAAGATCGAGACGGCTCCTTTGGCGCCCATTACTGCAATCTCTGCTGTTGGCCATGCATAGTTGATGTCCCCTCGTAAATGCTTGGAGCTCATCACATCATAAGCACCACCATAAGCCTGAAAATGATGTTCTTTGATGAAAACTTTCACATCTACAACTAAACTTTTGAAATTGATACATTTTTTTACGAAGCATATATATTGATTCATTTAAAACATACACTGAATATTTGGTTGGTATTTCGGTACCAGCACTGAATATTCGATTCGGGCAAATAATTTACTATTAGGCAACTTAATAGTGGCATTTAAAATATTTGTACAAAAAATTGCAAAGCAAATTGTTTTATACAATAAATTAATGTCAAATTTATTGATTTAAAAAATAAATTGAACATTATAATTAGAAAATAATTAGTTTAAACTATATTTGTGAGTTATTATAAATAATTTATCAAATGATTAATATTATCAAATCATAGTAAGCCATTTACTAAATTTTTTAGGATGCTTTAGTAAAATGTTATTGATGATTTATGCAAATGAATATCTATTAAATACACTTAAAAATTAGCAAGTTTTTGATATTAAAAGAAATATTAGTTTTAAATTAAACAAAATATTCGGCCAAACACCAAATATTTGGTTGACATTTTGACTAAATATTCGTGATTCAGAAAAATTTGGTTTCGGTACATCTCTATAATTCATTTCATATAATTATTTCATTCATTCATATTTATAATGAAGAGGTCTCAATATCTTGGGGTGATTGTAAGGAATACCTACCGTATTAGTTACTTTTGGTACTCAAGCATATTTCTTCATTTAAAGTAGATACAATTTTTTATTAAAAAAAATACCTTTTTAAAAAATAACTTACTTTTCTTGTAATGACTGTAATTTTTGGTACAGTAGCTTCAGCAAAGGCATATAGTAATTTAGCACCATGTCTAATAATACCACCATACTCCTGAGCAGTTCCTATTATGAAAATTTACATCATTAGAATCATAACTTAAGAGTACCTAATGAAAAATGTATTGAGCAATAGATTAACAGGAATAAATCGAATTTAAATTTACTACACAAATTAGATTTTACTGTACATGATGATAAGCAGTTTTTGGTTCTTTTCGGTTATACGGCCTCGTATGCCAACGAACGAAAATGCGCCAAAGTTGTTTACCTTAGGGATTACCATACACAAAAGATCGTGTTTCAGTTGATTGTATGATTGAGTGCACTGAGCTAAATAAAAACGGGAGAGTAAACTGAACGTGCCTTTTTTAGTGTCATTGCTCAAAATAGTTAAAACACAATTTCTTTGGAGTTGATTTTAGTATGGGTAATTAGCGTCTCACTAGAGCTACACAGTGGGCTATTGGCCACGGTAAGACCCGGAAACGGGTGCCTCATATTATATATTTACTTTCTTCCTGCGACAAGTTTGTTTGGATTACGTGCATTGGATGCGTGCGCATTTTCCTTCGCGATCTGACATTAAACGTCTATTGCCTTACGATTGTTGATTGGTTAGAATATATAAGTGTTTAACGAACTCTGATTGGTTGCACGACTATGCGAACTATTTAATAGTTACAAATATTTAAATTCGGATATTTGTAAATTATGGGTTTGGTTCAAACGATTTTAAATTGGGTTTGGTGAATATTTTTTATAATTTTGGAAAGATGTTTGATTGTTAGGATAGCTATTAAAATAAATTTGTTTAGAATGCGCTTAAGAGTGCTGTCGCAATGCCCCAAACGACTGCCTGTAAGCACCATGATCGACTGCCCGGAGGGGGTCATGGATGTAATCCTGAGTAGTCGGAGGCCGCAGACCACAAAATCGACGGCAGGAGCCTGTGACTTTAAGCGCGCGGAACGCTTGTGCGCTTAAGAGTGCCATAGAAATGCCCCAAACGAATGCCGGAAGGATTGCCAGATCTGGTGATGTTCTCGCCATCTGACCGTGGTTCAAAAATACAAGACATTGTTCCCTTCGAGATAGGCGCCGAACTGCCGCCAACAGCCCAATGTGAAGCTCTAGTGCGATGTTAATTAACCAAATCAAAGCTTCGAGATGAATTCTAAACCGTCGACATTAGCCCATTGTGGAGCTCAAGTGCGACGTTATTTTATTCAATCGTGCAGACCTTAAAGAAATCCTTCGGAAATAATTTTGAACCGTCACCGCTAGCCCATTACGCAGTGAACGTCATCCACCGTGGTTCGAAAATAAGACACAGCGTTTGAGTAATTAACCGTAATTGTGCATTTCTCCTTAAGTAACCATAAAGATCAGAAAAAAAGACGCATGCGCAACGCATCCGGTCGTTTGATGTTCACTTGAAAATACATCCAGATCCGCTGACGAGCGAAAGTCTTTACCTCGAACCGTAACTAATAGCCCATTGCACAGGTTAAGTGCGACTTATTGTCTATAATTTAGAATATACTTTTTGACGTCATCTAATCGTAAATCATTTACGACTGTTTTTAACATTTTATTTTGTGAGTGGCAACATTAAAATTGTAAATAATCAATACGGCGACAAACTTTCGCTTGGCGACTATTTGAGGCCGTTTAGAAGAGAAGTACCTAGTTTTTATTATAAAAAATGGATCAACACCAATATGAAAACATAACACTTGTCTGTAATGTTGTACTTAATAATCTTTCTATTCAATATTCATCTAACTAGAAAATTAAAAAAAAAATAAACTTCATAACTTATTTAAGGGTTTGAAAACAATTCCAAGCTTCATTCAAACTTTTCATAGAATTATATAAACTCTGATAGTCTAAATATAATTAAAGTAATTTATTATTAAAACAATAAAAATAATATGTATGTCTATTATTTAAAAAATCAATATTTATGTCACATGTGAGAAAACTTGCATAATATCTATGAAATAGTAAAAAAAAGGACATTTTGACAGGTCAAACTAAAACCGAAAGTAAAATGTATCATCAACCTTTTAACCCTCCTTAAATTAATTAACACCTATTATTTTACTGACAGCATTAAACAAATAAAATATTTATAAATATTCAAGTGCCTGTTTCATTAACTTTAAAGTGTGGGCTGGGACAACATATGTCCTTCAGAAGGTGACGTTTGGATAATGGTTTCCACAGATCATCTTCAGTTGTGCATTTTGAACGGTTTTCTTTATATACCTTATTTCCCCCCAAATTATTGGAGTCTGAACTTCAAAACAAGAGGGAGGTCACCAGTGGTGTAGTTGTAAATTAAACACTGGCTGAATGCTCTGCCAAGCAAAATAACTTTTTCTCCTTATCTGCAGCCAACTAGGCTGCAGCGATTGGTGGCTCCTCCTGATGCGCATTACTGAAGAGCTAGGAATTAGAATTTTTTTCGACTAGCAAGGCAGTGTTCTGTTAAAGGGTGCCAGTTACAAATCATCACATGCACTTAACAGCTAATGAATGATTTGCCAGTTGATTTTATAAGTAAAAACGTTAAAGAACTCTGAAAGAACGTAGAGCTAAAAAGTTGACTGTTCAAAATTTATTTCTCGTAAAAAATAAAGCAGTAGCCAAATGCGTTCCCCTTCCACTACACTCCTAAAGACTACTGTCTACATATGGGATTTCAAAAAACCGGCACATCCCCCTTAAAGCAGATATGACTTCTTACTAAAAACGTTAGATGGCGCCATGTTGAAGAAATTGGCCAATAGTCTGGGTAGAGCCCAGGCAGGCAATGCAGGGTACTTCGGCTAGTATAAAATAATCACAAATAGGATTTGTGCAAAAACTTCATGTGACATGACATGAAGTAGGGGGAGTCTAATGTGAAGGTGCATTAGAAAGGCGGATTACAAAAGGACTGCGAATAGCAGGACACAATGAATAAAAGCTCTCTAAGGTAAATTTTAGAGATATTATTACCTGGAAGAAATCCGGGTACATCCACAAATGTGATAATTGGTATATTGAAGGCGTCACAGAAACGCACAAATCGAGCACCTTTTACGGAAGAATTTATATCCAAGCAACCTGAAAGAAATCATTTACCAGAATTTTAAACAATCAGAAATACCTGGAATATTTAGGATAAAAATATGTTGAATGTTTTAAGTGCAGAAATATGTAGAATGTTGTTAGTGTAGAAACATGCAAAAAGTTTCTACTGAAAATATGCTGTGTGTTTGTTTAAACATAAAAACTTCTGGGGTTTTGTTAGTACAGAAATATGTAACACGTTTTTAGTACAAGAATGTATTGTGTGTTTTTAGAACAGAAATATGTAAGAAACTGTAGGGGGAAAAAAATAATCACCTGTATATCGGATTATTCTCCATCATCCCAAGATGACAAATGGTTTCAGTATAGAATATTTTGTGTGCTTTTAGTGCAAAAAGATGCTCAGTGCTTTTAGTATAAAAATATGTGGAATTTTTATTGTTCAGAAATAACTGGAAGGTTTTCAATGCAGAAAGATAGGGAAGGAGGTAGTACAGAAATTTGTGGAATGTTTCAAGTATAGAAATATGAAGAATGTTTTAGTGCAGAAATAAGTTGGATATTTTTAGTACATAATTGAGTTGCTTTCAGTACAAAAATAAGTGAAAGTTTTTACTATAGAAATATGTGTAGTGTTTTTAGTACAGATTTTTTTTGTAAGAATATTTTGAAAAGAATTTACCAGTTGCATACTTAAATAGTTTGCAACCATTCCAAGTTGAGTACAGAATATTTCATATGCATTTAGTATAGAATTATGTGGAGTGTTTTTAGAACAAAAGAATGTCATTTTTATAGAACTTGATATAATAATTATTTACAAAGCACTGACCAGCTGAATATTTAGGATTATTTCCCACTATTCCAACAGTCCGTCCATTCATTCTTGCAAATCCTACCACAATATTCTTCGCATAATTGGGCATTATTTCGAAGAAATCTCTTTCATCTACAATCTGAAGAAAAAATGTCAATAAAGGATTAATGAACAGCGTATATTCACTCGTAATGGGAAAATTTTAAATATATTACCTACACATAATATATATAATACCAATACGACTGAAACTTACGGTCATTTTGTTTTACATGCAAAAATATTTTTTAAATGTACAATGATTGGTAACAAATGGAAGAACATTTTAAGATTATTTGAAGTACATTAATACACAAAATATCAACGTAAAGCTATTTTTTTAAAGGAAATATACATTTTGTATACTACGAAAGGTATAATGAGAAAAATACATTTAGAAAAACAATGAATTCCTGGCAGTCTGGAGATTCACCACACAAAACATTTAAATTTCATTGACAATTGATATTTTATCTATTATTAAGTATATAAGTCAGATATCATTATGCAATATTGTGGATTTGACTTCCAGTAAGTTAAAAAAGGCAACCAAAAAAATTAAAATATGAATCCCTGACAGATATGTCTAACAAAAGATAAGAAAGCAACTTATATTTGAATAGCAATAAAAGCATTAAGCAACAAATCGCACCTCAAGAATGACATCCAGCATGTTGTATCCAGCCGTGGTTTCCATCGGAATAACAGTTTCTAAACTTTGAACATCTCTATCCCTAAAATAAAATTGCGTGTGTTGTAATATAACTTCTGAAATGCAGTTTTAGGACTAAGTTTTAAAATGAAGCATGTATAAATGGCGTTATAGACAAATATACTGAATCACCCACGAAATTTGAACCCGTATTGTAACAGATTTAATCAATTCATTCATTTTTTTATGGCAGATTATTTAAAGTTTCATTATCTTGATTTTACTATTAAGATCCAAAGGCACACTTACTGCACATTGCTATAGTTGATTTTTCTTAATAAAAAGGGCAAAACATAGGCAATGGTGGCAATTGTATGACGAGAATGAGGGGGCAAGGCCTAAAAATGAAGGGACAAATGCGTAAATTCAATTCCGATGGAAATTTGTTTACATTTTCAAAAAGTGGGGCAATGCACTTGCTCCCCCCCCCCTCTCTAATCATTGTAACTGAATATAGTATTTCCACTCCACATTATTGGGATCAAAATTTAAAAATTAATATTGAAACCCATAAAAAATAAAGTGCTTATTCAGTATTAATTAGTATTTTTACAAATTTATACTTTCGCAATTTCAAGAAAATTCCAGTCATAACAATAAAAGTAATTGGATGGAACACATTTACCTCGAATGTTTAGGTGAATGTGTTCCATCAAATTTTCTTGACTCATTGTCACTTTCTTTGAAAAGGTTTTCTAAGTAGAGAAAATAAATGTGTTTGTTGCTTGACAAACATTTTTGTAATTGGGTGCTTATCTCCCACTGCACTTAATCATGTAAATTAAATATAGTATGTCATAAAACACTGTAAATGGATTAGTAAAACAATGCAGGGTTAATTCAAAAGTGTGTACACATTCTTTTGAGATGTTATAAATTTAAATTTAAAAAAATAACTTCAACAAATAATACAAGCTTTAATCTCTTTAAATAACTATCTCATAACCTTTCTATGTAAAATGAGTCCGTTTTTGTAGATTGTTTCAGCATTAAAGATAGGAAATAAAATGTTGATTATTGGGCAAAAAGTTCAAATAATGTCTAATTTTAGAAAAATATGTCGCATGTAAAGTCTGAGTGCTCATTTCCCGTGATTTTTTTTAATAACAAAGAAGCAGACTAAGTTTAGAGAATCATGTAAGCAAAACTTACATATATTGATTTGATTGTTGAAGTGATTTTATTAGTTTAATAAACTGAATTAATTGTTTAAAAAATAGGTAATTTAAGTCCTTTTACTTATGACAAGAAAACCAATTCAATCATAGTAACTCATTACACGCTACACACATTTAGTTTATTTTGACGGTTTAACAACATTATTTAGCCAATAACTTCCCGAATTAAAAAAAAAAGTTATGAAAATTGGCAAGTATATTAATATGCGAATTAATTAAGTATATTAATATGCAAATTAATTAAGTATATTAATATGCAAAAAATTCTTAGCCATACCAAGGGTCATCACATTCTCGGATTGGTGGGGGGTCAGTGCTGCTGAGGGGAAGAAAGTTGTAAAACTTTCTCAAGTTCAACAGAGCATCAACGTCATGCTCAAATGCATTGTGGGCCACACCTGAAAGAAAATTGTGATGATAAAAAAAATATCCACGCATAAAACATTTTTGGAAAATAAGCAAAAAACTTTTTAATATCTTAGGAAACGAGGAATAATTCCAAAAAATAATTTTGTCCACTGATGAAATTTGGTTAATTATAATTTTTTTTATCACTACATTCATTATTTAATAGCTGAAATACCCGTTCTTCACACATGAGTAATTAAATCCAAATGAAACATCTTTTAACCTCACCGGAAGTTAATCAAAAACTTCGATAGACTTCTCACCTGTCCTTCTGACAGGTGAGAAGTAAAAGAAGTTGTTCACATCAAGGGCAATTTTAGGACATTTGTGCCATGAGAGATGTAACGTATACCAACCCCTCTACACGATTAGCCTCTAGTCAGGTTTCCACAATCCAGACTTTTCAATCAAAACCCTGGCACTGTGTTCAGGAGGTGATTGTGGCCTAGTATTCACTTTAAATGTTTTATCACACGCACACAAATATATATTGTATTATGTTGGGTTCACCTGAAACTGTAGTATGTGTTTTAGCTCCTCCTAATTGTTCTTGGGTAACATCTTCATTGGTTACCAGCTAAAAAAAGGAAAAAATTAAAACATCCTAAATGCAAGTTTAAACAAACAAAATGTGAAAAGCACACTTCTAAAATTTTGTTAAAATTATAATCAAATTAAATGACAATAAATTAAATATAAAGTAAATTAATAATTAAAAATATATCATCCAAAAACAATTAGTAATCAAGATTAATTTTTAGTTATTTATTTATAGATATTTAATAATTGGAACATTTAAACAACATATTTTTTTGCATTTGTAAAAATTACTGTCACTTATTTCACCTTTCACATTCAGAATTCAGCCATTGTATTTTTAGCAGATAATGACAGATAATTATCCTTTTTCTCATTTTATTTTCTAAGAGATATTTTTTCAATAAAATAAGTTTTTAAAAAACAGAAGGTAAATTTTTTTATTACTACTAAATATTCCTTTATTAGAAATGCACGTTTAAACAATGTGGGAAAAAAAACCTTCTATTATTTTTTTTAATTACAATCAAATTCCTTTTCCTACTTCAATATTTAACAACATTTTTAAATATATAATGAAAAATAGTAAATTGTAAATATTTAATTGTTCATGATTGAAATAAGAATGAATAACCAAGTCATTATAAAAAACAAATATATGTATAACTTAAGATTCATAATAATATACCTTTACAACATCAGGCCCAGTTATGAAAAGGTAAGATGTATCCTAAAATGAAAATATATATATATATATTAAAAATATCAATAAATGAATTTTTTCATAAAAACATATTTAAAACTAGTACAGAAAATAAGAAAAATATCAATTAAAATATCAATCTTTGCTTGCAATTTTACCTTATTAAGCATAAAATACTTTACATAACAACAAATTTTGCTTATATGCAAATTAAAAACTAATTGAACCTTGAAAGGATTTATATATACCTAAAGAGGCAGATATATATATATTAATATTATATATATTAAGGCACAAACTTTATGTTGTAGAACATGAAATGTATTCTTTTGTTAAGTAGATGGCATCTTGTTATAATTTAGTTGAATATTAATATACCTATAATCATAAAGCTATTTGTATTTTGTTAACACTGTGAGGGTTATCAGGCGACTCCCAAAGTAGACTTATCTTTGAGCTATGATTCAGCCGTGCCAGTCACACTTCTTTGTATTTCAATATGCAAAACGACTGTCATGGCTCGTCTGCATCTTGCTGCGAGTTGGTCAGAGAAAATAATTCAAAAGTAATATATGTTTGGTTGAGAATGGAAGGATGGATACAAATGACTGTACATAAACACAACTTTAAATTTTTTAACAAAAATTCATCCAAATAATGAAAAAAACTAAAAAACAACTACCATTTTCCAATTTTTATATAAAATTCCATAAGGATCAATATACAGGATGGCTATAAAATAAGTTAACCTATTTAGAGGAATCTGCAGCTAAAACTAATGAACAGAATTACACCACATTTCATATTAAGGATATTGAAGGCATGGGAATTTTTTTTCTGTATATTGATTCTCAAAGAATTTTATATAAAATGCTTGAAAAATGATAGTTGCTCTTTAGTTTTAGTTTATTTCATTATTTGTATATATTTTTGTAACTAAATTTAAAGCTTTGGGAAAAATTATCCCCACTAATATTAACTTCTAAGGAACATTAACATGATTCACAGAATCTCCTACCTTCACCATGAACACGAAATCCGTGAGAGCAGGCGAGTAAACGGCTCCACCTGCGCAGGGCCCCATGATAACGGAGATCTGGGGGACGACACCCGAAGCGAGGACGTTACGCTGGAAGATGTCGGCATACCCGGCAAGGGATTCTACTCCTTCCTGGATGCGGGCCCCGCCAGAGTCATTGATTCCGATCACTGGAGCTCCCACTAGGATTGCCTGGTCCATGATCTGAGTCAAAGAGATTGAGTATGCATGAAAGCACAGAAAGTATAAGGGGTGGCTTAACAGTTTGAACGAGCATTACTTGGGCATTTTTTTATGTTCACCTGTGTTAACAATGTTTTACACATGTGTTCAGTCGGTATAACAAAGTATGCAGCATTCATTCATCGCAACACTGAAGGAGTGATATGTCCTCAGAGTTGAGTGATGATCTTCTGTGTGGTTACCTTAGGATCCCCCAGTTTCCTTCATGCTTTGAAAAGTAAAGTGTTGGTCTAAAACTAATGTAGCAACAAGGTTTCATTATTGACTTTTAAATGTGGTAGTTGGGGTTAATTAAGAAAATCTGCCTTCTTTACTGCACCAACTATCCTTTGTTGACATGTATAGTGCATTTACAAAAGGCATATAATAGTCATCCGAGTTACATTTTACCTTTTTAGAAGATAATATTTTTAAATGGGCAAATATTCTTTAACTCAAATTAATTAATACTGTACATGAATATGAACCGGTCTTTAGTGTTACTGTTAAACTCTAATATGTGAAGACGCTAAAATTAAGTGTGTCTTGTCTTTTAGAATAGATTTATTTTATGTGTACTGTATACTAATTAAATTAAATTGTATTAATCAGTTATGTCTTCACCAGAAAATTGTTTAATTCATGAGTCCAGATTGCTAAAGCAGGTGAAAAATTTATCCTTCAACTTTGTATATATGGGGACCGCACTCAGAAATCTCTCTCCCATATAATATGTAACTTATGGTGTGGTATGACTTATTTGCAAAAATCTTTTCATAAAATTAGCTTTAATTTAGCATCATTGTCTCCTACAAAAGCCGCTATTCAATTTAATTCTTTTAGAATGCATCATTAAATCCAAAATTTAGATTGCAAATGAACTGAGAATAAATGACTAGGGATGGAAAATTGCATAAAATGGGTTAATTCTCTTCCCAACAGATAAAGAACCAGCACCTTCTGCAAATATCTTAAAAGTGGCAAAAAGGTTGTAGTCACAGAAATCTGGACATTAAAATGCTCAATATATTTCATTTAAAAAAGGTATAACAAAGTACAATATTTATTGTGTTAATACTATTAATTTTAAAAGGACAATATTAAAAAACATAAAAGAAATCATCACTTTTTGAAAAAATATTTTAGACAGTGTTATATTTATTAAGTACATAGATAATACACTTATTTTTAACAAACTTGAGTACAAAAAACTTTCGAATCTAAGCGTTTTTAAAAAAATTTAACGCTAATTATGGGTTTAATACCTACTTAATTCCCCTTTAGAGTCTGTACGGTAAGTCACAGAAAAAAAGCGTAAATGACATTTTTATTGGAAATTACTTGAAAAATAACTTTGTAATTGAAATTTTTTTTTAAATAATTTATACCTAGGGAGATAATTACAAAAAACTGATTTTGGACGCCATTTCTCCAAGATGAAGGCCAATGAGTGGTGCATGGGTACAAAATTAATATATCGTACAGGACACTTTTTAGAATAGATTAAAACTGTTTCCAGCTTTCCTGAGTTGACCCTTTTCAAATCATTGCGAAATGGACTAGTGAGGAATACACATGTTTTAAAAAAATTTAAGAAAATAAGTTTAATTTTTTTAGAAACAAATTGAATGACCAATTTAACTGAAATGATATAAATTGATTAAAAAATAGTTGATTAAAAATTAGGTTTTAAAAAAATGGCTCAAAGCCATATAAAATTTTTAATTCAATGTTATTTTTGTAATGTATGTATTTATTTCATTTTTAAGGTTTTTTCTAATATTTTAAACATATTCCTACAAGCATGAAATAATGTTCTAAATTATGTCATGTTTACTATAAAACATATACATACTATAAAAGAAGTTAGTTATTAGCTTAAAATACAGAAACTTTTTTATAAAGGAGCCATTTTTGAGTGATATAAATCGAACACTTATATCCCCCTCCCCAAATACTGAAATAACTGTTATTTGACTATAATAACTATCGTTCTTGTAGAGTAAACACTTAGCAGTGCATAATCCAGCTGGGTCAGTTTATTTCTTTTACATTTTTTAAATCATTAAAAAAATTCAAGGAAACAATTACCATGTTACACATTAACAAAATTTAAACAAACTTACTTTACAGATTTTTTTTGCGTGCACAGATGAAAGACTACCTCCAAATACAGTGAAGTCCTAAAAAATTAATATGTTTTAAAGAAAACAATTTTATATCTTCCTTAAAAAAATGAGAAGTTAAATATACAAGTTATACAGGGTTTAGAAAGGCCATAGTTAAAAAAAACTATGATGAATACAACCAAAAAAAGTTTCATATCTCTATGGTGAATCACTTCAAATTTTGTACAAGTTCTACAGATTTTTAATATGTTCACCTTTGATTCATACACCAATTCTAAAATAAATCAAGTTATTCCCATACTTTTCTCAGCATGTCAAATTCAATACTATCAAGGCGACTATGATCTTTAACTCTCCAATTTAATTATATCTGTTTTGTCCACTCTTTTATGACTTTGCCAAATACTATAATGGCTGTCATCTAGCAAATTCTATAATTAAAACTTGAATTTAATCTTTATATAGTGAAATGAAATTTTTGCAGTATTCATCACACTTTTCTAACCACATCCCTCTAAAACCCTGAAAGGAATTTTGTAACACTATGTACTTAAAAATGATACAAAACAAATATTATCCAGCTAAATAGTATTCAATGAATTTTACATGTTTACTTTATTTGTATTAAAATGAATATTTACATATTCACAATAGTATGATACTTACTTGGCTAAATATAAATGCTTTACGCCCATGAATCAGCCCATGGCCTGTAACAACACTGTCACCAGGATACTAAAATAAGAGATATTATATCGATAGTAACTATAATTGGATATGTTACATTTATTTAAAGTGGGAACTTGATTCATCAAGAAAATAAACTCTTTGTCTAGCTATATAAATTTCATAAGTTAAGATATTTTTCTTTATCTAATGAAACAGGTTATTTAAAAAAAAAAAAATACTGCATTAAACTCAAAAAATTATATTACAAAATATTTTAGATTTGAAAATGAAAATTTACTAGATATATGCTTTATCATATCAGTCAAGGATACATGTAAAAAAAAAAAATTTAGTACTTCTATTGCAATTAAGTAACATGTAGGATACTTTAAATATACAATGAAAATTTTTATTTTATTTCAGAATTTCAAAATATACACTATTTAGACATAACTTTATTAATCTGTATAAACTGTAAATTTTCTAACAAATGAACAGTATTAAAATGTAAATAATAAAATGAAAAATAATGTTGTACATATCAATATTTTAAAGTTTAAATTTATGTATATTTTTATTTTACAAATTTCATTCTTTTATATAAGTTTTATTAAAAAGCTTTATAATTTGATTGTATCCAAATTGGAAAACATAGCATTTAAAACACTTTCATCATATGATCAAGTGCTTAATTTTTTTTTTTAAATTCTTGGCTTTATATTATCTTATATATGCCGAAATAGGTTTTTCTAAAATCTATACAAATTCTTGGCACTTTTCAGCAAACAGGAGGCTACTAGTCGAAAAACATAATGTAGATGCAAATCAAACTTCTAATAGAAATGGCAAGACTTCTATAGGACATACAAAAGGTGAAAGGGTCCATGGGGTTCAAAACTAAAAAAATTAACATTTTTAAGTTTAATGATCGAGAATGGTGACAAAATGGAATCTTATTAGCAAATTTTGGTAAAATGGTGACCCATTAAACCAAAATTTGTAATGCATATAAACTGTCCAGGTGTTTGTAACAATTTTATAAATAATTCGAACACACACACAAAGCTGTTGAAAATTCTGCATTGCACAGACTCACGCAAGTCGGTAGATATACAATTGTACAGGTAATTTTTACAACTTAACAAGTATGGTGATAGCAGTCAACTCCAAAAATAAATCTAATCAAAAGTAAATTGTGTAAAACAATTTTCTAATAAAATTTGAATGAAACCTTTTCATTCTCCATTCCAAAGTCAGTGCATGTGTGCTCCATGAACATATCATATTCAACAAAGGTGCCTACATCCATCAGCAGTTGAATGCGCTCACGAGCAGTTAACTTTCCCTACAGAGAAAAGAATGCAGCTTTAATCCAAAGCACACACAATTACGCACAAATGGTACTTATTTTGGTTAATTCCTAGTGTACGGTGCTCTCGCCAAATGGGATTTGGCGACAAATGATTGGGCGATAAAGTTTATATTTTGGCAACCCTACATGATGCGTGCGAAAATATCATGTTCTATGGCAACCGTAAATTTTTTACCCACGTAGCTGCGCCATGCTGCGAAGATGCATCTAGTTAGATGACGCTTGTAAGCACCTGATCGACGGCCCGGAGGAGATCATGGATGTAATAATGAGTAGTCGGAGGCCGAAGGCCAGAGACCACAAAATCGACGGCAGGAGTCTGTGACTTTAAGCGCGCGGAACGCGTGTGCACTTAAAGAGTGCCATCGAAATACCCCACACAACTGCCCGAAGGATCGCCTGTAAGCACCATGATCGACTGCCCGGACCAACGCAATGTACGCCATTTTGCATCGTCTGACCATGGTTCAAAAATCCGAGGCATCGTTCCCGGGTCTTTCCTTCGAGATAGGCCCCGAACCATCGCCAATAGCCCACTGTGCGGCTCTAGTGCGACGTTAATTAACCAAACCAAACCGCCATTTTGATTTGGCGAAAAAAAAAAAACGTAATTTTTGCCTTGGCGACAACGGTGCACCCACCGTACACTAGGAATTTACCCTTATTTTGGTATTATTAATGGTCATTTAATTTTTCTGTAAAACCACCATTTTCTAAATCATACTTGATAATTAGAATAGTGTAGTATGAAAATGTCAAAATTAGCTGTGTGGATAATTTAAATTGTTTTCTGGGCAACACCATTTGAGTATTTTAAGGGTGAATTAAGCAAGTATGAGAAAAAAATTGCTACATGTAAACAAGCAATACTACATAACTTTTTATTACCCATTGTCAAAATCAGCATGTCTGGAAGCAATTAACTTGATTTTATTCTCCCAGTTTCAACTGTCAGAATTATTTTGTTAAGTTTCTACATTGATTGTTTTTTAATAGCCTGACCAGAAGAGTGTTGGAAGTTTGTAATCAGTGGGTTGCAAGTTTAAAATTTTGTCTTGAGAGAGCAGCAAACCCAAGAAAGAGCTCTTTGATTGTCAAAAATTTTTTTTCAATAAGTACAGGATAGCATAGCGAATATAAGAAATTTCAGAAAAGATGCTGAGGGTTGCTATTTAATGCATTTTAACAGAGGATTGCAAAAACTTTGAAGTTATTTAATTATATTAGCAGTGTTCACTCTAGGCGTTTTTTGAAGGGCGGTCCGCCCTGCCCGCCTTTTTTTTCATCTCGATAGCGCCCTCATGCCCCTTTTTCAAAAATGCCGCCCTCTTTTGAAAAAATTTCGCCCTTCTTGCACTTTTCAGTCACGCACAAGCATCATTGCTTCCCTAGCTGTCTTTAAAAAAAGGCATCGATTAAAAAAAATTGGTGTGTAAATTGTAATTAAGTAAATTATGACAGTAGAAAAACAAACCCCTTTTTAACTACGCGTGTTGAATTTAAGTAGCCTTTTTATCAATTTTGTAAGGGTTCTGATTAGGGCTACTTAACAGATTTGGTTTTTAGGGAAAACATTTAGTTAAAATGTCAAATTTTAAGGTAATTTCTTCATAAAGAGTCATCAATTTTGTACGGTCTTTCCTTCGAGATAGGCCCCGAACCATCAACAATAGCCCAATATGCAGCTCTAGACGCTTTGTCAATGTTAACCAATAAATCGGAACTTTTTTTTGTTTGGTCGCGGATCCGATTTGTGAATGTGTGGCCACCCCATACATTTAATTTAAAGTGTCCTTTTAAATACAAGAAGTGCCTTTTCAAAAACGGGGTGCCCTTTTACTGCCAAACAGCGCCCTGCCCGTTTTTATTCCTAGAGTGAACACTGATATTAGTTATGCGTTTTTTTACTGTATTATATTTGTTATGATTATTTGATATTATACCTGTATATTTTTAGTATCATTTTGATATCATATTTCGATACCATACATGTAAAATTACCATTCTTAACAGCCAAGTTTTATGAGACATTGAATTAGTAGGTAATCTTTTACCTTTTTATGCTGAGCTTCAATTCGTTTATGGCCGCCACCTAACACAGCCCGTTTCCTACGCTCTTCAATTTCATGTTTGACTTTTAGAGTATGGGCAATTCCACTTGAACTCGTCCTTTGTGCTATAGAAATTAAAGATGACTTGCATATCAACTTTGGAATGTTTCTACCCAAAATAAAACTATGGATATTCATCCTTTCTAATAGTAAATTTAGAATTATCTAATCCAGTAACGTTTATTAAATTTCCTATTCTGTCCTAGGGAACACACTTATTTAGTTTTTAACCAGGTTATCAAAATACAAATCTAATAAAAAAAAATGTACTGTCCCTGTCAACAGTTACAGACGGCAAACAAGTAAACAAAATCCACAATTTATTATTTTGACGGTTACAGTTATGAAAACACTAATACATCTTAATAAATTTAATGTTTGAATTATTTACATAAATTTTATTAAATAAAAAAATAAAAATAATTAGTTGTTTTGAAAAAAATTAAATGCTGATATGAGGTATAAAATAATGTTGCAGACTTAAAAATGTAGAAAACTAGGGAGTCAGAAATAACTTTAACTTCTATTCACAAGGGCGCAAAGTTTTGTTTACAACAACAATCAGTGATATACGTGACATATGTTTGGTTTGAAAATAAGCATTATTATTTATTTTATGTTGAATAATAAAAACTAATTCATATGTTCTCTTTTGTTTAAAGAAAGGAAAATAAAACTCAATCTTAAAAATTGCACTCAGAATCATTGTAAGTTACTAAAACTTTAAATGTCGAACTTTCAACTGGGAGAATTAATTTTTACTTCGAAACCTTATGCATATGTTTTAAATAACGTTTGTAGAAGTAAAAGATGCGATTTTTGTTTTAAAAAGTATGTAATTTAGGATTTTTGTAAACATTGCATTATTTTGAATTTTTAAAACAAGAATATTTTAGATTGATTTTCATATTTTTCTTCCAGGCAAAGTGATCTTAAACGTTGCAGTCAGTGTTCCTTTCTTTATTTTTGTAATAAGAACTGCCAGGTACGTTTAGCTTATAACTATCATCATATATGATTGTAGTATAAGCATTTGAGAAATATGATTGCAGCAATTCATGTTTAAATGAGTTTCTTCTAAATTCTAGTTTTCAATAAACAGTTGAGGGTTAAGGTAATCAAGCTAATTTAGGTAAAGGTTTACTGTACGGTCACCCTTGGCGACTTTTTCAAAATCTCGCCAAAAGTCGCCATTTTGGCGACTGTTGTCCAATAGGGTTGCTGCAATTCCTTTTCGTTTCGGAGGGGGGTTGCCATTAAAAAAAAATTATCGCCAAATGCGGAAAAATCGTGCCAAGGGTGACCGTACAGTAAACCTGACCCCTAATGGTTTCTATTTTATTAAAAGTTTTTAATTTCTTTAAAAGTCTTGAAATACTTTTATAGTACAGATACTGGGTATAGCTATACACTTTTAAGCTTGGTAGAAAAACTCATTTAATCTTGTATTTCTATTTTTTTTCATATTCTTAAATAGAGCTAAAGTAAATTACTGCTAGTGAAAAAAAAATCCAAATCAATAACAAGGTTGGTAAAATCTGTGTTATGTTAGATTAATGTAGTCTTCTAACTCATACCTAATATCTAAAGTCATACTTTAATCAGATGTTTTATCTACACAGACAACAATACAGAGAGTACCATGCCATTTTCACTGATGGATCTAAATCTAATGACTTTGTCGGATCGGCTGCTGTTTTTAACAGGATAACAATTTCAATAAAGTAGAATGCATTCATTTTGTTCCTTTTTTACACCTGAATTATATGCAATATATGTAGCTTTAACGAAATTGTCTCGTTTTTCGCACAACAAAAATTATTTTGTACACTGATTCAAGGAGCAGTATTGAAGCCTTGCAAAACATTTCGTACAAAAGCCATGCTTTGGTTTTGCAAATAGTTGAAACATATACCAGACTCAAAGAACAAGCCTTCGACATCATGTTTTGTTTGATACCTAGCCATGTAGGTATTCCTGGTAATGATAAAGTGCATCATGCAGCAAAAAATGCTCGCATTAATTTGTACAACTTCGTACCTCTCGAAGATTCAAAACTGGCATTTAAACAAGCACATGATGCAGTATGGCAGATTCATTGGGGTAACCAAGCAAATAATAAATTACAGTCTATGAAGCCAGCACTAAAACCTATCAAACATACGACTTGTAATAGAAAACATTATGTCATTCTGATGAGGCTGTGAATAGATCACACTCGATTGACCCACAAGCACCTTTTAGAGTCTGAATCGACACCGACATGTCTTCGGTGAAAACTGTGTTTTGTCCGTTAAACATTTATGTGTATCTGTCCCAACTTTAGAAATGCGAGACTCAAATATTTTGTCCCTGCAAATCCCAGGTTAAAAGATTTAATAAATGATGACCCGCATCCCAACTTGTTCGAGTTTCTCTGTGACACAGGTTTATTAAATTGTATTTAATATTATTATTGAATATATTATTTATCATCTTATTTGTATTTAATATTATATTTAATTTTGAAGATTCGTAGCAATGTAAGTGTTTGGCGCAGCTTAGCCAGTTTGGCTCTTGCACCAGTTTATACCTTAGCCAGTTTGGCTTAAACACCAACCAACCATACTTTTAGTGAGTTTTTCCAATGCGCCTATACATGTGGGACATGTGCCACCACATAAGAAACACAGAGTAAAATGAGCAAAATTGAAATGTAGATAACTTTTTTTTTGCTTGAATCGTCTTTAAAGTAAATTACATGGGGTATCAGGAAAGAAACCAATTCTACGCTCTTAGAATAATCCATTCCGACACTAAATCCGTTACAAATAGTTCGATTGACATGAATTTGGTCATGTTTGATCTGTTTTCAGGATTTTTTTTAATTTTCAATGAACAGAAAAAAATAATACAGAGTTTTTACTTAAATAAGTTATCTAATAAATATTCTATGCAAATGAAAGGTAGCCTCATCTAACATTTATAGTTGATTGTTAACTCTGCATTAAATATAGTTGACAATCAACTACAAATGCTAGATGCTACAAATTTTTTAGTTAATAAAAAAAATCCTAATCTAGTTTTCGAAAACCTGATAAACCTTTTAATAAGTTTCAAAATTTTTATTCAAACTTATTCATAAGTTTATGAGGAGAACTAAAGATAAATATATTCTGAAATTGAGAAACTTTTCTATTGTATTTTAAATTTCTATAGTTTGTACTTTTTGATAGATTTAATTTACAATTCAACTTGTACCTTCAAATCTATTATTAGAAAATTTTAATTTTTATAAATAATTATCACAAATTATAAATTAATTTTTGATAAAACTATATTTAAAATAATTACTATTATATTTACTTTCATTGAAAATTTTAATTTTTGAATAATTTTTATAGATTTCATTCTTCTTTACTTTAGGAAAAAGCTTGGGAAGTACATAAAGCAGAATGTAAATTTATTAAGAAAGCAAAGCCAAAGGAACCAACTGCATCAATGAGACTGATTGCTTTAATTTTGTTTAATATAAAGGTATATATGAATTGATATTTTCTAACTCCCACCCATTTTTAAATTGCCTGTAAAGTTTTCCCTTTACTTTGAATACCATCCCTTAACACTGTTTATTCCTAACCACTCAAAGTTTTCTCTATCCGATTTCATCTCATGATGCAATTTCTCACACTCTAATTTTGCTGAGGCTGGACTATTTACTCTTAAGATTAAAACAACTTTCGATTATGTCCATTCTCTGCATTTCTTTCTCACTCCTTAAAAGGCGAAATGAAACTCTCCCAACAAATCAAATGATGTTCAAGATTTATTCTCTGTAAATGTGTCATTTGCTCTTTATCGCTTATCCTTTCAAATCGTGTCACTCAGAGTTCTACTGGAGAATATTAATATTTATTAGTTGTTAAATATGGCTCTTCTTCCTTTTTAAACTTAAACACCCTGTCGTATATTTCATATATATATTAAAAGGTATAAAGATAACATTTAAAAGAAATTTCTTTGTGTCAAACAATGTTTTGTAATAACAATTATGTTGAGTATTTTCTTAAGTAGTAGTTTTAATATGTTTAAATTTCTGATAGGCAAATGTAATATGTATATGAAGAAGATTGTTGGGCTTTAAATCAAAAATGAATAATATAATTTATGACATAATATAAAGGTTAATCATGTTCCACATCAGATTGTTTATTGCCTTTCATGGTTTTAAAATTGTATTTTTCTTATTAGAAATTCGGCAGAGAGCTTCCAGTTGAAGAGGTGCATGGTCGCAAAGTCTCTTTTTACTCTCTCATGTCCCGTGAGTAACAATGTATCACTAATCTCTTGTGATAATGTAGATCTTATTTTTAAAACTCTAGTGTCAATAATTTACCGTCTTTAACACAAGATGGTAGAGACTGTAAATTATTGAAATCGTAACCAGAGGATTGGTGCATTGAATTTTGTCTAAACATCCTCACTCTGACATCAGGTGCATGGGGTGCCTGCTCAGGTCTTGCCTTCAGCATCTGACCATGGTTTAAAATGATGAGGTAGTGATCTCAGGTCTTTTCTTAAGGATAGATATCGAAACTTTACCAATATACCATTGTGTAGGTCTAGTCAATATTTTTTTAACCAACCCAAAAAAATTTATACAGCGACGAATCCAGAAGGAAATAAAATTAAAGGGGCACAAAAATTTAAAATTTAGTGATTAGGTATATGTTATATATATATGTCCACATATTAATGCCAGTCTCTCAGCGGCATTTCTTTCTCTGCATTATATAGCAGAGGATAAGTGACTATGTTTACCAACTGGTAATTTCACATCAAATCAACCAATAAAAAAATAATTTTTGAAGTCAATATTTTAGATATTAATGATTTTATGCCTGTTTGTTGTACTTACCCCAGATTTTTTTCGACAACTCATTTCCGAGTTATAAGTTTTGAAATTTCGAAAAATTCACGAGTTTTGTTTAGTTTTATTATATTTAAATGGCTACAACTTAAGAGGTAATTGACTTAGAGAGCTGAAATTTTTTTATTCAGTTATTTATGGCGTTTAATAAAATATATAACTTGACAAAGTTAAATTTTTTCAGAAAAAAAATCTGCAAAAAAACCTTTAGACATTTTCAAACTCGAAATGTTTGATTTTTTTGGAAAAAAAACATATTATATTTAACCCTTTTTTAGCAACATGTCAGCCAAATTTCATAATGGTACTCCTAAGATAATGTTTTTTAATATTTTCTGTATTGACTGTCGTATAAATTCTGTAAAAAAACTATGTTATGGTATGCAATGTTTTAGCCTAAAAGAAAGCCACAAAGGAAAAAAATGAGAAATTTAAGAATAACCTGTTTAATAATAAATTTTGCATTCTTTAATTACAAATCATCTCAGTTTTCTGTCCAGATATTTTAACTCGATCTAAAAATGTAATATTTAATTATTGAAATATTATTTATTTTTATATAAAAATTTGGACTACTTTTGTCATTTCCTCTCTTTGACTTGTTATAAGTTTTTTAACCAATTTTTTTAATGAAAGTTACCTGGTGTTATATATTAATTTAAATGCCATATGGAACTGAATAAGATAACACAAATTTCAGCTCTCTAGGTAAAATAGTTTTCGAATTGCAGCTGTTTAAAGATGATAAGACTATGCAAAATTCATGAATTTTTCACACTTTTGAAAATTCATAACTCTGAAATTGATTATTAAAAAACTTAAATTTTTATTTTTCATCTAATGTGCGAGTACTACATCTGAGCAAAGATGAACAAAAAGATACATGATTTATGTACCATTGGTTGATTTGGTGTGGAAATACCTCAACAAAAACAACTATAATTTTTTTTCATATCATAAATTACTGTAAATACTGGTTACTTTGGCCCTGGGGTATAAATTTGGGTCAAGCAAAAAAAGACTGAACCATGTGTGCTTCAAGATGATTGCTTCAGGTTCGCACAGTAACTGGCAATTCAAGCCATGCCGCAGTACAAGTTAAGCCCACCATCAATAGAATTCTAATATTCGACGCTGGGTAAAAAAAAGTAACCTATATTTACAGTAACTATAAAGTCTCATTAATTGTGAAAGGTCAAATTGCAGCCCTTTCAAACAAAATATAACTGAATTTTAATTGTTAAAAAATTATTTAATTTAATTTTAATAGCATAAAAATTATAGGAAGTTAATAACTATATTTGTTTTCCTATATTATTTCATATGTTCACATATGCCATAGTAAAAATATTAGCAACTTAATTCTTTCTTGTAATTTTTCAATTGCTCTAACACAGATTGCAATTTGTAGATTTTAAATTGCTATCTCAGCTTTTACGTAAAAATATAATAAAGTATGTAAATTTCTTTTTGTGATACATTCCAGATGCTGAAGACATACAAAAAAGCTTAACATCCTGTCAGCAAATGATGGCTTTAATAGGCACCCTAAAAAATTACATTGGTTCATCTAACATCCCTTTTCCATCAGATTTTATTGAAATATTCGGAAAAGTAAGAATAGTGTTTTTTTTTTAATTTACACAGTCATATTTATAAACATTTCATGCGCATATTGTAGCTTACATGCCTACTTATATTGATTGCTGTCAGTTGCATCTAGTGCGGGGGACTTTGCTGCATCACTTTTTTGCTATCTGACCACACTAATTTTGAAATATTTTTATAAATTATTTATGTAAGTAAGGCTAACGTAAATAAATCATTTATGCAAGTAATGCTAACTATTCAGAATTTTTTTTATTTGCAATCCAATACAAATTCATGCCCGAGTTTTATATCGAAGAAGTTTAATTTGATGGATGGATTTTTTTCTGTAATTTTATAACTTTGTAAAATGATCTTGCATTTGTCCATAATGCCTGCAATAACTGAATTGTGTTATCATTAAACATTTCAGACAATTTACGAAAAAACACCGGCTAAATGTGACCAAAGTGTTGTTCTATATGTAAAAAAAAAATTAAACAAATATTAATAAGAAATTATTACACACAGTTCAATACATTTTATTCAACTTAATTTTTTACTGATTAATGATACCTTTTTCTAATAATTTTATCCATATTTGTTACATTATCCATTATTGTTAACTCAATGTTTAGTTCATCTTTTCCTTCTTTTATATTTCTATTATTTGTTATAATTTGGATTAAATCTTCCTTCATATTTATGTTTTCATGTATTCAAAAAATCTATATTTTTAAAATTTTATTTATTTATATTAACTATTGAATTACACCAATAAACTTAAATTCTGGTATTATTTGAGGCCCCTCACTTTTCATACCCAAAAGCAAACACTGATTGCTTTATTATGTGCAAAAAGTACATCCTCCAAATGTTCACCTAAGACTCAAATTTATAAAATTTCATTTAATATTTTAAACGATATTAACAATTTCAGAAATATTCCGTTAGGAAACATTTAAAAAAATATTTCCAACATCTAGGTAGAATGGGCCATTATTGCTTAATTAGTAATGCACGGAACTTTCTAGCAGTAGGTTACGGGTTTGTGTCCCGACGGGGGCTTTGTTTTTTTTAAATGTATATACCAAAACAGTTTCCAGAGCAATGTGGGACCAAACAGTTAGTATACATTTAATAAAATTATTTTAAATCTAGTAGCGAAAGTAAAGTAACTCATAGAAATTATATATTGTTAAAATTTCTAATAATCAGCATAATTACTTGATATAATATACAGATTGTAGAGAGCTAAAATCATAAGAAAAGTTAGCAGAAAAAAATATTATTTGCATAAGTCTAATTAAATAAAGACATCTGCCTAATTAAATGAAAAAATGCCTAATTTTTTTAATAGTTGTTTTTGCAATATTAATTTTCCAATGAAAATACCTAGATTTTAATGAAAAAGGTTAGGCGCAACAAATATTTGTATATGAGCACACATAAAAAAAAACATGTGTCAAGGAATAATATGTAAAAGAAATAAGTTGTAACAACTTTGTTCAAAATAAGGTGGAAAACCCATGATATTTATTTGTTTGAATCTTCGGAAGGCTTTCTTTTGATCTACTTCTACTTTAAGCTCATCAAGTTTCATTAAAATTGGTCTAACAGGCATTGGGATTCGCATAAAATTTAAATCCTAGAATTCTAATTACAGTACTTATTTATTCGATATTCAGGACTATTTTATTTCATTATTATGTGAAAGGATTGTCAAATGATTGAATTGATTTCTTTATTATTGGCTTTTGGTGAGGGCAGGAGAAATATAATGTGATATTTTACAAATACAAATAATAATAGCCAATTACATGCTCTAAGCCCAGCAAGGTTGGCCCTATTTAACACATCCTAACAATCCCTCAATGACTGTCTAGTTGTCTTTTAAAACAACTACCTACTCTGGACGAATTAACCAACTCTTCAGGCAAACTATTCTATTTATCTATTACTCTATTATAAAAATAATTCTTTCTATCTTTCTGATTAAGTTGTGATTTGTATACCTTGTAAACATTTTGTATAATTATAATGTGATTACCGTTGGCTGTATAAATTTTATGTCTTCAAGATACATGATATTGTTTCTATTAGAAATGCAATAACATTTATTAGGGTTATTTCTTTTCTGTAGATGTGTATAAATACATTTAGCATCTGTGATGACGAAATGCAAAGCATCGGCAGTGGACTTTATCTAGGGTATGTATAGGTAGGTTATGTTGAATTTTCAAGCACACATTTAATGTTTAGCCATTTCAAGCAATTTACATACCAAATTAAAAAATATACATTAAATTATCTTTATTCTGAATTTAATATTTATTTAGTTTGAATGCACCAGTTACTGACCACTTACAAAAAATATTTAAAACTGAGAACATATCATTATGTTTTGAAAAGTCCCTTCAATCCAATGTTACTTAAAAGTAAATTACATTTTGCAGTCTAATGTGAATTCAGTAATTAGAAAAGGCTAAGTGGCCCCCTGATTTTTAAAAAAAATAATAATAAATTGTCCTGGAAACTTTAAAGATATTGGTCCTTTCCCCTATTTGGTCTTCAGCTTTCTCTCACATTTAGCAGCCAATCACCAACACTATTTCCTTTATCTTTTGTAAGAATATCTAGTTTTTATATTTTGTTTACCTTTGTGTCAATAAAAAACACCTAAGCATGCATATTTTCTATTAAATAATATTAATTTTATAATTTGTGAATGTTCATTCTTTGATTTTTAATCTCTTTTAGGATTTAATACTCTATAATTTCTCTTTTCAGAGCTTCCGTCTTTGATCATTCTTGCCAACCTGATGCTGAAGTTGTTTTCGATGGGATAAACTTAACTGTAAGAGCAATCAAAGAAATTCCCCATAGAAACATAAGCAAGGTAAAGATATATATTTTTTTTAATCTCTATAAATGCAACTGAAAGTTTATTCTTAAATGGTCATCTTTTTCTGCAACTTGAAAAGGTATACAAAGTAACTTAAAGAAGGGGCATAATTTTTGCCCTTACATAAAAAATATTCTATACTTTGAAAGTAAAAGTAATATCAAAGAATCATGTAGTTAAAATTTTGTTTCATTTATTTCTTAAAAATGTGGATTTTATTGATTCACAGGAAGTTAGATGATTTCAAATCTGGAGTAATTTCTAATTGGCCTATTCTGTGTCATTTACAGTTAATAAATCATGGAATTTCTATTTCTTTTAGTCTACTAATTACAAAAAACTCATTTTTGAGCAAAGTAACTAGTAACGTAAAAACTTGTCGTGTGGTACATTGTGTTAAGAATATTAAAATACAAACACAACCTTAAAACTATGCAATAAAAATACATAACATCCAGACATGTTTCAGGAGGCACATCTCCCTTCATCAGCTGAAATTAAAAAGATTTCATTTCTGCTGATGAAGGGAGATGTGCCTCCTGAAACATGTCTGGATGTTATGTATTTTTGTTGCATAGTTTTAATGTTGCATTTGTATTTTAATAAAGGAACTAGTGCCAATGATATGTGCCCACAAGGGCGATGCATAAAAGTTGGACTTCGAAAAATAGTTTCTCTAGAACTACAACTGTTCGATTTTAATTTTTAGCATTCCCTCAAAAATGTCTCTTATGATTTTGCACAAATTTGCTATTCTGAAGCATTTTAAGGAATTTAAATAGTTAAATGTGGATGCACAGAAATGGTTTATCAAGGTAAGGATGGATCAAACTTTGTAAAACTTTTTCAAATTTATTTCAAATCCGACAATTACAACATATAAAACACAAAAAGCCATGTAAAAATAAGTTTTCAATCAGTGGTTCTCAACTCATGGTCCACAAGAGTTTTAAGAGTGGTCCATGGAGTAACGTTGTTCAATTCCAATTTTTCTTTTACTTTTTTAAAAACGGGTGTTGTCTGAGATATATTCCTTTTGAAACTTAAAACATCTAAATGGAAAATCGAAATTCATGTGTTGTAAAGGAAACAAAATTGTATCCTTATTTTAATTATATCGAGTGCTTGCTTTGAGTAGTATAACAATTAACCAGAAATTAGTTCTATATTGTTACCTTAATGAGACATGCTACGTTAAAAACTGTATAATTTTTTATTTATTTACAAAATAAGTGTTTTTAACAAACAAGATATTTAAGTACCTAAATTATATTTAATTCTTAAGAATTATAATGTTATTAGGAGGTGATGGTCTGCGATTTGTCATATTTTCGAATCAGTGGTCCAGGGCTCTAAAGGTTGGAACCATTGCTCTAAATTCTGAGTTTGTATCATATTGTATCCAATTCAATAAAAATTTCACACAGTTGATAGAAATAAGCAAATCTCTCTGCTTTGCCTACAATTACTTTGTATTTTAATACATTTGTTTTAAATTTTTTCTGTGTCCCTTTCATACACAATTGGTTCAATGGACATTCTTGTAACTGTCTTTCTCATTGAAAACTTCTTAAAGGAACTAGAAACTTATTTAAGCACTCATTACAAAAATAAAATTGATAGTTACTCGCTTGATAAATACTGGAACAGATCAGCAAAAACGAAAACTGTCTATGTACCTAATGTCAATGAGGTGTAGAGTGACAATATAACTTACATTAGAACTAATGGTGGTTTTATGTATCTTGCATCTATTATAAATACTAAATAATATGAATAATAATAACTTAAAAATAATAGTTAAGACAAAAACATTAACTCATGCTTTAGCTTTTGCCAATTCTGTAGTAGAAAAACGTAACAGTTGTATTACGTTATCAGACAGCAAAATAAATTTTATTTTACAAATGTTTTGAAAGAAAACTCTTTAATCTCTTTTCCTCATAGAAAATATGTATGTTGTAATATTAATTATATATCAGTTATTTGATTTATATCATTAAGTCCATGAGCTAGGTTGTACTGCAACAATCTTTTAAAATGCTATAAATAGTTTATTAACCATATTAGTAGCACATTTTTAAAATATTGTTTGATTGTAGATCTACATTTCCTACATAGATCAAATGAAATTGACAAAAGACAGGCAAGATTCCCTGAAAGAGCAGTACTACTTTTCTTGTCAATGTCAGCGGTGCACATCATCGGATTTAGTAATATAATTAATTTTTTTAAATAAAAGTTAAGGTTGTGTCATTTTTGCATTATGCTATTTGTTATATTTTATTTACTCATATTAAAAATATTAAATATATAAAAAAATTACAATATAGTATTTACAACAATTTGTACTTTATATTACTCTGTATGTATGACATTTATTTTATGGGATGCTTTTAACTGTATTGACTTTTCTCTCAAATTTCATGGTAGAATTTCACCTTATCCATTAAATATTTTACATGAATAAAGTGCCATGAATAGTTTGATCATCAAGAAAATAGTACTTTAAATAAAAGTTAACATAGCATATAAAACTTTAAAACCAGATAAAACTTTATTAAAATTTTAGCATTTTAACTTTTGAAAATATTTTTCTGCAATGTCAAATGTAGTTTTTTTCAAACATTTTTTTTTAAACTTTGATTTCCTCAATAAAATCAAACACATTTCTCTTTAACAAAAAACTAAGAAACAATAATATCCGAATATTACTGTTTTACTTTACAAGAAGAAAGTATGACCTATTTTCAATTCCATCAAAACGAATAGCACATTCTGACTGTGTATTGAGATTTTGAAGTTACATGTCGGTTCCCATAAACCTTGGTGAATAGTCAACAAACTTGTTTATCAGTTCCTAACTTATGTGGATTGCTTTAATATGTAAATAATTGTATTATTATATTCCAGGATGAACTAATGGTAAAATTGACAGTTACTGGAAAGGAGATAGAACAGCAATTGGCTCAATTTAATGTTGAACTTGATCGTATTAAAACAATGAAGAAAGAACATGGTAATTTGTTAATAATTTGACCTTTTGATAATTAGTTTTACAACAAATATAAACTATAGAAGAACCATTTTGAGTGTAATGAAGCTTGATTTTGTTAACCCTCAACTTAAAACAGAGTTCCCACACATCAAAGAAAGCAGAAAAATATGTGGAATTGACAGAAAAATAAAAATAATTTCAAAAGTCAGGCAATTTTTTTTATAAAAAATTTACATGAATTTTGTGCCCTGTGATATTCTTTTTATATATATTAATTTGCTTTTCTTTGTAAGAACTTTTCTAAGTTATTATTTACAGGCATTTCACTTTATAGATGTTTATTTATGTGTGAAAAAAATAGTTTTCTTTCCTGTAATTCTTATGAAATTTTTTTTAACCTTCTGTAAAATATGGATTAGTCAAAGGAATTTCGATTTAATAATGAGTGGAAACCATGTTAAAATACAAGATAAGTTTTTAGTGGAGAAAAGTCTGATTTTGAGTGGTGTAATAGTTTTTAAATTAAATTGAAATAAGAGATCAACGTTCACACAGAGGATAATTTAAAGTTAACTATTTTCTTGGTAACTTATTCAACCTAAAAAATTTAAGAAAAACTTATCAGTGCTTTGAGCATATATTGATTCGAGTATTTGCCAACTGGTTTCATGCAAAATAATGTAAAAAAAATTATTAAACTTAAAAAATGTAGAAAATTATTAACTTTTAAAAGTAGTTATAAAGTTAAATTTAACTTATTTTTTATAAAGGTGGAGTAAATACTTTTACAGATGAATTTTAATCATTAAAAAATTACTTCTTGTCACAGATTTGCTGAATAAAAATTGTTTTCTTAAATATCATGTAACATTAAGGAGAGGAGTTATTAAAAAATTTCATAAAGTGATTTTTGAACGGCCCCTAAAACTCGATTTTATTTTAATAAACTTCCCTATTATTTTTAATAATTATTGTGAACCATACTTTTCTAGTTGGTCCATCAACTATTTACGAAGCCTGTTTAATTCAGCTGACACTTCAAGAAGGTATCTTGGCCGATACTCATATTTGTAAAGTGAAAACATTAGAAGTTGCTTTTGACATTTGTATTGAGAGCAACCAATGGGCTGATGCTATTACAATGGGCAAACAGCTATTAAAACCTTATAGGTAGTGTACTACTTTATATTATCTATTGTATTATAGTATTCCACTGAATTAAGCTCAACAAAAAAAAAATCATTTGCAATTGGTACATTTAAAATTAAATTTGCTAATAATAATATTTTTAAATAGCAAATACTGATTATGATACACCATAGGGTGCTAAGAGATAGAAAGTATTGGAATATAGAGAATATTTAATATCAAAGTTTGGCCCCCGGATATTATTTTGTAACTCTACCCTTCACCTCCGTTTTGTATTAACCTTGCAATACGAGATAGCCCTCCAATACTGTATAACTATATTTTTTATTTCTTATTACTAATTAATGTATAGATTAATAAATTGCAATAAGGAGTAACATTTTTATTTCACTTAAAATGCTGATTAGATTACAAATAAGCAGGCTTCCCTAAGTTTGGAGTTTTTAATCGGATTTTGTTAACTTTCTCTGTTTTGTTAAAGAGTGATATTGTATCTCCTTTAGCTCTCTGTTAAATTATCCATGAATGTCATTAAAAGTTTCAGTTCATCAAATAAGTTGTTAGAGTGTAAAGACCCATGGCACAAGTATCTGTATCTACTTTATATGGACACTTTAACGTCTGGTAATGTACGACTCAAAATAAAGAAATTAGAATATCTTACTAAGAATTTTATATAAAATCCATGTGCTGCAAAACCAAAATTTAAAAATAGTATGCTCTCTATATCCAAAAAGAAAATTTTCAATGAATTCAAACCGGAAAAAACACTTAAAAAGAATTTTAGCATTTTTAATGAAGATAATTATAATAAAATAAGTATGGTTCATTTCATTGATTATAATATGTGTGCAAATTTTTTTGTGACTTGACATGGATGGATGGTTAAGACAAATGTGACAGTACATGACACGAGCGGAGGAGAGACAGACCAAAAATAACACAACATAGTAAAGGAATCCTCTCTTAAACTAGACTTTATACACTGTCACTTTATATATCATTGACAGAAGTATATTTGTCTTATTAATTTAAATGTGTTGTAGTCTGCTTTTATCATTTTCCTTTTTTGAAAAGTATCTGCATGTTTTGTTTATATAGGTTATACTATGGTCCATATCATCCAACGTTAGGTGTTCATCTGTTTAAAATTGGAAAGATCCAGAAATTACAAGGTTTATCTACAGCATTAGTGACACTACAAGAGGTAATTTTTATATTTATGAAAATTTTGTTTAACGGCAAAAAAAAAGCGGCTGTTGACATACACTTTGTCTTCCTAGTTAGATTTTATTTTCATATAATAATATACTTTTGTATTATAAATCTTTTATGTATTTAACTTGTCCTAGCATGTGCAAAAGCACTAATTTGCATCAGGATATTTTCTATAAAACTCCACTCAACTTTCAATATTTTTCAGCATACAGAAACTAAATCTGAATTTATGCATTAGATTTATTCAACACTGTTTGCTCTACAAGGCACTTGCAGATAAAAAAAATAGTTTTAGTTTCATTTAGGTTTAAAATCTGCACAACAATGTCATTTAATGCTTCTGCATTGATAATTATTGAAAACGTATCATTTCTACCATTCCTCTCTCACAAGACAGTTCTTAACTGTTATTTAGGTAGAGAGATGTTCTAATTATTTTATATCGTAGAAAGAGTTTCATTTGACTTTGAACTTTGTCGTCTAATTAACGCTTGGAAAACTTATTTTTTTAAATTTTATTCAATTTTGAAAAATTACTTCTTATTAAGTATTTGAAGAACTGTTGCTTCTTCAAAATAATATTTAATTATTTTAAATTGGAGTAATGATATATTTTAACTGTTATTCAAATATCTTTCTTTTTGGAGCGCAAGCTCCATTGTGTAAAAGTAAATAAACCTACTTTTCTAGATATTTTGCCATCAGTTTTTAATAGTGTATAACAATGTTTACCATTACAGCTTAATTTAACTTCAAATACCTTATTACACTTATGCAGTTTATTACATAGTATTACTATTATCCTTGCATAATATAATAACAACATGAAAAATATTTTATTGTAAGTCTTCCATTTATCAGACAGATTTTTTTTTAATCTTTTACTTAAAATTAGTTTAGAATACTTTTTTTGTCTTGAAAAAAAAAAAATTGCTAGGTATTTCGTTTGGTATTTACCTAACCAAACAGTATTTGCTGCTTAAACACTGAAGATGTATTTGTTACACATTATTCTTTAAACATTTTGTGTAGGTTGGACTCTTACTGAAAGCACAAGTCCCTCTGGGAATCGATTGCCAACAAAATATATCAATTCTGAAAAATATACAAAATAAGATTTTTTTTATTCATGGCCTACCTTGCATTTTGGATAGAGCATGTACCTAAATTTGTTTCAAATCTTTTGCAATGTATTAAGTGTAAAAATAATATGCTCCATCGGAGATACGTGTCATATATTTAAAAAAAAAAACATTTTATTTTTTCTACATATTTCATGAAATCTATTAATATGTTTTACAAATTAATATTGCACACATGTGTATAAACATGCTACAAAAATTTAACCTTAAAATTAGGCAATATAAAAAACATTTTTAAATTGTGGAGTAGCCAATTAAAATTACACCTTACTATAAATTTGCTCTCCGACAATACCTGTCGAATTTTACTAGTATAATTGGCTTTCTGCTGTAACCATGAACATTTAGGATATTAGAGCATTTAAGTAAATTCATGTAACGTTATACAAGTTTGATTATAACTGCATTTGAAAAAAATTATCCAATTTCCTTACAGGCAGAAAATATATTGAAAGTAACTCATGGAGAAGCTCATCCTTTTTATCAACAACTTTTAAAGATGCTGCACGAATCACAAATTATGTCACCTCCACCAGATTCCTTTGCTTTAGAATGAAATATTTTCAATCTATTATATATAAATAAATCAATAAACATGTGTTGTCGTTTTGTTTTTGTAGCTTTGCAATAGGGTGGGAAAAAACATTTTTTTCGAGATCATTATTCTAATAGTACGGAAAAGGTGACCAGTGCGACCAATAACAATGCTATAAAATACTTTTTCGATTGGATAATATCTTCTGCCTCCTCATCGCACTTGACATTTCGAAATTTGGGTACAATTTATCTTTTTTCACCTATTACAGTAAAATTAATATTTTGTGAAATAGTTATCTTAATAGTACGGAAAGGGTATTCAATATAATCAATAAATACGATGCAAAATATTTTTCGATCGGATAATTTCTTCTGCTCCCACATCATACTTGAATTATCGCTATTTTTGTTTAAAAGTGCTCCGATTCATGTGTAGAAATGACTCGCATATGCAAAAAATATGGTTCAAACACTGTTTAATACTTACCCTTAAACTCATACACTTACAGATCACCATTAAAGACAAGCACTTAGCCAGGAATTTGTGAAGAAGGGGTCCAACTTTCGGAAAGAGGAGATGTTGCAGTGTATAGGCGTAAAGTTATCAAAGATATTGTTGGGGGGCCTCAGCTTTCAATTAAAGGCATTTGCGTATTTTTGGGGGGAACCAAGTGTGTTCCTCTTTAAATCTTTGGGATGTTACTAAAGGTTAAAATATGGACGTTAATCAACGGGAGTAACGTATATATATCTACGTTATTGTATAGACAACTTCTCCATATTATCAATCTTTCCAGTTCTTGCTAATAAAATTTCATTACAAATTAGAACTTTTAACACTGGTAAAATGGGTGACAAATTAAGAATATTCTTTATTTCGCTATAAATATTTTTTTTGTATCAATTTTGTAACTTATATCCTTCCTGTGCTTAGAACGGGTATTTCAGCTAGTAATTGTATAATTCTATATTGACATTTTACTGCATGCAAATGATTATATATATAAATCCTAGTGTAGTTATAAAAAAAGTCATGTATAATATATTTATTGTCAATGCTACATACAGGAAAAATATTGCTGCTACATTATGTAAATTGGCAAAACAAAAGCAAAACTACAATTTAAATATTAAAAAAATTGAGATTTCTATTTCCATTAACAGATCACTATCACAGAGAGAAATATAAATAACACAAAATTAAATAATAACATATTTAAATAAATCCATCAACACATAAAAGTGGATTTTAACTTTAAATCAATTTTATAAATTGCCAAATCCCAATTGACAATTCAGAAATACTCAAGCAAGACAAAAGTAGTACACTTAGCAACCACAGAGGAAAGAAGATGGAGGGGAATTGGCGAGATTTCAAACAAACTTAGTTGACAGTACATTTTCAATAAGAACTGTGTTTTTTAACATACTTTTTTTATAGCATAAAAACTTGGAAATTGACATTTGTGTAATTGCGAGATGCAGTACAAGGTCCAAATGAACAATAGATTCCATTATTTCCACTTCATCAGTAAGTTAAATTATAAAAATAAGTTATTGGCAAGTGCTGTTACAAAGCAGTGCTTTGGAATAGCACCAAATACTTTGCCAGGACCTACTTTTTAAGAAATTGCTTACTTCCCATTGAAAAATCAGTTTTGGACTTGAGCACAACTCCGCCTTCTTTCACCCCGTGTTAGCAACCTACAACCAATGTGACGTTTAGCTTAATTTTGTTGTTGGAGAAATGGGTAATTTTTTAACATAATTATTGAACCAGTGTTCAGGCAGGGCGCTGTTGGCTGTAAAAGGGCACCCCATTTTGGAACAAGGCACTTCTTGTTTTTAAAAGGGCACTTTAGGTTTGGGGCCTATCTCGAAGGAAAGACTCGTACAAAATTGATGTCTCTTTATGAAAATATTATTTGAAATCTAAAATTTGACATTTTAAAATTATTATTTTCCCTAAAAACCAATTCTGTAAGTAGGAATCAGATCCCTTACAAAACTGATAAAAAGGCTACTTAAATCCAAAATTTGGTAATAAAATGCCTAGTCTTGCAAACCAATCCCTACCTAGTCCCAAACCGCATTCTCTTAAAAAAAATACAGAAAAAAAAAACTTGGAATTTCATATGCAGGCACAGGCAACCAATAGGATTTGTGGAATGCCCCGTGCTCGAAATTACCGCGGAATCATAATAGTTATAAAGGAGTTCGTTTTTCTACTGTCATAATTCACTTAATTCCAATTTACACACAATTTTTTTTAATCGATGCCATTTTTAAAGACAAAAAAGGAAGCAATGATGCTTGTGCTTGACTGAAAAAGGCAAGAAGGGCAGAATTTTTGAAAAAAGGGCGGGCAGGGCGGACCGCCCTTTAAAAAGCACCTAGAGTGAACAAACGATATTGTATTTTTTTTTTATCCAATTCATAGAAGTTTATGAAAATTACCATATTTTTAGAAACAGAGATACATTGACAAATCTGTCACTTTGGGAACTTGATAAGCGTTTCTTGATTTATGAGCAACAAATGCTATTTTGACAAGTTTATGACAAATTATTAAGTGTTAAATTTGTTAAGTGTTGAATTATTAAGTGTTGATTTTATTTATGACAAATTTGTAAGTGTTGAATTGATTGATACTATTGCTTAAACATGCAAGAAACTTTTTTGAAACAGTGGTAAGCATTTTTACCACAACACTTGTACGTGTATTCAGATTATTTTAATAGTTTCACTATTATCTGAATTTCTAAAATTTATTTAAACTAATATTCAATTCTATAAACTAATATCAAATCTAACAAACTTGTCTCTGATAAGTAAATACAAATATAAAAATATTACAGCAATAGTATTTAAAGTAAATGGCACACTGAAGTATAAACAAATAACATAAAAATAAACAATGAACTAAGCACATTTATGCTATTGCCCATTATAGAGAAACACAAAAACGAAATACAGAATACCATTCCAATTAAAAACTAAGCACCAAAAACAAAAATACCTCATTCAAAATTACTCGTTCAGGATGACTCGAGTTACACAGTTTTGTAAATATTTCTGAAATGCATGTCCTTTCATTCCAATTAATCATATTATGGTTAAAAGAAATAAAACAGCAATTGCGTATTTATAAAGCGACAAAATAATTTCTCAGATACATTTTTTTTTGCAATAACTTTCTTTTAAATCAGCATAAAAAAGGACACAAAAGTATATAGACAAAAGTACATAGACGAAATTTCTATCATTTTAAATTTGTACAGTAGAAGTCTCAATTAAATATAAGATTTAAATTATGACCATAATGATTCTTCCTCAAACTAAAAAAAAGTTCAAATTTTTTAATTTAAATCAGTAAAAAACATGTAGGAAAAAATTGGAATATAAAAAAAATGCTTTTAGAAATGAGAAGTTTAGTACTAGACTTTTGATCAGTAGAATCGTTTTAAAATATTATATACAACTTTAAACTGCCCAACAAAATTATATATATATGTAAAATTTAAATTTATTGAATTAGAATACAAATAATGTAAACAAAACAATTCCGATTATGTGCGGTGGGTATCTATATCAAGGTTTCAATACAAATATTAAAACAAATAAACACAAAAATAGAAATGACTAATTTTTTTTAAACATAGAAAAGTGTATGTGAATGTCCCACATACAAATGCTGTTTCTTGTGGGGACCTTATCAAGAAATGAAAAAAAATCTTGATTGAATTTTGTGGCAAGTTTTTATACGGGGGAAGAATTCTTGTAAATATTATCTACATTGACAAGAATTTTGTATGATATACAGCAATAAAATTACCTGCCCTAACATGCATACAAAAACAACTATTTTAACTTTTGAATTGATTTATTTAGAAAAACAGGTATGGGCTAAGGGAATTTTGATGATACAGGAAAACACTATTTTGGCGCTCTAATTTATACAAATAATTTTTATAGTCAATTTTTCAAATTGGGTCATATTTTTTAACATCTAATCTAGCTAATAGCTATACAATATACGTAGACCTGCACCATATTGATAAACATTCACATTGAAAATATCAAATATATACATAAGTAGAATTAGCAAGGACATTATTAATAAAAATGTATATTAAAATTGCACTTGTAATTCAAGTGTGATCTCGTACAGTAGAACCTGTCTAATCTGAATACCTCAAAGATCAATGTACAAACATGGAAGTAAAGCCAAAGACACAATTACCAAATACATAAAAAATTTATGTGCTGCTCAATACAACAGATAAAAGCTATTCTGAATTTAGAAATTTGTATACAATACACACAAAAAAATAAGTTATTTTTATCTTCAAATATAGGAATATAATGCCTCAAAATGTCAATTTTTAACCAAACAAATAGGTCAATCTTTGTGGAATACAGAATTAAAAAATAAGGAGTATTACAGAGAATATGCAGGAAATTAAAGTTATATACAACTATAATAATCGTAAAAGCAAACTTCTGCCTTTTTGAAAAATGCTTTAAGGCCCAGATACACTATCTTAAAATTATATTTCTATGTATTTGCAGTATTCTTTAAGTTAATGTCATACGATATTTTCCCAAAGCGCCTATGCCTTGATGTATAGGCTAAAGAATTTTTGTAATTTCTACAATAAAATATTGCTATGCAATAGCAGTAAAAAGAAATGTTAATTAAAAATATTAATTTTTTTTAAAGAAAAACGTTTAGATGAAATATTGAAGTTGTGTCCATGTTTATAGGTTTTTAACCATTCACAAAAAAAAAAAAAACATGTTTAGTATTAAACGAATATTAAAATTACATAGTTAAATGCTTGGAACTAAAGATTGAAATTTATAACATTATAAACTATAACATCAAACATCTCTTAAATTTTTTTTCTTCTTTACATAATATTAAAGATTGACAGATTCTACTGTTTTTAGTGTATAAAGCACCAAACTTCAAATTGCTTGATATACAATAATATATATATATATATTTAATCTAAGGCACATTTTCTTTGGTAAAGAGTAGCAAAATTGCACTAAAATTATATTACATAAAACATTAAAGCACATTATACAGTTGTGTATTGCATTTTCCTCACATTCATAATCTAAAATTATATCCAATAATACACAATGGTTATCAAGCAAATTGCACTTACAACTTTTTAACTACATATAAATTGACTGAGTATAATATTGCTCTTATTAAAAAGAGACTCTAAATTCAAAGATCAATCCAACAAATTAAAATGCACTTTAATAGTAAATATATGCAAATTTAGAAAAATATCTAAAATAAGTATCTTTGGTTAATCCTAGATTGCAGCAATAAAATAAATCTCTTGCTAAAAGACTCCGAGTTCAAACATAACTTTAACAATTTAGAATGAACTCATTGTAAATATATACAAATTTGGCAAATAATAAAAAAATAACTATCTTTGGTTAATCCTAGGTTAATCAATTAAATAGCATTAAAATGAGTTAATCAACATTTGCTGATTGACTAATTAGACCCGTACAATCACAGCTCTGTTGTTTTAAGATTTTATACTTTCATAAATAAAATGAAAATAGCTAAATAATTTCCCATCAATGCTTCATACTTATAAAAAAAAAACAAGTTTAAAGATAAATGCTTTAGCAAAACAGTTAATACCTTATCTTCCATAAAGGAATCGTTTACCTTGTATCCATCAAACATAGTATGCAATACTACTAGGCTCAATAATGGCACTGTCTTGCAAAGATCGCTATATACATATTCAGAATTGCAAACAACTCAAAAAGAGATCAGTGTGTCCAAACCAATTGCACATAACTTTGTTTTTTACTCAAGCCTATCACAAATGTTCAGCATGAAACTAGAAACATAACAAACTTGCCAAATAAAATACATAACTGTCTCTGTTGTACTTACAAACATTTTTCATTCTGAAAACTTGTCACAGAAAACACTAGAAGTCGACCAGTCACTTCCATTTACGTTAAGAAGTAAAAAAAGTGTAAAACTAGTCTAACATTGCTGGGCAGTTAACGACTGCGCTTTGTGGCTATTCCATCGTACATTCATCACTCGAGATGTCGGATGGATCTTCATAGTCGTAATCAAGGTTCAGGTACTCCTGCAAATACCCATTAAAAAAATATTCAGTATCATGAGTATATTTTCGAATGAATATTAAAAATAAGCAAAATTCTTTAACACACAATAAAATTTCAAGAAAAATGGCTACTAACACATATAATCCATAATTATATAAACTAGTAGCAAATTCTACACTTACCACCTCTAAGGAATCGATAACTACAGATTCCAACTTCCTTACTAAAGTGTAAAATGTGGGCCTGTCATGAGGGTTGACGCTCCAGCATTGTAGCATCAAAAGATGGCTAGAATAAAAGGACATATTTTACAATATATGTCAACGATTGACACTATACGAGGTCTGTTATGCTAAATCCAATAAAGTGTGGACTTGATAGGGCTTAGAATATCAAGTCTCATATATATTTTTGTTACAATAGCACTAACTCATGCACAACATTTCAAATATTTTAATATTAAAATGCATACACTTTTTCACAAAATGTGTTCTTTATTTTTTAAATTGGCATTAAACGTGAAAAACAACAATGTTATGTGTTATTTAATTCCCAAGTTAGTTTGATTTCTATTCACCATTTGCCTGATAAATAGGAATGCTTGCATTTAAAAAAAAAAAGAAAAACAAGATATTTTAGCCCAAAGTTAGAAAATATTTTTTATAAAATGAGTATGGAATGCAAATTTTGATTAAAACTTAATCTAAGAAAAATCATCAGTTCCTAGTGGGAATACATAACATACAACTTTATAAGGTTGGTTAAATTAACGGTACTTTGGAGCTACATATTGGCGATAGTTCACATGGATCCAATTTTGTAGGCAAATCAGGTAGCCATACAATTTGAAAGATCATACCTGCCAAAATTTCAAAGTTGGTAATTTTTTTTGCGACAAATTGGTATAATTGGTTCTAAATAATAATACAAAATTATTTTAATTGATAACTGTTTTATCTTCAAATTTTTTTTTTAACTAATTGTTTAACTATAAAATTGTTTCTTATTTAACATTAGCTTGCTTGCCTTATAGATTCAAATATGTACATTGCTTTAAAAATGCCAAAGCATTTTTATCGAAAAAAAGTTAACCATATTCAAAAATAAAAATTTAATAAAAAGAGAAAATTTAAAAACTAAATAACAGGGTGTCCATGGTGAAAACCTTGCGAATTGAAAGACTAGTTAACACTGTACAAGTAACAACGAAAGCCCATTATTTCAATCTTACATCTCCATACGACACCCAGCAGGTTTTTCAAGCCTGTGTCCACTCTTTAAGAGACTGTAGAGCTTTTCAGAGGGAATCGTAGAATATGGCATTCCTCCCAGTGTCATTATTTCCCACATCAATACTCCGAAGGACCACCTGGAAAAATGGGTGAAAGTTGGTAAAAATAAGACAGAAACTCAACATTTCAATTATATACCCAAACATGCAATATTTTTTTAATGAAAAGGCGATATTGTGTGTGTCTCAATATTCCAGAACTGAAAATAATTACTTTCGCTTTATAAATAATTACTCTATTTTTACACATTGTTTATATTTTGGATAATTGTTAAAATTTAGGCATGAAAATATGCAACATTATCATACTTATTCAAAAAATTTCAAATTGAAAATAAAATAAGATATACTTTATAGAAACTATTTCTAAAAATTGGAAGATAGATTATCTTTAGTTCAAAAAAAAATTCTATCCTGGACAAAAATCAAAAAGACAGAAATCTAGCTTGGGATGGGAATACTTTCACGCATGTCTGAAAAATATTTAGGCTTAGGAAACATGTGAAACAGCACAAAACATTCTATTGTAGTTAACAAAATGTAACATTGCCTAGAATTTGATCTAGAAAAAAAAATATTTTGCTTTAAAAATTGTTATTGGTTTGAAATTTATAATAGTATACTTTTCTGAAATTTTTTTTAAAAAAAATCTCTAACCGGACAAGCTAAAGAGCTCTGGAACCACTGCTTTAAAAATCACCCCCCCAAAAAAACTTTTATATATGTATAATAAACCACACTTGAATTAACGCACAAGTTAAATAATTTAAGATACGGATTTTATAAAAAATACATTTTGATTATAATAAACAGAAAATTATACTGAAATTCAATTACAAATGTAAGCATATAAATTAATTTCAAGCTACATATTCTATTATATTGCAATAATTTTTTCATAAAACAATTATACAACTTACACATCGCTCTGTGTTGTATACAGTCGATCCGTTAATGATTCCAAAGCCATCCATTTTATTGGAAGTAATCCCTAAAAGATAAAACAAAATTTTGTTTGTAAGAAGTCTTCTTTTAACAATTTTCGCGCACACAAAATTTAGTTAATTAAATTGTGCTATAAGAATAGCTTAAACGTTTCTTTAAAAATATCAATATTAGCTGTATAAAAATATTAAATTAATCGAATGAAATTTAAAGGCATTATTAAAATTTCAATAAAATGTTGGATGATTAGAAAACCAAAAATGGAGGTCCTACAGAAGTATGTGATGGTCCTAAATTAGAGTTTGATGCAAAGCAAGGCAGTATTTTTTAAGCGTTCATTGTACCGTTTCATTTCCGTATAAATACTGGCCTCAATGTGCAAATTAGAAACTAAAAGTTTTATATAAGGTTACTGTTTTACAAATAAGTATTCTCAATATCAAAACTTGATTGGAAAAAACAAGTTAAATAACGCCTAGCCTTAACTTTTAGATGATCCGGACATGCTAAGGTACAGTATTTCCTGGATAGATTTTGAATCAAGTTTTTCAAAAAAATTATCCTAAATAAAAAAATTTACTAAACTAATAAAGTTGTTATGATCAAAACGCATCTTTCCCACTGGTGTTTATTTAAATTCATATTGCTAGCAAATGTTTATTAATCTGCATCACTCTCTCTTACATTCTTTTTTTTACGATAATAGTCATTTGCATGAACATCCCTGGCAAATCCAAAGTCAGCAATTTTTAGAACCTTATCCTCCATGACCAAAACGTTTCTTGCAGCCAAGTCTCGGTGAATACACTAAAAAAAAGAAAATATCCATAAAAAAAATGAGAAAACCACTTGAAAGAGCGTTTTACTAAAATAATAAATTTTCTTTCAATGAAATTAAACAAGCATACCTAAACACTTGTAAATTTTTTTACTTTTGATAGTTTGCTTACTTTTTTCGATGCCAAATATTCCATTCCCTTAGCCACTTGATAAGAAAAGGACATCAAATTCTTTTCTGTCATCAATTCCCTATCAGTATTGGAGATTTCATATCCTTCCACCGGTCTACGAGCTCGAAGGTAGTCCCTTAAATTACCATGAGCTGCGTACTCCACAATGACGTATAATGACCCTGGGGACAACAACATTGTAAGTAACACAAACCTGAATAAGTTGAAAGGAACTTATAATTAAGTTCACAAGCACGCGCATATAAAACACAAGACAATATATGCACTTCATACAAATAACAGACACAATTACACTATAAAAAAAATTAAGTTTTTTTTTTAAAGTTATGAATTTCACCAGATTTATTTTGATTCTTCTTCTTGGGGGGGGGGGGGGGGGGGGGGTTATAGAGAGATATAGGTAGTAAAGCAAGTATATATATATTTAATTAAAACACCGACTGCCACCGCGAAAGTTTTTCTGTGTTATAATTTTTTAACACATTACAAGGACAATCTCGTTCTGAGTGACTTCACAACAAATCCACCAATAAAAAAAATATCAGGCAATGTGTCAAATTGTAATGATTTTTTGGCTGTTAGTTGTACTTCTGAAGAGAAAACATTGAAATTTCAATTTGTTTCAACAATTCCATTCAGAGTTAAAAACTTTTGTAAGTTACACATTAATTTTGTAGAGTTTTATCATCTTTAACAGGGTGGCAACAGAATCCTGAGAAAAAAAAAGGGTGGGTGGGTGTAGAAACCTCAGGTTACCTTAGCAGGTATGTTACCACAAAATCTTTGATAACAATTTAATAAACAAAAGTGAAACTCAAGATCTATATATTTTGTTACCATTTTGAGTGCAGCAACCTAACAAATTGATGATGTGAGCATGCTTTCCAACCATCTTCATCATTTCAGCTTCTGATATAAGATCAATGACATCCTGATCGCCATGCCCATCTAAAAAAGTTACATTTCTTCATGTAATTAAAATATATCAAATATTTTTCAAAACCAAACACATTAATTGAGCTGCAACAATTACATATATTTTTTTCCTACCACATGGTATGCATTTTTTATTACAAAATAGGGGCTGTGGCATGCTATCTATTGCTTGTGAAAGAAACAAAATTTGAATATAAATTATTTCAGCAAATTCGATATCAATTAATAATTCCTTAAAAATTTAAAGTGACATTTTAGGTATGCAAATACCTTTTAAATAATCAACATGTCTATTATCATTTTTAAACTTTCAACATTACAAAATAAATTTACCATAAATGGGTGTGCCGATTGCCAAGTGGTCAATCCCAAAAAACCTAAAATGAACTCACCCCATGTTCAATTACTATGCAACTGGATCTATCATTCAGCTAAGTGGTGTAGCTCCAGGTCCAATAGGTTGCTCGATAATGGATCGAATTGCATACGATTTAACATTACAGCCAAGGCAAGCTGCAAACTTTAAACACTCTTATCTTGGAACTCTGTTTTTGGAGTTAACACACGGCAGCCAACAAGCTCAAATGCTGAATTCATTTCCTCGTATTGTCAACAGTCATTTCTGGCAAAAACGATCAGCTATTGTTACTGTTGTGCGATTCTTTAACAGTGATTATAATAATCAAAAAACTTTTTCGTTGCACAATTTCCAAAATTTATACTTGTATCTACTACCCTTATCGAACTTATTTTCTATCTGCTACAAAAAGGCTTTTGACTAATAAAATTATTGACAAATTCTATAAAATTAAACTGTTTATTTTGCAATCCTTATTTTTAACAGTTTATACCGTCCATTTGTAATTTGACTTGATAGTTTTACAATGCCCTGTGTCTCCATATTTTTTTTATTTAACTGATAACAATAGTCAACGAAAGAGTCGTATACAATTTTCAAATTGCACCTCACTTTGTCTACATTTGGAGAAAATATGTAGGACTGTGTCCTAATCTATTTAAGAATTACCCTACTTAACTTTGTAATTAGGTTTATTATCGATGAAACGGTCCTCTGACCGGCCGAACAATCTACAGAACCAGTCCGATGCATGATCTTACAAGAAGTGTTGTTGGTGCTGCGTAGCAGTGCCCCCTGGTGGTTACATTACTAACTACTAATGGATGTGAATCCCATATATATTAGAAGTATAGCTTAAAAAAGGAATATAATACAAAACTTACAATTACTCTTTTATCCAATAATTGTGTATATTGTTTTGAAAAATCTTTCAAATTTATAGAAATAAAATTGAAATATCTCCAACAAGAATTCATATACATTAAAAATTTAATACAAGATAAATCAGTTTAGAAGAACAGTTAAATATATAAATTACAAATGAATTCATTTTTAAAGTAGCTACGACAATTGGGATTGGTTGGTGGTCTAAAAATCCTAGAAGTTGAAATTTTTTATACAGCTATATATGCAATCACAAATGAAAATTCATAACAATCGCAGGAAATTCCAAAATTTTAGTTATATTACAAACATATCATATTTTTAAATTGGAAAAGGCAGTATTAGGATCGATAGCTTTTTTAGGTGTCTCAATGTTCTAGAACTGACAATTATTTTTGCTTTATAAATAATTAATATGTTTTTTTACTAATTCTAAGGGTGACATTCCCCAGCTAATAGGCTAATTATTAGTAGTATGAATGCTACATTGTCATATTTATTCGAATGATACACTTTATAAAAACCAAATTTTCAAAATTAAAAGCTAGTTGAACTTTAGCTAAAAACTTAAAATTCCATGCCAAAGGATAAGCCCCTTCACTTAAAAAAATGCACCTACTACAGCTCATTATTATAACTAAGGCTATGATAATAACTGGATCGGCTAACGGTGAAAAATATTAATTCTTAATTATGTGATGTCACTTCCTATCCATTAATAAAAGAATTTGATGTTGTGTTATGATACCTTTTATTGGCTTTAAACAATTGTTAGAAATATAGAGCATTAAAAATGTAAAAATTTTCCTGTCTCATTACGCCATCAACAAAAATTAAAAACACGGAAATCCATCTTAGGAGGGAAAGTAAAAAAAAAAGGCATATGGGAAATTTATACAATTTGTCAGAAATAAGTCTAATCTCAACGAATTTCCAAGTATCTATGGTTCATATAAAACTTATATAAATTATAATGACATTTTGTTAAAAAAAATTATACATACCCTTCAGCATCTTAACAGCAACTGTGGTTGGCTTCTGAGCTCCATGAAGTCCAACCGCTTGCGCTTGTACCACCTGACCAAATTCTCCCCTGCCCAAAGGCTTTTCGAAAGTCAGCCTGAAACAAGTTTAAAAGTGGGTAAATCAGAATCATAGGCATTCATATAACAAAGAATATTAGTACATTAGGTCCTATCCTACCTACATATCATTTTATGACGCTAGGTATCATTAGTTGAAGTTACTTGTACGGAAAGTGCCAAAGTCCAGTTTGGAACAGCAAATTCAAAGTTTTGGAGTAGAAACACGACAAATTGTAACAGCAAAACTGTATAGTTGTAGCAGTTGGGGGGGGGGGGGGGGGGAAGTTACAAGTAACTCATTACCTAACTAAAAAATTCCTATTAAAATTGTAACTAACACTAGCCAAACATAAAAAAGTATTTCTTAATTTTTTTTTTTTTTTTTTAATTTCATTGCCCTTCCTATGTCAAGCCCTATTGCTGTAAATTTTCAATTTTCCTAGATTAAACAGCAAAAGAGCTGCTTTTCCAAAAACTAGAACTGCTTAAAAAAACTTCCAAACTAATACTTCCTAAATGCTTAAAAAGTAATATAAAAGTATAAGAAGATGCGTACATTTATATGCATATATTTAAATAATTTTATTTTTACATAGTAAATATTTATTTAAGAGACTTCGCCCTTCTTGAAATCTTCTATTTAAAACGTTAATGCTAGAAATTAACAATATCCTGCATAATAGACACATTTAAGATACCTAAAACACGAGTTATAAATTTTCGTTCTTTTGTTTTAGATTGCTTTTAGTTTAACTACCAATACAAAATCAGGCCACTTTTGGTGAAAGAAAAAAAACAAGGATTATCCACAAAAGACTAAGCTAACGTTCATAAATGAAGTTTATTGGTTGAATTACCGGCACGCTAGACTGCACAGCACAATGAGTAATTAGCAACAGTTCAAGATCTATCCCAAATTAAAGATCAAGAAACTTCGCTTCTTAATTTTGAACCATGTCATATCTTGAGGACAACATCCGAGCCGGCACCCCATGCAACCTCAAAAAGGGAGTGGACACTGGATTATTTTTGATGGGAAAAGGAACGAATATGACAATCTCCTGACTACCAGCTTGCTACAACAAACATGTCCCCATGTCCCAACCACCTTCTCCATAAATGAAGACAGGATATTTTATGTTAAGGACCAATGGGAACGTTGCAAATTAGAAATGGAATTTATCTTACTGTTCTCTCGGGAACTCCCACAGAGGATCTACAGGCACTTCATATTCCGAAATACCAGACCCGCCGTTTTCGTAGTTGGTATCAAATCCTTGAATTTTGACGAGAGGAGCAGACAGGCCCTGGGAGTCATCAGAAGGCTAAAGAAATTAAAGTACAAGAATTTGATTAAATATTGCTGAATAAAAAGAATATTCTTGCCACCTGGTTTATTGCCTGGATAAAACTTGGAAAATATTCCAGCACACGGAATCAGTGCTTTCTACATACATTTAATGCTTATTAATTCCAGAGAATGCACTATTTAAAAAAAAAGTGGAAAATAAAAACTGTTAAGTATAATGTACTTCAATTTTTTTTCACACAATATTGAACTCTTAATAATATAATACATACTGTATGTATTTCTTCTTGTTCAACCTTTCATTTTAATAACCTTCTGTCAAAATTTTGCATTGGAACCGATTTATATTTTTTGTACATAGAAAATTCTGATTAAATTCAACAAGTTTCAAAAAACGAATAGTATGAAAAATTGGATAGATAAAAAAACAACTCTTCACCAAAATACAAAACGTGTGCATGTCGATTGATTCTGTTCTTATGCCTTTTAAACCCTGCATTGGAATTAAATGTTTGAAAACCCTCTATCTGAATTAAAGTATATAAAAAAAACATTATAAAACCATAGTTATTGTTTGAAAATCAGGTAAAAAAAAAAAATTAGAAGTTTATAAAAAAAATGAACATTTATGTAAAAAAAAGTAAAATTCCTTGGAAATGCAGAAGATTATCTTTCCTGTAATTCATTCCACATACTCAATCAGTGATAGCAAGAGAGTGTTGGACACATTAGAAAATTTTGTAAATAAAAAACTATGAGCAGTGGCTGTGTTTTGATGTCGCATATTACTAACAATGTTTCTGGTATGGATGCAATCCTTTGTCAAGGAATACAATTAAGTGGTAGTTTTCAGAAACAAACAATTGCAAGCCATAATGGAACATCACCTTTTGCTATGTGACAAGAACATTACTTTGCACTGTAAATATCTCTTACAGTTCTTATAGGGCGCTATTTAGCGCCTTCTAGTGAATTCCAGAAATAATTGTGCTAAACAAAAATTTAGAAACTATGTTAGCAATATGAGGCAAAAAAGCAACCACTGCTCAGTTTATTACATAATTTCGTATAAGACTTATAAAAAAAACTTGTACTTTTGTTATAGAAAATATACTAAAAATACAATTGTATATAAAAAAACATTAAAATTTACAATAAAAAAAATATAGCTTGAGTGGGCAGTTTTCAATATACTGCACGAGTCCCAATGTTTAATATTCAGGCAGCAGAAAGGTTTAAAAAATACTGGATAAACTTAAATAACAACATCAAAAAGAACCACAAAGGCCAACATTATTACGACCATTACAAGCACAATGTTACAAAAGACTCATTACTTATTTTTTAATACTGGTTATCGACACCTTATTGTGCAAATATGCAAGGCTTTATCTTATTCTAGCATTCTGCTGATTCACAAATATTTAGAGTATACCTTAAGTTTTGAGAGTATATAGCAATATCCATTTAGAAAGAACTGACCTGTCGAATGACAACAACCCTTTTTTTCAGAAACACGCTGAGAGGTTTGCTGGCAGCCAATTGCTGAAGTCGCTTTTTCTCTCTGTCGTGTTGTCGATACAGGAAAAGGAAGCACACAGCAACGAACATTATGAAAAACAGAGACACAGCAATACCAATCGGCATAATGTAATCTGTTTCAGTTTTTTCCTCTTCAACAACAGGTTCTGGAAAACAAAAAGAACACATTGCATATTACTAATATAAATGGTTGGTCAATTTAAACTCGCAACAAAGATACACAATGGGTATTTGGTGAAGGTTCGGGATCTGTGCCAAAGGAAAGACCCGGGAACACTGCCTTGTAATTCTGAACCAATGTTTGATGACGAGGACAACTGAGCTGGAACCACTTGCAACTAACAAGGGCATGAGGATAATTTGTACCTATGCAGATTTTTTCATTTTGCGCAGTTTGAGAAGCATTTTTAAGGTGGTTAAAAAAAAGATTGATTTTTTCCCTTCAGATTTTTAATGGACTTACCCTATTAATACGTTTGTTTGACATAAAATATAAATATTGTGGAAGTTTGAGCTTATAATTTTAATATTTAGCGGTAGCACAATACCCTCTAAGTTTTGTTTTTTGCCATTTTGTACTATACAAAAATAAAACTTCCTAATTTTATATATCTATAAACTTAGATGAGTTTTCAATAATGCAGTTAATCAAAGCGCCCGAGTACATATAAATTCTGTACTTTTGCAGTAAAGGGGCCTTTTCGGTTCGGGAAAACCAGCAACTCGATACAACGTTCAGTATATTTCCTGAATATTTACAATGTTGCTCGAGATTCAACTCTACACTACAAAGGGTTAAGTGTGTAGTTTCTTTATTCTTTTCAATCAAAAAAAGAAATAACTTTTATAGTATTTAATTTTTTTTTATTCCCATAGGTTATAGAAGGTTTAAAAACTTCACACTTAATCACTTACTTGCCAAAACAGTTAGCCATGCATTTTGCTGAGACTCTCCGAAGGTGTTGCTGGCTACGCAGCCGTACAATCCAGCATCGTCATATGTCACATTCTCCAAAACGAGGAAAGTAGGGTCCGAGGAGTTTTGGCTATTTGACTGGAAAGTAAAGAACAAACAAATAATTGAGTTGAGGTTGGTTGGTTGAAATAATGTCATGTTAGAGGTACATAATGGGTTATTGGCCACAGTTCAGGATCTGTTGAGACGGAAAGGCCCAGGAGTATGCAGTGACAGTATTGTCTCAAAATTTTTAATCATGGTCAGATGACGAAGACACCACCACATAAGCTGGCATCTCTTGCAATCTGACAGGAATAAGGCCGTTGGACCACGAGAGTTTCGTATCAGGGCTCAAAATAAATTATGGCAATGCTGCAAGTTGCCTTTAAAATTTCAGTGACAATTATTGCTGCGAGTATTTGCAACCTTGATTTTTATTTTTCCAAATCTTTTACTTCCGATCCAAAATGTGCGATTCATATACTTTCTACAACTTGCACAAATAGTTTTAGTTCTTCCTTAATCAACATCTAAATTAGAAAGAATGTTCAGTGTCATGAAGTGTGTAAAAAGTAACTAGAGGGCTCTAATGGTCAATACAAACCATGTGGTCAACCATGTATCAAGGTAATTATTTAGTTAATTCTTTTATTATTTTACTTTGTTTTCTTTTTCTTTTCTTAAGTTTAAAAACTCATTTACATCAAATTTAATAATTTCATTTTTAAAATTTCACATTTTTTTATATCTATCCGAATATCAGATTTCTTTTAGAATCGCATATTTAACATATAAAAAGGAAAATACTAATATTCCAATGGCGACATATTGCAATATGAAAATGCCAACTATGACCGAGTTTTCAATATGATGAAAAATTGTTGGTCTGGAATGCTTTTTAACCAAACTTTTTTTTTTAAATATAAAGACTTAAAAAAAACTAGCACATACCACCACCTCCTTGACACGTGGCAAGCCACCTTCATCTTCAAATGACCCATTCACTGCCTGATACTTTATCCAGTGCACGAAAGGGTGGAGGTCGCTCATGAATCTGCACTCAAACACGGCAGTCTCATTTACATAGACAGTCTGATTGCCCGGGTAATTTGCTTGAATGATTGGCCTGTGAGGCATGCGTTCTACAAACAAAGATATTTAACAGTTCATAACATGATTTTAAATCAGAAAATATATAGATTATTTACTACTAGCAGAAATATATGTTCTTCACTCAGAATTGATTAAGGCAAAAAATACTTAATAAATTATATTTTCACACCTCCAATTCTAGCATCACACATGGATGGTTCAGTTACAGTAGCCAAATCCATGAAAGTCAATTCCGAGAAAAAGATTATTAACTCTTTAGCTACACATATAAACCAACCTTTGTAAAAAAAATCAAATGTTGCTTTATATGTATTCTTTTTATGCATATTTTAAAAATTACCGCCATTAAGTAGAAATTAATTATCTTTACTTTGCTGAAAAAAGTATAGTTTCAATTTCTGATGTCGCCATTGTCAATCTGCTAGTATAGTGGATTAAATTAAATATAGGTTTTTTAAAGAAAAATTTAGAAAAGTTACCTTCTATTTTTAATGAATACTGGGTACAACTGCATTAAAAAATAACTTTTGGCAGTTACCTCCATTTTTTTAGTGAATGTTCGGTGTATTAAAGGACTGTGTACTTTTGGACAAATGATTTTAATGAAAGGTAATGAAAAGTTGTGTGTTGTTTAACACATTATTTATTTTTAACTTAAAATTGCTTTTGACAAATTTAAACCTACCAACAGCATCCACAGTAAAGTTGAAGTCAATGCTACCTTCACTGTTTGATACGACACATCTGTATACTCCTTCATCTCTAGTCGTTATGTGTTCAAATCTCAAGTTATATTTCTGAAAGCGAATCTAAAAAGAAACATTTTGGGAATAAAAAATTTTTAATGTCTTTTCCTTACACTAATTCACTTAGCAAGAAAATTTCCTGTTTAATAAATTGTATTTTATTTTTATTATAAATTCAACAACAAATATATATACTTTTTAAATTACAAAGGGTAATTATGAAAAAGGTAAAATAATTCAAAATAGTTATATTAATTTTAAACACTTTTAGAAATATTTGTACCTCACAGCCAGACGATTTTCAATCACATTTGGGTAACTTTACAAGAGGAAAAAACTTAATCCTACTCAACTAAAGCTTTGAATTTGAGCTTTTACTGCTCTCACTAAAGGCTTTAAAAAATTGAGTGAATTTTGATGTATGGTTCGACAGAAAACAAACTTTTAAGACATAATTTAGAATAAAACAAAAATCACAAAATTTGGACAGGCGTACAGATATTAAGATAATCCTTAAAAAAAGTGGCATTATACTTATTTATAACTTCATAATTATCAAACCATTATATATAAGATCTTATATACAAGAAAGTTAAAAATTTTCATTTGAAATAAATAATCACTTTCAAAAGTGATGTTCAACTTAAGAAAATTTATACATGTTGATGAAAATATCTGGAAAAATGAACAAATGAAAAATATATTTCACCCCCTCCCTAAATCAAACAGAAGAAAAAGAATTTTTGAAGGAAGGAACTTGTTGTATGGTTTTTAATCAAATATCTTTTTAATCCGAGATTATATTTTTTAATATTCTTACTAGCAAATCTATCTACTACATAGAGAAATTCTCATTTAAATACAATGTATGAAGAAATTGTTGCACCAAAATATCAATTTTTTAAAATCTTGACAGAATTTGGTTTTTTGTTACAAAATACCCTGTCTTAAGTCTTTATGATAAACTTTTGTAAACAGGGTGGCAACAACATTCTGGAAAAAAAGTTCCCTGATTTCCATGATGGTGTCACAAAAATTTCCCTGATTTTACAATTACATTAGGAAATGTTACAATACATGCTTTGTATAGAAACAAAGTATCCACGCTACAATACTACAATATATGGCATTATAAATGAAAAATTATAAGCAATACTTATTGCCAGTTAAAATAATTTATGGATACAACATAAATTACTCAATTGCGACAGGCATAATAGTAATTAAACATGTTCTCTGGAAACAGATAATACAAAAAAAGCATTTTTTTCAAATTATTTCTTTTGTTAGTTTTAAACGTTTTATATGCTTCATATTTAATATTCCAATAAATCACATATTCATTAGCCCCTCACATGTTGCTTACAATCTAAAGTCCAACATACTTTCTTTTTGCTTCTCCCACCAATAGTGGTTCACTTTTTACAAAAATAAAACTGAAAATATGAAAATGCGCATAACCATGCTTTTTCTTTTAATTCTTCTTAAGAAACTAAAAAGAATGATAGACAACTAAATTACCCAGAATGGAGGGCATAACATATGATAATTGCCATTTTAATGATTCAAATTGAAAAATTCCCTGATTTTTTGTGAAATTTTGAAAAATTCCCCCGACTTTTCCAGAATTAAAAATTTCTATAATAATTCCCTGATTTCCAGGTTATGTTTCTACCCTGAATAACATTGGCATTTTTTACTAAAATCTTATTTTCAAAACTGAACAAACCCTGTCATCCTTCTTCAGTAGCTTCTGATCTTTATACCAAGTGATGTTGGGTGCAGGATTACCATCTGCTCGACATTTAAGGGAGATGGTGGACCCAGCTGGCGCTGCAACTAATGACTTCATATTCAGGGGACTGGCGAAGGTGGGAGGGCGAAGAATCGCTGAAATAAACACATTTCATACGACACTCAAAATAACCATAAATTGTAATTTATGCAGAAGGTAAAACCGGGTTTGTATGCATTTTCCCAAAAATAAAAAGGACTTTCTAAGAACTTATCAAAAACTGTGAAAGAAACTTAGGACCTTATTTGGAATGCGAAAAATTGTATACATTTTAACAAAAAGTTAGCTTTCAAGTTGCAAAGGGCTTTTTTGTAATTTTTAAAAAAATTAATTGCATATAAACAAGGAAAATATCTGCAATCAGCTAAAAGATATTGTGTGCAAAGAATCTGTGGTTTTTTTGCTTAGATACAAAGTTATGTTCAATTCCCATTAAAATCAAACATTCAGAATAGAGGTTTAGTAACATTATTTAAAGGATAGTCGTTTTAAGGATTTTCTTAGATCTTTCAGTAACTTGGGAATTTTCTAAGTCCCTTTGGACATAAAGGATTTTTTAAGTACTTTATAAGGCCCTTATGAATATGTAACAAAAACAAGGAGTTCTTAAGAAAAATACAAACTTTGGAAAAGGTTTAAATAAATGCATTGTCCCTTAACTGATTATCCTATTGCATTTACTGAAAATTAATTAAAGTATAACTTGTATTACAAACCTGGCAGTTTCCCCTTAACTGATTATCCTATTGCATTTAATGAAAATTAATTAAAGTATAACTTATATTACAAACCTGGTATAGTTTCAACAAAGAATGTAGCATTGATGTCATTTCCACTGCTAGAAACAACACACTTGTATTCTCCTGCATCATTAACGTCAACACTCTTAACAGTTAAATTCAACCCATCCAATTTGATCTAAAAATTCAAGTTGATTATAAATTACTAAAATTAAAAGTTACAACACAGCAAATCTCTACAAATATTAACCTAGTTGAATAATAAATCAAAAGAAACTAATATATTAAAATAAATTAGGAAGCATTCATTTATTACATCACACTATTTTTTTTTTATCCTTTTGTAAACCTTCTCTTACCATAGCCTTATCCTGCCCCATCTTAAGGGTTGCTATTATTTTCCACAACACAAAAAAAAAAGTAGGCAATTGAATTTAAAAATGCATTTACTAAAAATTAACAATAAAAGTTGAGCTTTTATATTCTTAATGAAGTTTTAAATTTTTTTAACTATTAAATAAGTGTAATTGTTACAGGGTGGCAATAAAATTCTGGAAAAAAAGTTCCGTGATTTCCATGATGATATAACAGAAATTTCCCTAATTTTACAATTACATTAAGAAATGTTACAATACATGCTTTGTATAGAAACAAGTATCCACACTACAATAATATATTGCCTTATAAATGAAAATTTATAAGCAATACCTATTGTCAGTTAAAAAAATGTATGGATACAACATAAATTATACAATCGTGACAGGCATAAGAGCAATTAAGTCTCTGGAAGCAGATAATGCAAAAAAAGCAAGTTTTTCAAATTATTTCTTTTGGAGATAATTTTAAATGTTTTATTATATGCTTCCTATTGCGATTCCAATCTTCAATAAATCGCAAATTCATTAGCCCCTCACACGTTGCTTACAATCTAAAGTCCAACACACTTTGCTTTTTCTTCACTCTCCAGCAGTGGATCACGTTTTTACAAAAATAAAACTGAAAATATAAAAATGCATATGATCATGCTTTTTTTTTTTTTTTTTAAATAATCTTTTTTTTAGAACTAAAAGGAAATATTGACAATTAAGCTGCCCAGAATAAAGGGCATAATAGACGATAACTGCCGTTTTAATGCTCCAAGTTTGAAAATTTCCCTGATTTTTTGTAAAATTTTGAAAAGTTCCCTGATATTTCCAGATATAAAAAAATTCCATGATAATTCCCCGATTTCCCGTTTATGTTGCCACCCTGTGTTATTTCTTCAGGAACGATGGCTCGAATATAGTCATTTAAAAATGATGCCAAACAGAACTAAATGAATCATGTCTGGCAACATTTATTCCACTGCACACTATCAAGAAATAAATCCCATTTCATTCAATTATCATTCTGAGGAGTGATTGGTTGAGTCATGGTGCCTAATGCCTTCAATAAATTTTGAAAAGGTTTCATCAAGCTAAGACTTTTTCGAAATTTATTTGAAAAATTCGTGTGTTTTTTTACCACTATATTTAACATATATATGCTTTTGTTGCTTAAAATAATTGATCTAGTATACATGAAAAAAAAGTGCAAATTGATCTCAAGATGGCCCTTTTTCAAAAATTGCAATTCATTTGTAATTTTCGTAAAAAGGCTTTTTAGTATTTCTTTTTTTTTAATTTAACAAATTAATATAAAAGAGGAAAATATGTGCAATCAGCTTAAACCTATTGTGAGTTAAGCAAAGAAGCTGTGGATTTTTTTACTTGCAAACAAAGTTGTGTTTAATTCAAATCAAACATTGTTAATAGAGGTTTAGTAAAATAATTTAAATGATAGTAATTTTAAGAACTTTTTAAGAGCCTTTGGTAACTTGAAACTGTCTAAGGACATTTTAAACAAAAATAAGGACTTCTAAAGACTGTTCAAATCTCGCATTCTGAACTATGATTTAGGAACACATTTTTTTGTAAAAGTTATGGGGCTCACAGTAGATATTGAAGAAAGGATAAGGCGCATGTTTCGTTTTTAAAAAAGGTAGGGAGTGGCACTACCATAAACCAAAAAATTTGGACATGGCCTGTTTGTTTTCTCAATTCTCCAAATACATTACTTTAGCAATGAATAACCCAAGCACACAAGGAACCAATTCGGAAAAATCTCATATTTTTCTCAAATGTATACTTACAACTTTGCCTTTAGAGAGGAGTGTTCCGTTTTTGTACCAGCTGACTCTTGAATGATTTTTGTCAATCGGGCACTTTAAAACTAAATCCAAACCAAGCTCAGCTTGAACATGTGACTCTTCTGAATTGGTTGCCAAAGTAGGAGGCAGAGTAGATTTAAAGGTCACATTTTCTGGCATTACTAACGGGAGTGTCAGAGGATCACTGCAATTCAACCTTGTCATATCTGGAAAAAAGTTGTTAAATATCACCTTAAAATTGTTACGAGAATATTCGAATTTAGACAATTTATTGCATCAAAATTTCGAGACAAAGAATCGGATGTGGTGAAACATAGCTAAAAGGGTTTTATGTGAAACACAATTTCAGCATATTTGTCTAAATAGGAATTGGTCGCTAACAGAAACTTCTAAAAACATAAGGAAGCTGTTACATAGGACATTGTGGGCCAGTATTGTGGTCCAAAAAAAAAGCTTTTTAAATGTTCCAAGTGCTAACCCCAAATATATATGTGTACCCATCCCAAAACACTTTGTCACTTTCAATATTAACCTTCACATTTGCCCTTGCTACTAGTTCCCCTTAATGTGTTCAAGCTTGATTGCTCCTTCTGGGGGAAGGACTAGCGAAGCTTCTGCAGCTTAGTTGGTAGAGTGTTGCAACTAAAAACAAATGGTCAAGGGTTCAAAACCAGACGGAGGCAACTGTATTTTTTATTCTATATGCCTGCCAGCAATGTACAGCTAGTAATAAACATTTCTAGCTTGTTTATTCAAATGTACAGATTCTGAATATATAAAAATGTTTTTTTTTGCTGTAAAATACTTGCATATCTCTCATATTTTTCAATTTCCTAGTTTTTTTCTGATTGCATGTTCCTAAGAATAAAATACTTCACAATAAATATTGGTTAAGGTTATTTCACATATCTAAAATACTTTCTAATGCATTTCTATATGAATCGCAAGAGTAAATTTGATGTAAAAATACACTGAATCAAATGTATAGAAATAAAAATAACTTACTTTGTAAAATTTGCAGAGTGGAGTTGAACTGCATGCTGCTGTTGTTGTACAACACTATACAGGAATATGTTCCTCCATCATCCAAAGTTGCATTTAGAATTTTCAACACATCCCCATTTAAATTTATCTACAAAAATTTTAATTTAAAATTAGAGGGTGTGGAATAGTATAAAAAAAAGCACAGAAAGTCTGTTGTCAAACTCTCAAAGTGCATCTTGTACTAGTGATGTTCATTATATAACAGAATCTTGAATTTACAGGAAATTACAAATCAATGAATTAAGATAAAAATTAATATAATAAATTAACTAGTTCAAGCTTATAAGGAAGAAATTTATATTTTTTTGAGGGCACTTCAATAAGGTACGACGTTTTATTTTGTTTGCCAAAATTGGCATAACATTTAAATGATGAAGAATGCCATTACAATGGATCATCAATGGAATGGAATATCATTTACAATGGCTTCTATTCCATGTCGATATCTTTCGAAATGAGATTGCCGCAGACTTGGCGATGAGAGGCTCGGATGAACCGTTTCGTTCCGACTCCTCCCTCACATTTGATTAACTTTTGGAAATTGGCCTCTCTTGTGGTAGCGCCGATCATTGTCTAGATTTGCTACTGCCCACTTGCGAGGATGCTTTTATAAAAACGGTGTTAAGGAGTTTCTGGTATGCTACAAGTGTGGAGTGCATCCCCGGTCTTATCCTATCTTGGTCTTTCAATTGCATTTTTTTAGATGGATCCTTTGAAGGCCCTAGAATTTTTTAGGGTGTGGGTACTCATAGAAGCTGTCTAGTTGCTGCTAGCCAATGAAGGACTAGTAACAACAACACAATGAGATTACATGCAAACACATTCAATTCACTAACAATCTTGATCCTAAATAATCCTAATAAGTGACCAAATACACAGCAAAATGTGAATTTTTAATAAACTTGGAATACCTGATGATAATCAAATACCTAATAAACATAATCAAAATTAAAAACATTTTAAGCTAAAAAAATTCAGAAAGCTCAAGTTTCCAAGTCATTGAATTCAGTCAATAAATTAGAGTAATGGAAACTGCTCGATAATTGACGATTTTAAAACTTTTCAACACCAACAGCCTTTGCATAAAGAACCTGTCTATGGATCACAAAACACATACTTTCTCTGTATATAAAAAGTTGAAAATTTAAAAGTCTGAAAATTTATTTTATATAAGTACTATTCACACTCAGGATCCGAGCGACCGAAGCTCGGATTTGTAAAATTCCACGTACATTTTTAAATGATTTTAACAATTTTAGAAATATTGCATAAAAAATCATCTTTAAAAAAATATTTACAAGATCTAGAATGTTACTTTTTAGTTTAGAAGATAGCATGCAGGACTTCAGTAATTGTTTGCAGGTTCGAGTTCTGACAAAGGTTCTCTCAATTTACTTTTTTTAATATACAACTTAACGGGTCCAAACAGCTATTATCTTATAACTGCATAAAGTCATTGAAGGCAAAAGAGTGGTGGGGTTAAATGTGTACAGAGAGATTCATTACATTTAAGAAAATCGTCATACAATGAGCAATTTTTTTTTCTATTACAACAGATTCCTTGTTTGTAAAGGAAGAACCTCACAAAGAAAGCTGATTTGCTCACACTAAATGGTTCGGAGAACGGGTCAGGAAGGACGCAACTTTTCAAATAAAAGCGCTATTTACAAAGTAAAAGACAGGGCAGGTCACACCATTAAAAACACCTAAAATGAATATTGATAATTATCAATAACAAATTGACTACATACATGTTCATTATCTTCTAAAAGACTGCCATTCCTAAACCATTTAATTTCTGTAAAGACATCAAAATATGGACATTTTAAGTGAATATCAGAAAATGCTGACAAAGAAATCAAATTTGATTCGTTCAAACTGATCTGAGTAACTGGACACAGCGGAGCATGTTGTACTGGAAGAGATACTGAACGAGTGGAGATACCTGTTAAGGAAAAATAATAATAATTATCAATACAAATAGAATAACTTATGTCTTCATGATAACTTATGATTCATGATGAAGAAGATATATATAATTTAAGTTTAATGTGATGGTAAATATGAAGATTGTCACCTCAATTTTAAATTGGTAAACAATGTCAGTGATACGGTAAATACGGGTTACTATGCTCTTGGGGTATTGTTCCAAATAAATGAAAAAGACTGAACAAGCTAATTGCTTCAAGTTCGTATAGTAATCAATGATTCAAGCAGTACAAGTTAAGCAAGCCCACCTTCAATTGAGTTCTAATTTTCGTTGCTGGGTGAGATAAAGTAACCTGCATTTACGGTAACATAATTTTCCTTTACTTTATAAATGCAAAATAAGAAAAACCTTAATGTTACTATAAGTAAGTTGACATGAATATAAATATAACAATGTGAAACATATAAATAAATATTTTTATTTATTAAGCCAAAATAGTCTTCGAAAATACTATTTAGAAAACAGAAAATTACTTGCAACAAACCAAAAATGAATAGATTAATACTTCTATGTAGCAATTTGTATTATTATAGTGCTTTAAAAAATATTTATATTTCTGTATCTTGTTATAAAAAGGTCCAATAGATATCCAAAATTGTTAATTTTTGCATCATGGTTGATTTTTGTACCTACCTGTTGGAATAACTCAAAATCTCAATAACTCAAAATCGGTGATTGGACATAGGTAAGCCTATTTCTTAAAAGGCACAGATTTATAAAACATTGTCTTGACTGGCAATTTGGAATGAGTACAACCCTAAATCTTGGATAGGCTTTTCTTTTGTAAGGAGTTTTAAAAATAAACTTACCATCTTTTTTGGCAAATACACCATTAGTCAAGGAAATTGCAATGAAAAATGCTAGATGAATGTTCTTTTGCTCCATTATATATCAATGTAACTGAAATTAAAAGTTATCTATCAAATATTAAATAGAAAACAGCGATGATATAAAATTATGGACAGTTTTTAAACTTGGATTTACATTTTCATTTTAGCAAATATTACAAACTGAATATGTGGTACAAATTTATTACAATTAAGTAGCATTTGTTTGGAAATATTGCCTTTTGAAGAAACTGCTGAATTAACCAGGATGCCTTTATTTTTATTTAAATATACCGGTAAAAAAAAATGCACTCAAATATTTCCATTGCAGGAATGGGAAGGGATTAGGGGGCTCAAGCCTTCCCCTCTTTCCACAGCATTTCAATTTTAAAAAAAAATTAAAATAGCCTAAATAAGATGTTACACACAAAAAAAATCATACAATTTATGAATATTATGCTAATTCAAATTTAATAACAAAATTGTTAATTTCTATAAAAAAAAATAGTAATTAAATAATATTAATAATTAGCAGCTTATTGCTAATTATTGGGCAATTTCAAATTAGCGTAAGTACTAATTAACATACGTGTTTTATATATGTTGGTAAATATTCTGGATATGGAACCAGAGAGTTGTAATATTAAATAGAGAGCGCCTTCAATGCCAGACTCTCGTAAGGCCGCGGTGTCAACATTGAAAAGAAAAACCTAATCACATGGTTATAGCGCAGCCACATTTGGCGGTCAGACATCTGCAGGAGTTTCAAATTTGGCGCACTTTCTTCTTTTTTGATGATAAGGAGTTCTGCCCGTATTCAACTTTTTAACATATGTACGTATTTATTTATTTTCAAACAATATGCGCTAAATATTTCCTCTTCATTAACGAAACGAAAATATTTTATTTGTGTTCAATACTCGAAGAAGCGAAACTCTTTATATTTCTCAGGTTTTATTGTTCATATTTTCTTATTGAAGTTTACAAAATAACTATTGAAAGAACTTCGCTTATGGTAAACTGTTTACATAAAAACGTAACGCAATTATTTCAAAACTACAAAATAAGAAAAATATCTTTAATATATCTGTTAAACTCCCTTAAATTGTGACACTCGTTCAAAAAAACGATATTTAAATACAAAATTAAACACAAAACCTTATTACAATACTTCGATCTCGTTCAGTTCTTAAAGTCGCCAAGGCCTGCCAAGTAATATATAAAGCACATGAATGAATTGGCATTTCCACCTATCACGTGGTTTCAATGTTGGACACACGGAAATCAGCATTTTTATTCCTCTATTTATATCATTACTCTATGTATGGAACTAGTTGCTAATTTTTTCAATTGCTATATAATTTATCTCCTATGTTCATTTAAAGGCTTTTTAAGATCCTTTGAAATAAAAATTAAGAACAAAAGTGCCAAGATAGAGCCAATTCTCCCTCTTATTTTAGTCTATCCTTTAGAAACACATAGAAAAAAATATATTAATGTATTTTTTAAGAAGATAAATTCATACCTGATGCAAATCTTTAACTGGACAAATTAATATTTCAAAAGGTATTTAGAACCAGCTCTAAAAGAACCCTCATTACTTCTCTGTATGAAATAGTCATCCATCATCAGTATATTTATGTTTCTGTTAACTTAATCACAACGGTAATCTGAAAAATATAATAAAACATATAACAGTGAAACTTAATTATTGGGGCTCTGCCAAAGCATTTTTTATTGCCATATTCGATAACAAAATTTCTGAGGTTAAGTTTTAAAAATTTATATCCATGTGCAACAGTGAGTTAAACCCTTTTCTAACTCAAACTATTGTGCCAAAGTTTGGAAACCCTTATTACGGCAATTTTAGATGTTACTTTGAATTATTACTTCACTTAACAGATACAATAACATGTTAAACTATAAATTACACAAAAAATAAATGTAAATTGTATTTAAAATTCTTCTCTATAAATGAAATAGCATAGGAAAAAGTGCTTTATATTAGGCATGTGTGCCTGAACTGAAAATGGCATGCACCAGTGATATGCATGCTTCTACAAAATACCTCATTATACTCAAGCTTTCTCGGTGACAACCTAAGTTGAGCTTAAAGCAATTGAATATTTATACATATAATAGCTTCCACTTCAGGTTCAACTTAAGTTGTCCTTGAGTATAGTAAGATTTTTTTAATGAAACAATGAAAATTTTTCAAAAAATATATAAATTGCAACATAATGATTAATTTAAAGTTGTCTAAAATAGTACTTATGATTACTGTCTAAAACTAAATTAATAAAGTTTTAAGTTTTTATAATGCATGTTTAGTGTTCACACCCTTGATATTTAAAAATACTATTTATAAAATAAAATTTTCACAAACACACATAACCTAATTCCTTATAAGTACTTACCATAAAAAAATTATCGTATGATTAGTACACCTTAAAAATAAAAGCAAAGTTTTTAAATTATATTGAAAAGTTCAAATCAATTAAAAATTTCTCGAAAATATTAGAATCCTTATTACCACAGAAAATACATTTGTTTACTCTTAAATTATTAAAACAGTAAATTAAAAAGAAAGATTTTTTTTTGTTAAGTTAACAAACTCAAACGTTTATTATCTTTTTAATCCCAAATATCAACGCAGAAATCCTGGAAATGCGTTTATCATTACTATTAGGATCGGATCCATAACAAACTTTCATCTGTTAGTACAGCAAACAATACATACCAACAGGAAACTTTCATTAAAAAAAGCACATTCTATCTTAACAGAAGAATGAACCCGATTTAAAATTCCCACGATCTGATAACAAAAAACAAACAAGTGAACAACAATCAATATCGAAACTTCCGACAACTAAGAAGCGCAGAAAACTTCGAATTTTGACTCATTCAAGCACGACCATCCCACGCCGAAACGACCTTGAAGAGAAAACTCGGGAAGTTGAGAGTACTTAGAAGTTGAGAGACTAAGAATAGTAATCTTGTTTCAGATCTTTGAAAAGTATCCCAGTACTGAGGGATTATCGTAAGTTAAATATCAATTTGTTGTGTACTTACCCCCGCCATTTTCTTTCAAAGGATCATCCACAATGACGGCCATCAGTCACCACACGTGCTGCTAAATCGGAAAGAAAAGAGTAAACTATAGGGTTTAGGGTTGCCGTAACGCGAAGTGACAAGACAGAGTTGGGAGGGAGTAGAATCTTTCTCTCTCACTTTCATTTGAAACGTTGGCGACTTTCGGGAAATCGGAAGTTTACTTCCTGCGCAACACGTTTGAGAAAGCAACAAGTTGAATATATAAAAAAAAAAGGTTTTTGATAAGTGAGCTACAAAGGTAAAAAATATGTGTATTTAAAAAAAAAAACAAGGGTTAATATTTTTTCGAAAACAAATTTTGAAACCGGCATAAAAATTTAGACATGTTTTTGAAAATTGGAACCAACTTCAAGCAATAAGTTTTCAATAATATATGCCAATAATATATGCTGAAAAAATTTCAAAGTAAGCATATTAGGTTGTTGATATAGTTGCTATCAATCGACGTCTGATAATCAAGATTTAAAATAAAAATATATGACAGTATAAACAGAAGCAGATTATATCCGAAATTAATTTTTTTCTGGTTTTAAGTTTATTTAATTCGTGAAATAAAATTATTAAAGCTGGCAATAAAGTTCCAGTACGTCGAATGGACACTCAAAAAAGCACCGGTAAGCAACACCGGCATATACCGGTCCCATTACGCCCCTGAAAATGAAAAACACTCTTTTATTAAACGTACTAAAACTAAAAAAGAGTGAACAAGTTTCAAATCAGACAAAAGAGTAGCGAGGAAATGGCTTTACTTATTTGCAAACTGTCCTGGGAATTTCTTATCACTTGGTCCTTGGAATTTCTTGCTGATTCGGTCGTTTGAATTAATGAACTTTTTTATGTCCAGTGGCAAGACCTGATTTAGGCATAGGCTGCAGCATAGGGGCCCGCATTACACACCAAAGAAGAAATAAGAGTCAACTTGTGAAAAGAACTAGATTGTTTTTGGTTTGGTTTTTGTTAATTAACGTCGCACTAGAGCTGCACAGTGGACTATTGGCGACAAGAACTATTTAGAAGGAGGATAATCCAAATCCTAATGAAAATAGTATACTACAATTTTTTTTACGATAGATAAAAATTCTATTTTTCTAAACAGTTTTGTACAATGTCAATATACCCTAATTCTTTTTTAAATGCGTATGTACAATTTTTTGGTAATTACTTTCTTCCCGGAAGTCAGTTGTTTTTATTTTTCTTAAATTTTCATTTTGTTTAGAGCCATTTGAGGGTCATACAAAGACGAGTGTCCTATTTTATTATCATTTTCATAGAGTCCAGAATGCTTTAATATGTAGTTCGGGAATATATATATATATCAAAGTAATTCCAACCCCCATCCCCCTGCTTTACTTGAGGTATTCCATATTTCCCTCCCCCCTCTGTGGTTAGGGGAGGGGGGGACCACATATTCAGCATGAGGGCCCACTAACTCTAGATCCGGCTCTGTCCAGTGGGTAATAGGAATATCTCGATGGCGCTTATCCGTTTACCCTTATCAATCAACTGGACCCTCAAGATAGCGAAGGTAGGTACGAGATATTTTGGGCAACTATAACGACAATTGAAGCAGAGACTCATTACCGGTAGGCATTTTTGAATCTTTTTTTTCCACTCTATTTTTCCGTGATGCTATTTTTCATTTTTTAAATATGGTGGTGGTGGTGGAGGGGGGGGGGGGCTATAACAGAGTCGTTGATTTATTACATCACACTAATTTTGATCTTTTGTAACCCTCCCCCCCAATGACTCGTACTGTCGCGCAGGCCTATCTCCCCCCCCCCCTCCGCATTCCCATTCCCCATCGTCGTCCCATGTCACTTTACAATCACAATAAATTGATGCATTTAAAAATCACTCATTAAAAGTTACATTCTGTGCATTTTACCAAACATCCAATTTTTTGTGAGTTCTATAAAATGTGGCTAATATCAATGTTTTGTTTGTGAAACAAATTTCAGCATTTTATTCTAAACAGTTTTGCTACATCACGCAACCACTGATTACCCCTTCCTCACCATTGACTTCTCGATATTTTCTAACAAACACTACCTAATTTTTTTCCTTCATTTTGGGAAGAATTAAAAAAAAAAAAAATCAGATAATTCAGCAACACTATTTCTATTATCGAGAACTTTCAAAGAACTTTTGGAAATAGTACATCTTAAATAAAAGCCATGGACAGATAATATTGTCAATATTTGTGCTGCCACCCTTTTTTACAAACTTCCCACATTAAAACTAACGTGAGGATAAACAAGTACGAATAGGCTTGCAGATGCAACGAACCTCACCGGAAAGTTCCAATTGCGGCCCTATGGCAATCTTTTGTCTGGGCGATAAACAATTGTTTTCGTCTTTGAGGATATAGTAAACCAATACACAGAAATACCTAATATGTAAAAAACAATCTTTATTTTCTTTTCTATAATTTGTTATGTTCTTCTGAATAGTTAGCTTTGATAAAAGAATTATTTTTTAAAAGGAAAACCAACTTTAAGAAAAATGCACTAAAAATTTAATTATGTATTTAATATTAATTTTATAGATACTTTTTTCAACGCGTTATGAAATCGACATCAAAATTTAAGTATGTTTTTTTGTAAATCGGCAACAAATAATAAGTATAAAATTTATATTAAATAATTAAATATTTTCAACTTGTTCGTAAAAATAAATTATATTTAACTTTTTTTGTTCATTTTTCTTAAAATCGTTTTTTTTCGCACTTTTTGCATAAATGAATGTTTTTCCGTCCAATGAAATATAAGAAATTTCGAAATCGGACCGGTTTTTTTTTTGCAAACTGCCCAGTTAATTTACAATTCTGGATAGTTAAAAGTCGAATAACCGGATATTTGTTACATACATACCACTTGAGACATCCCCTATCCAAAAAAAAAAAAAAAATCATTCAAAAAGTATCCGAGTTAGAACAGAAATAATGCGCGAACATACATTAAAAAAATACATTACAATCAAATTCATAACCTCCTCCTTGGCGCGTTTGGCGGTATTTCTTAGCATGCTGGAATCGGTTAAAAAAGATTATCACGTAACAAAAGTGAAAACGTTTGTGTATATAACGGAATTTAATATTTTTATTTATTTTGAAACATATCTTAAAAGTCAGCTTCAAGAGGTCGCGGCGATTGCATGTCAAGAGTGAGTGGGAAAAGGTTCAAAACGAAGGAGAAAATGAACAATTTCTATATAAAAAAATTGGCTCATCACCCGCAGGAAAGGTGTAGATCGGAAATTAGGCACCGATGCGTGTAAAATTTTGGAATAAAGCGAGGAAGCCCGATCCTTCACAGATACAGCTTGTTTATCTTCCTTCTACTGACGAAGTTTCGTTGTCGTTAGTCGTAGATATCTTTTTTTAGAATATGCTGAATTGATGCTTCGTGTTGCACCCTTTTGGCCATTCTCCGACACAGACACACCAGATTATTTAAGAATATTTTTTTGTGTGTGTCTATTTTACAGTGAATGAATGGCGTAACCAGTTCTTAAAAATAAATGACAATCCCAAAATAGAAGTCAGAAATACTTTTCCCCGCATTAAAAAAAAAAATAGAGATATGGTCGCAAAATGGCAACCGTAGAGTTCGAAAAGTCGCCAAAGCCATGTGCGATGTTCAGGGAACAAGGCTCGCTCTCATTCTGAGAAGGATGATGCCGCTCCTTTTAGAACAGACTCAAGGAAATTACCCAGAGATGTTTGATGGAGATGGGAGCGAAAAATAAAAGAATCGGTTTCAGTCAATGGCGGATATTACGGGCATCGTTCTTTATATGCTCGGCAACAGACGATAAAAAGTCCGTTGTCAATCGAAATGGGTTTTAAAAAAAGTTTAAGCAAAAGGAGATGTTTTCACCATGATATGCTCAGATTTTGACAGTTTTTTTTATCTGCACCGTGTAAAGTATAAAAATAACGGAAATAAAATTAAGGAAAAGAAATTTGGTGTGCACCCATCATGACCTTTAATTATTCTCCATCAATATTCCATAGGGTCATGATGCACGAATTTTACGATTTTAATCACAAAACCTATCTTTCACTTCGACCGCAACTGTACTCGGTTTTCTATATGCTTTGCATTGAATTGAGTGGGAAACTGACTCGGATTCGGTGGCTGAGGCAGGTTTGCTGCCTGACGGTTGCACACATTTTGAAAAAAAAAAAAAAAAAAAATACAGCTGCTGTCAAATAATTCCTTATCCAAGAAAACAAAATCAAAACATGACGTTCCGCTTTTTTTTTGTAATAATTTATTCAACAGAACCGGAACGCCAGGCACGTAGGTAAGGGGGGTGGCTCAGGGGGTTCAAACCCCTCCCATTAGAAGTCAAGAAGAAGAAAAAAAACTAAAAATCGAATTACTGTAAAATTACTTTAAAAAACTAGAAAATTTTATTTTCTCGTATTATACTTCTTATAAAGTTGATATTTTCCGGGCGTCCTGCTCCAGAAAACAGTTTTCAAAAAAAAAATCAAAAATATGTTTTGAAGCAATTTTTACCTCAACTAAGCATCACATGACATCAACGGGTTCATTTTCTAGCATTTGGATTTCGACGACAAAGGGAAAAGATCGTCAAACGGGGCTGTATACACAAGATGCTCCAAAACCATATATTATTCTAAACAATTATTCTCAAAACTTAAATTTTTTCTCTAAATTTATTTCCTAATTAGGGAGTGGTATTTACTAATTTTAAAAATAGGTAATGACTGATATAACGATTTCATGAAAAATAAATGATAAATTTTGCTGTTACGACTGTATTTCTGTTTACTTAAAAAGAATTAATAAGTTTAAAGAAAAAAAAAGTGGGGGGGGGGGGGGGGGGGTTGATTTTGGGGGAGGTTCCCCTCAACTTTTGTTTAGAGGGGGGGGGGGGGATAAGTAACCTAAAGAAATCCGTTGCTCAGTCACTGAACCCCTCCCATGAAAAATCTATACCTACGTGCCTGCAAGACGCCCATCCACGGCCACACTTGGGAGTGTATGATGCATACCACCACACAGTGTGCAGTGTGGAGAAAAATGAGGAATGTTACGGACTAATTGAATTTCTTATGTTTTTACTTTTAACGTGAAACGTCTTTAAAATCAGAGGGTGTCAGAATAAAAATACCTTACGCTTTTAGGGACATCCATTCCGACTCATTCTCAGTGAAATACTGCACGACTGCAGCATTCGGTGTCGTTCGATAGTAAATTAGCTTTACAAATAAAAGGGATAAAAAAATGGGCCAAATATTGCAGATTCATTACAAAGTGAAGTTTTTAAATAAATATTCTAAGCAAATGACATATAACATTCGAAATTGATTGCATCAAACATTCGAAATTGATTGTCAAGTGATGAAAAAACCCGGATTAACTTTTAAAAAATCTGGCAGATCATAATTTATGTTTTATTCAAACTTGTTTATAAGTTTATGCTTAGGAGTAAAAGAGGCCTCTCAACTATAAGTTCGCAAAGAGCGCTCCTGCGCACATCGGATGCAACTTGTTGTACGCAAGAAAAGTTATCACATGGAAAGTAGTCTATGTGGTTCTGGGGACTATAATTCCGATGAATAAATGATTATTTCTTGAGTTTAAACACTAAATTAATTTCTGTGTGTCTATCAAATATTATTTTTTTTATATGTTATACCTATTTTATGCTCTAACAGCTCCAAAATACTCTTATCTATGATTTATGGTAGCATTTTTTTTTCTTTTTACGGATATCTTCTACCCATGCCTTCAATATCCTTAATATGAAATTTGCTGTAATTCCTAACATTAGTTTTAGCTACAGATGCCTTTAACGAGGTGAACTTATTTTTAGACTGCTATGTATTTTTAAAATTTTTTTTTTAATTATACGACTTTGAAACACATATTAAAATAATAATGGGCATGGGGCCGTCCCCTCTAAAAGAGCCGGGCCTAGAGCGGGGGCAGTGCGTCTCACACTCAAAGTGATATGTCACGCAAACCCAATTTGTGAAGTGGCCCTGTCCCTCCCGTCCCACAAAATCCAAATATTTCCGTTTACTGCCAACTTATTATATTGTCGGAACAGTTCTGCGCACACCATAAACTGGATAACTACAAAATAGTCGTAACAGGATTTTTTTTATGAGGATTTGTATATTTACAGCTGATTTTTTATTTACAGCTAGTTGTAGTTGCTATTGACTCGACGTTATGTATTAGAGCTCATTTCTAATGCAGAATCTTTCTTTTCATTTATGGTCGAAAAATTCATTCATGTACCAGCACCAGATAACCTAAAGAAAATACCATAGACGTATGATGAGTATAACTGCAAATAAAAAATAATCTGAATAGATTTAAAAAAAAAAGCAATGATTCCCTGCAAAACGCTTAATTTTATAATTTCACCTAGGTGCAGAGCTCATCGAAAAGTGAGGTGCCACTTGTAGCACACCCCTAATGGCGGTCTTGTGGCGCCCCTAAAACCCGATTTTTAGAGGGTTTAACAAAATTCTAATTCACACTGCATTCTAGCCAAAGAGAGCGATTAATCGCCAAAACTGCAATGCCCACTTCTAAGGAAGAGAGGCTGAGGAGGAGAGCTGAGCGGAAGGGTGCGCTTGATTTTGACCTGTGGCGCGCCTTTCCAACACTCCAATTTCCGAAGCGAAAACATCCTTCCGTGGGTTAATTCATTCATATGTGTCATGCGCCAGCTCTTCGCTGTGGATTTGAATAATGGACGAAGGCGCGCGCCTCGCTCCTTCGTGTTTTGGGACCATACGGACCCAGAATACGTGGTTATTTGATGCTTAGTGATATAAATGCTTTAATATCACTAAGTGGTTTAACTCGGATATTTAATAATAAATAATGCGTATGAGTTGTGTTGTCGACCTGAGGATTTGGAATGTTATAACTTACAAGCCGAATTTATTTTGGAACTCATTTCATTCATATAAATCCATATTACTAATGAGTAGCCACGGTAGGATATAGAATTACACTCCCGGGCAAAAGAATACTTGGGGCCCCCTGATGTAACCTTAAAATAAAACTGCTAAATTTATGCCTAAAAGCACACAATGCAAAATAATATAATCAATCAGCTTTAACGCAATTATAAATACTGAAAAATTTATCTATTTAAAATTACTAATTTTTTTTATTCAGAAAATATTAAAAATGTAAAATTATATAACTTAAATTAAGATTATCAATAAAGGAGAAGATGGAAAAATATTCAACAAAATATAATTTCAAATTCCCATATAGCAAAGAACATTAAAGTTTAGGATTTCAAAACAAAAATAATTTAAATTATAAGTACACATACGGAAAATATATTTTACTCTTACTTTTGTCTATGTTTCAAGAAAGTAAGTTTTCTATGTTTCAAGTTTCAATATTCATTCATTTTTTTTTCTTCCCCGAGATGACATGCATTATGAACGTACAGGAAGCATAAAAGTGATTTAAAGGGATAATATAGTATAAGTTTTTCAAAAAAATTCACAACAACCAAAACTATTGATTAACAAAAATCATTAGGTAGTTAGTAAATTTATATTAAACTTTTCACATTTTTTAGCTTTAAAATCATTTTTGTGATGAAGGTCGATTTTTTGATCGATTTCAAAGTTCATATTACACTTTAGAAAAGAAAACCCTGACTACAGCATTTTACCATGAGAAAATATATGGCACAAATAAAAAAAAAATGAATGAAGTACAAACCCCCAATAACACTTACAGCATAAATGACAATTTTTAGATACAACTCCACAAGAAACTAATTACTTTCATACATTTATTTACTAGTATAAACGCAGATGGTTTTATATATAAAAAAAATAAAGGTGAAGATGCTTGCAGTTAAAACGAGAAGCAAAGCTGCAAATATTTAAATTGTAAAAATAAAACTTAACGAAAATAGCTTACTGAAAAACTGTACTGGTAGGTAAATAAATATTATACGGCAATTTTAAATTAAAGTTTAATTTTATTAAGGTTTGTTAAAATTCGAAAAAAAGTTTTTGTATGTGATAGTCATATGTATAATAGCCAAAAATAAGAATGGAGGATCTATGAGTAGTTTCCATAGTAACGGAACTTGTAAAATTGTGAACATAGAAATTGAAAATTCTTTGTGATTTCGATATCACCATGTGTTTGAAGCTAAAGTGCATGAAGGGTTGTGGAGAGGGAGGTAACATATGATAAGGGAGGTAACATATGATAACCCCCCCCCCCCCCCCCCCCCCCGGTCAGGTTCGCACAGGGCCCCGCGGCAGCTGTGGGCGGTCCTGTCAACAACAGGCTCAAGGCCCAACAAAGTTGGTCTGCTAGTATCTTCTAACTATCCCCCAATGAATATATAACTTCTTAAAATTCTTTGATGCTTACTTGTAAAAAAGTTCTTGATAAAAAAAGCATTTGTATGTAATATTTTTGTATGGCGACTTAGTTTGCTGATATATCATATCGTATTTGTAAGAATACGATATTTAATTCCTGAATTATGTTTAGTGACGATATTATTTGACCCGTGATTTTAATTTAGTACTTTAGAAAGTGGTGGTGTCCGCGCTTTTGTCTAACTTTTAATTTGGTTGTCCGTATAGCCATCTAGACATTGGGAACCATTGAAACAAGTGATTTAATAAAATAATAGGAACAGAGTGGAAGAATATTAATCACAAAAAATTATATTATTACAAAATATAATGTAATTAAAAAGTATAAATGTAGAAAATATTCAAAAAACTGTTTCTTTCGCTATATGTGCCACTGGTACACGGTACTTGCGATTGTTTTCTCTTTGTGCAACTCGACAAAGAACTATCACCACAGGTAACACCTCTAAACTTTCGCAATCGCCAATCAAAATAAATAAGCTTTGATTTAGCAAACACTTTCCACGTTTAATTTTGTTTAATAGCTTGTGCATAGTTATAAACAGTAGTCCCAATTGTAGGTCAAGAGTGAGGCGGCGAAGGTCAAGAGTGAGGGAGCAAATGCCCTTAGTTTAAAAAAGTGGGATGGCACTTGCACCGGTTAGTCACCTCGAATTGCAGCCTCTAGTTTCAAACTATGTTGACCAATTAATTTAATTTCAAGCTGAAGGTGGCTCTCAGGCCCGTAGACAGGGGGTGGACCGACGGGACAAAACCCCCCCCGAAATTGTGTGATACTTTTTTTCAACACTCCTCTTCCCCCTTCTTTTCCTTCATGTTCTTTTTTTCTTTCTTGAATCCAAGAAAATTATTTACTTATAGTGTTTCTAATACCACCGATGGTGTAGAACTATAAAAAATAACTATGACGTCACAGCCAATCATATTTTATTTTTCTACATCGGCTGGGAGTGTTCTGAACGGAAATGAGCTGAACTCTCGATGTTTAATATCTTTCGGCACTGAACTATAAATTGTAACTTCTGAAACTCTTATAATCAGTTCCTTCTATGGTCGTGGTTGAAACAATACTGTAAGTAGCCATACTGTACCATAACTAATTTTTAAAGAGATTTTGTGGATTTTTTTTCTTCTCAAATCGTTATAGAAACGTTAAATATGTTCAAACATTTTATATTTTCTACACATAGAATCAATTTGCGTATCTCCAAAACTATAGTTTTTTATGCTACTTATCCACTTATTATTGGTTAAAATGGACTTCAAAGAATAGGCATTTAAAATGTGTTTTTAATGTAAAATTTTAAAAAAAATAGCCAAAAATCTACAATTCGACGTATTTTAGCATAAAAAGTATATAAATTATAGAGGTAGAAACCGCATCAAATAATTTAGAAAATTGTTTAGATACGATACGAAAATTATAAAGGAAAAGTGTGTATTCGTGTTATTGTAACAACGGAAATTAAACCTTCAACCATAACACCCCCCGAAAAAAAATCCTGGCTACGGCCTTGGTGGCTCTGACTGCTCCAATACTTTTAAGTTAGGTTTCTTTTGGTGAACAAAAATCCGTTCGACTTTCTCCCTGGATGGCATCATGTGTGCTGGGGATCAAGGCTCAGAAATAGATCGTCCGTGAAAGGAGCAGTAAAAGGAAAGATAAACAGAAAACGAAGCAGGCATGGTTACGGAAGAAGCTCCTTGATTGTGCGTGTTTATCTGCTCCATGCAGTTCTTTAGCAGAACCAGCACTGTTACGCTTGTATGTTATCGGTTGGATGGTGACCACGCGATTTGTTATTCACAAATCACAGAAACCGATCGACTATGTGCTTCTGTTTATCCGTCAAAATTTTAATCTTGAAATCTGGCCCATTGTCAATTCCAGAACACGTCCACACCTACCTTAAGCAGGCGACTTTTCCGACAGCAGCCCTGCCACCAAGCGATCGCCATTTCCACCAGAGCGCGCTGTCCCCCACCCATGCGGATTACCACCACGTACGTTGCGGTGGTCAATGGCGGCGAACCTCCTTCCAGAACGGACCACCATGCCCCCGAAGTAGGGCATATTTTAACATAGAGTTGGTGGGGATTTTTCCCTACCAGTGTGTAGAAATGCCCCACCAGTCATGCAGATTTGCCGCACCTGAATTTTGTTTTGTTTAATCAATTTTCCATAGTAAAAACATAAACTTGAATCTGTTGCATATAAAAGAATGACGTTAGACAGAAACAGATCCCCATTCCTAGGAAAAGGCCCGATTTTGAGACTCAATCTCCTCAGATCCCCATTCCTACAGATGTCACTTAACATAATGGGAAAATTACGGGGACGTCTATTGTATCTTTAACGAGGGAAAAAAGCTTTCACACCCCTCCCCCGTCTAGTTATTCCCATCCATAAAAATCCTTTTATTCAGAACTGAGTGATCGAGCAGTTCAGAATATATTTCGGATTGCCTACTGTTCAAAATCGTTTTATTGCAACCTTCCTCATCTACGCAGGATCTCTTAAGTGGACACCAGCTGGTTTTTTTATAGTCGGGAAAACTTCTGGCATGTATTTGAAGGGATTAGGGCAGAAATATATGGCCTGGAGGTGTTATTAGCGCTGGAAAGTGTTTCAATGGATCCTTTTGATATGGTTCTCTTGAAATGTTGCCAGTACAAAAAAAAATGTTCACAAACAAGACGTGCCAGTATCATTCCTTAGGCTGATTTTTCACTTTAATTTTAAAAGATATTTTTACCTGCATTTAACAGCTACAAAAAGTAAGTAAATTACATATTTTTTTTTTTTTTTTTTTATGTAGATTTCTTTTACGGTGTGTAGTTAAACTAAATTTTATTTGTATAGTTTACATAGGAGATTTCTAATTTTTACTTTTGGGGGAAAATATATTTCCCGATGTTAATAACATTTTGAATTGATCATTATTTACAAATTTTAATATATATAAATAGAGGTCTAAATTTTTCAAAATTATTGGGGAAGGGTAGCTATAATTTTTAATAGAATGCATAAACTATATGAACGTATAGCCAGTATTTCAAAAGATTATACAAGATTATGCTTATGAATATGTTTCAGTTTATTTTTTAAATTTTGATTGGTATCTTTATATGAACAAAATATATCATGGATGTATAATTCTAAGGTAACCAAAATTAGCATATATAAGTTATTTGTACTTAATATCTGGTGTGAAACGACAGCAAGAATAAGGTTAAAATAATTTATTTGAAAAAGATATTTTTATTATTTTTCGTTACTTACGTATAATCAAAAAGAGATTAAATATTTTTTATTAAAATTTTTATGAAAATGTTTTATTTTTAGATATTTTCAATATATATATATACCAATATAAATTAATCAAAAAGTAAAAAAAAAATGAATATATTACTTTTTAACAATGTAATATGCCAGGTTAATGGAACTATTAACAAAATCGCCAACTATCTTACATAAAAAGCCATTCGGTAACACATTCAAATGCTAGGACAGTAAGTCTTAGTCTCACCACCAAATCTTTTATTGGATATTTATGACGTAGTTTCAGAAGCGTAAAGTAAAATTATTTGTATGAAGGGGGGGGGGCTAATACAAGCTTATGTTTATGCATAGGTTACATGAAATATATTAGTAACTTTAATAAAGTTTGGTAAAAATGAAAAAGTGTCTGAAAGTTTGATTGAAAAAAATTACTTTAAAACAATGCTAAAAAACAGTCAAAACTTTTGTAAATGCCATTTAATACTAGTTTTTTTATTCAACTACTTATCTTAGATTTTTATTAGATGTGCATGCTTCGATGAAAACGGCAATGCTTCCAATACTTTTCTTTTTAATAATACTATTATAAATCTCGAATAACTCTGATTCGCAATAAACTTCTATTTTCCCATCAGTATAATTTACTTGTTTTAATCTTATAAAAGAATTATTTAATATTTTCAAAAAATGTGGGCTTTAAGGGAAGTGGAGTTTGAAAGAGGAGTTTCATTCATGTAATTTTAACTCGTTGTCGCACCACATTCCATGCAAATGGAAAGGGTAATTCCTGCTACAACATATTGATGTCAGATCATAGGCAGTCAGATAATCTCGAAAAAATTAATGAGACTCATCATAGTCTTAAATGGAAGAGGAACAGCATTTTTCAATCACCGCCCTTCAGTGCTAAAATTTCTGCAGCTGAAGGAATGGCGACAAAAGTTGTCGGAGCAGCAATTTACAAAAGCAGAGATTATATAAAAACATTTTTCAGAAAAAATGACAAATTTTAAGAAAGTATTATGTTTTTAAAAAATTTAAAACTACTTATTTATCTACATTTTTGTGCTGTAAAATAAAATATTTTTCGAATACAAATAAATAGAATATTATTTTTCATCTTATAAAGTAAATGTTATTTATTAAAGTAATGTTATTAGTGCACATTTTGTTTGTAATATGCTCGGGTACTAGTCTAAAATTTACCTAAGTATACGGATTTAGATGTATATATACTATAGATTTAAAACTTTACATTTGTGTGAAGTAAAATGGAGGAAATGTAGGAAATATATATTTCAAAATACAAAACATTAGTTTTTTTTAAAAAAAATATTTAAAAAACTTGTTACTAAAATTTTGCATTATGAAAACAAATAAAACATACTTTTATGAATCGTTATAAAATTTCATGAATTCGCTAATTTCTTTTAAATAAACTTTTTAAATAACTTTTTGTAAAACATATAATTTTAAACTAAGTTTATTAAATTAATTTAAAATTTGCTATTAATGCCAAAGTTTTCATTAACTTCTGGGGTTCTGCTTTCTGCAGAATTTAATTTGCCCCACCAGTTAAAATTCCTTAAAATATGCTCTGCCCCGAAGAGAGCGTCTTCCATTACCGACTGCGAGAGGTGGTCAAGATAAGCGAGCAGTTAGTCAACATATCGACGCTGGTGGAGCAGCATTACGAGATAGAGGACAGAGGGTACCCGGGTTTGTTAGAGAACAGGTACTCAGCCCCCCCCCTTTTTTTTTCACTTGAATGCGTCTTTGCTTTTGGTACGTGGGTGTTTGGCGCACGGAATTGCATAAGGAAAAACGACAGTTATTATCGACAGCCTGAGAAGTTCGCAAGAACTAACAAATGATCTATTCGACCATATGATTTCGCTCATAAGGAGAAAAGGGCGACCAATGGATCGAGTGGCTGCTTGTTAATGTTCTTTAATGTTGTTGTACCGCTCGGAAAAGCAAGAAAACTATTATTTTCCCTCGAGTCAAAAGATTTATGAAAATTAGACAATAGCTTTTTGCTGTGTAAAATGTAAATATATTTATATGTTAAGATGATCAATTCTTTTTATACTCTAGTAAAATGTATGCTAATACTTGACAGGGTTTAATGGAAAAATAAAAAGCGATGCTCAGTGAAATAAGTGACGGCCCCTAACAACAATACGTTATCGCAGTCCATATTTTTCCAATTTCACCCTACTTCCAATTCGATTCACCTTGGATTGTTACTCTCAGGCACAGCGAGACCGTTGCAGTATTAAATAAATGACTTTTTACATGAATACCGTTTATAAAGTTTAAATTCAATCCGCTTACAGTGGTCATTTGGTAGATACTTGCGCGACATAATAAAAGTTTTTGATATTTAAAGCCCCATAACTTCAAAGAGAAACCTATGGGGATATTACCTACTTTCATATAGAGAACCGCTGTAACTTCAATTACCCGATTCTGTGACTGCTGTCGCCTCGATGGCCATCATGGAGGATGATTTGCACAATTTTCGCGATGGTTTGGCTATAGGTGGGTTTAAGTGGTACAGCCTCAAATTGTACACCTGAGGCTTGGAATTTTAAAATTCCGTTAGTTTCGCGTTTATAACGGTTTTACGAGCTATTTTTTTTTAATCGCCATATTTAAAATCATAAGATATTGACAACAGTGAACTACTTTAAATTAAGTTAAATTATTTTAATGTCAGATTTATAAACCTGGTGTTTTTACCACTTATATTTGTTGTTTACAAAATATTCTAATAGATGGCAGCACTACCAAAAAAGCTGCACTCTGAAATGGTGCATGCCACTATTTCTGGGTAAAAAAGTATATTTTTCATTAAACAATTTTTTTTCTTAAATATTGAAATTTTATATGTTGCTTTCAAATGAGTAAGATAAAGGAATTTTTTTTACACTTTATCTAAAAAATTTTCCCAAACTTAGTTTTCTTTCCAATGTCACGTTTTTCTTTCAAAATATTTTAATAGTTTCAGATTTTACCATGGTAAATGATATCCTAATAAAATTGTATATATGAAATGACCAACATAGTGGTCACCCATTAGGTAAGTTTGCAGTCGTGGAATTAAACCATGGTCGAGCCAAGTAGTAACAAAACACAAAATGATTTATTCCTTAGAGCCAGGCCACATCTTCGCAAGGAATGACATCACATAGGGATTTGTTACGTTATATGCAGAGGTAATATAGAGATAGCAATCGTGTCGGAAGCACTGTCGTTGATCAGGCGAGGAGATGGATGCCCTAGAGCAGTGGTCGGCAAACCGCCGCTCGCAAGCCACATGCGGCTCTTTGGCATTTTGAGTGTGGCTCTTAAACAAAATACCACGTGCGGGGGGCGGGCGCGTTGAAACTTCGTGGCAAAAATTAAAAACAACAACATACAAACTTGACTTACCCAAACTTTCCAAGGAGGTGCAAGGCAATTGTTCACATTAGTGTTTGTGAGTTATTATAAGGTATGTTAAGATAGTTTGAACATATAAAGAGGATGAACGAAAGGAGATAGACGAAATACAAAACGAGTGTGGATGGAAGAGTTGAAAGGGGTTGATCTCAGCGAACGCATCTCAATCAGATTGAGGACGATTTTAGCAAAGGCCCGCTTAGGAGTACCCTAATTAAGTTAATAACAATATATCTTACCTATATAGTTTAAGTTTAAAAAAATCTGTCTCTCAAAAGAAATTTCGATTGTTGTTCTGTTGATATTTGGCTCCCAAAAGAAATTTCTATCGTTGTTCTGTTGATATTTGGCTCCCAAAAGAAATTTCTATCGTTGTTCTGTTGATATTTGGCTCCCAAAAGAAATTTCTATCGTTGTTCTGTTGATATTTGGCTCCCAAAAGAAATTTCTATCGTTGTTTTGTTGATATTTGGCTCCCAAAAGAAATTTCGATCGTTGTTCTGTTGATATTTGGCTCCCAAAAGAAATTTCTATCGTTGTTCTGTTGATATTTGGCTCCCAAAAGAAATTTCGATCGTTGTTCTGTTGATATTTGGCTCCCAAAAGAAATTTCTATCGTTGTTCTGTTGATATTTGGCTCCCAAAAGAAATTTCTATCGTTGTTTTGTTGATATTTGGCTCCCAAAAGAAATTTCGATCGTTGTTCTGTTGATATTTGGCTCCCAAAAGAAATTTCTATCGTTGTTCTGTTGATATTTGGCTCCCAAAAGAAATTTCTATCGTTGTTCTGTTGATATTTGGCTCCCAAAAGAAATTTCGATCGTTGGTCTGTTGATATTTGGCTCCCAAAAGAAATTTCTATCGTTGTTCTGTTGATATTTGGCTCTGTTGACTCATAAGTTTGCCGACCACTGCCCTAGAGTAAAAGGGTGTATTTGTACTTAAGAAGTCTCTGAGTGATGGGGAATGAGAAAATATACATGTGGGTAGTTTGGACTTTGCAGTCAGCCGAAATCATGGGAACCAAGCAATTTTGTTTTGGGAAAAAGAGTGTTAGGAACAAGAGGAGAAAGGCGCAAATTGTACTAAGATACTTAAAGGAATGGATATTATAGAATTTTAAAAACAGATTAGTGGTTTGGCAAGTGAGTGGTTGCAGAATTTTTTTTTCATATATATGAAAGAAAATTCCTGTAACCACCCTCTTTTTAACAGTCAGGACTTCTTTTTTTTAATTTTAAAAATTACATTGTAGCATAAATCGCAGTAGCATAGGCGACAACTCAAATTGGTGAAGTTGAGTTTGTCTTTCATTTACAAATTTGAATTTTGCAAATGAAAGGTATTTTTAATAACGCTATATGCATGTATGTTTGTTGAAGCCTACCATTTTATTCTCTACGTCTGAAAGGTATAGATTAATTTTAATAGTAGTCTCTCCTTGTTAAATTAAATGGGCTTTTGCCGGCAATAGAATTGCCTGATACCTGGAGTCTCATCTCTTGTTCGAAATGTTTAGGGGTTTATTTGGTAACCCAGGTACCAGCCCCTTCCCTAAACTATGAACAAGGGAATCGCAGACACGCAAATTGAAAGTTTTTCAGCAAGTGCTAAGTATTTACTACTTTTATATTATAACTCCATGGCATGTGTACTAGGGTGGAGCGAAAAAACTTTTTTTTGAAATTCATGTTGCCTGAGTCATTATACGGTGCCAAACTCACTAGAACAAATTGTCACCAAATTTCAGCCCAAAATATTGCTATCTTGAGGTTCCACATCTCAAAAGAATGTTTATATATAGCCTTTTATATAAAAAAAATGTGCTTTTATTTAATACATAATTTCAATTAATTAATGTGTTAATTAAAATGATATTTAACATTAATTGTATGATAATTAATAGTAATTAATTATGATTTAGTCAATAAATTACTTAATTAAAACTTTACTGTCAGATATTAGCGCTATAAATCACTTTCGTACTCTACATAAAAAGCAAATTTACTTAATTTTAATAGATGGCAGAACGTGTTCTATTCTGATAACTATTTTTACCATGAAATAGTTGTCACGTGAATTCCACTTTCTGGGACAGTTTTACACACGTTTGCTGATTTAATAAAGCATTTCCTCTGGATCAAAAATTATTTATTGTGAAAGGGGAATAAGAAAGATCCTTCAGTCAAAGATATCATCGAAATTGTTTCTTGGGATATTTCAAGAATTTGGAAGAAAGCCTCCTTGCCAGTGGTATAAGTCATCAAGAAATTTTTCGACTTATAAGAAATTACAATGAAAAGTATAAAAATATTAAAAGGTATATCAAAATCTCGAAAGGGGGCTAACAAAATTAGGAAACATTCCTTCGACCAGACAAATAGTACTTCGTTTGATATTTCTTCATGCAAATGTTTGAATTATGAACAATGCAAGTGTTCTTTAAAGATTCCTCGTATGGAGCGAAATTTTTTAACAGGTCAACGGCATGTAAGAAAATGGCAATAGTGCCGATAGACATTTCTGTAAGCCGAAAATTGAAGCGTATAAGAAAAAAACAACATAAAAGGCAAAACCATGAGGCCAAAGCAAGGTAATGCAAAACTAAAGCTTTTTCTAAGTCTATTGCAGATTCAGCAGCGAACGCCATTCTAGGATCTGATTCATAATTAGAAGATATCCCTGAAGATGATGACGATTACGTTAGCCTCGAAGCCAAACGTCTGAAAGCAACTGATGATAAAACTCCCTTAACATCCAAGACAAGTTAGATGAAAATATCCTTGCTGCATTTAGCGGTTGCTTGTGATAGGACAGGAATATCAGATAGGTCAGCTGCTGTCATTGCGTCATCTGTGATTCATGATGTAGGGATTATATCTAAAGATATTCCGGCTAAAGTTATCGACAGGAATAAGCTGAGGACAGAACGTCGAAAGTTACGGTCCCAGCTAGATTCTACACAAATACCGCAATTTTTGTATGCCCTCTACTTCGATGGAATAAATGACAAGACTATTATGTATAAGAAGAAAGGGAATTCTTATGCTACAGGACTACAGCTGTTTTAGAGCATATTACGCTCTTGTCAGAACCTGGTTCTGTTTATTTAGGACCGAAATACGTCTGGACCACAAGAGTTTTCCGCGACAATAGGCAAATCTATGAAAACATGCAAAGCTCTTGCCGTGGCAAATTTTGTCTCTATTCCAGTTGCTTTTCCCGAAATTGACAAAAAAGAACTCAGTACAGACCAAAAACACCTCTTCGACATTTCTAGGCAGTATCATTGGGGTTATGCCTTCCAGAATTAGCAAACAGAAGACCCGGGAAGATGTCTCACTCAAGATGTCTCACTTCAGCCAACAAAACATCTTCGCCTTTACGTATCGACCGCCAAACCAATAATGATGCTCCATGAGACTTTAAGCTCATGGTATAATATGTTATGAAAGTTTATGTGCCATCCTGATTTGAAATAAAGAAAATCCCGAATGCCACTCATGGAACACGTCACCTTAATGGAATGATAAAATAAAGTTCATTATTTCTAGACTTTAAGACAATCGTTCACGAAGTTATTCAGAAGAACTGTTATTTTGCTCATTCTGAGAATATTCTGTTAGCGATGCTAAATGAAAGAGCACACATTCGAGAACTTGGCTTCAGAAGAATACTGAACTCAAGAAAAACTTACTCAAAGGGGAAAATAAGATAATTTAACCTTCCCAATTTGAATTTAAAAGCAAATGACTATTTCGAGATGATTCACTATGACAATCCTTTGGAACCACCAGTTACCACGAACTTCAGCGATGAAGACATAACAAGATTGATCAGAAATGGTTCACGAACAGAGAAGCCATTCTCAAGCAGTGATGAGGCATGTGAAACTGGAAACACGATCATCATTGACAACATGTGGTGTAGAAACCGTCGGGATGGATACTTCGCAGCGGCATAAATTCATGAAACGAACTTCCGAAATTTGACACCAAGATGAACTTTTTTGGACCTCGTGTGAAATCTGAAAATAATGTGTTTTAATATGTTCATGTCTATTTTTTAATAATTAGAACCGTTTTTTAATCTGAAAATAAAATATTGTAAAAATTAAATTAAAATAAAAAAAAATGATTTTTTTTACTGTTTGACTTTAATATTATATTTTATATCTCAATGTGGAACCTGAAGATGATGAACGATTCCGCTTAAATTTTTTCACAGTGATTTTTTCACCAAATGGCACCATTCGTTGGGTCAGGAAACACTAAAATTTGAAATTATTTTTTTTTCGCCCTTTTCACTCCACCCTAATGTGTACATACCATGTGTAATTGCTTCCTAAAAATTTAAGCACATTATGGTTTACGTTTGGTCTATGGTTTATTTAAATTTTATTCAGAAGACATTAAACTGTCCTTTAGTCAAATGCAAAAAGTATTTGTACCGATATTTCTTGTGAAGTTCTTCATATAAATTTTCTATTTTTTTTAACGTTGTTCTTCTAAATAAATTCTAAATTATACAACCAATTAATAAAACTAAATAATGAAAAGTATTAGAATGGCGCTCATTTTATCAACGCATACTTTAATGCCAGAAGAGCGCTACCAAAATGGTTTAGACTTACTTCATTACTTTTTGTGGAGGGATATACAATATATACTTATGTTAATATAATATTTCTCTTCTAAAACATTCATAGATATATTTTTAAGTGATTTATTACGAAACATCGAAGCCGTATAAATTACTAATATAATTTATATCCTAGTATCATTCGACTTTAGAATCGCATGAGGAGGGGCACCTCCCTTTTAAAGATCCAAGAATGTCTTTCTCACATGACGTATTTTAACTGTGATTCGTGCAATACGAACGTTCGCCCCCTCTAAATAATTAACAAATGACGGTTAAAAACACACAAACCCGAAAGTACAAAATAAGATGTATTTTATTAAACATTCCAGACTTCGTGCAGACTTAGTTTATAGCGCGATCCCACAGACACACGGATACAACACGTTTATAAAGCGATATCACACACACATACAACCCGTTTATAGGGCTATCTCTAGATACATTCCGAAAAACTTTTCAGAACAATCTTACACTAGAACATCCTATATCAAAATAGACTTATCGCTATAGAACACAAATAACACTTCAAACTTATCGCACTTGTTCAGTTAAGAACAGTTTATAGTTTTCAACGCTAGAACAAAATATAACAACTGAAAATTGTGCACATGGTAGGGCCTTTGTAAAAATGGAAACAACAGAAAAAGCCAAGGCCCGGCTAGGGTACCTTGGGGTTGCCAAACCCGTACTCACAAACTGTAAGCCGCCTGAGGGAAACACACACGAGGATATATCTAAAAAGACAAATCGCTATAAAACACAAATAACCCATCAAAGTTATCGCACTCATTCAGATACCACCCGTTTATAGGGCGATCCCACACACACACGGATACAACCCGTTTATAGGGCGATCCCACACACACAGATACAACCCGTTTATAGTGCGATCTCTTGATACATTCCGATAAACTTTTCAGGACACACTTATTCCGTAATAATAAAATATATTCTATATCTAAAAAGACAAATCGGTATAAAACACAAATAACCCTTCAAAGTTATCGCACTCATTCAGATACGACCCGTTTATAGGGCGATCTTACACACACACGGATACAACCCGCTTATAGGGCAATCCCACACACACACGGATACAGCCCGTTTATAGGGCGATCCCACACACACAGATACAACCCGTTTATAATGCAATTTCTAGAAACATTCTGATAAACTTTTCGGGACACTTACACCCAAAAAATAAATTATGCTATATCTAAAAAGACTTATCGCTATAAAACACATATAACCCTTCAAAGTTATCGCACTCATTCGTATACGACCCGTTTATAGGGCGATCCCACACACACAGATACAACCCGTTTATAGGGCGATCCCACACACACAGATACAACCCGTTTATAGTGCGATCTCTTGATACATTCCGATAAACTTTTCAGGACACACTTATACCTTAACAATAAAATGTAATATATCTAAAAAAAAAAATTCGCTATAAAACACAAAAAAACTTTTAAAGTTATCGCACTCATACAGATACGACCCGTTTATAGGGCGATCCCACACACACAGATACAACCCGTTTATAGGGCGATCCCACACACACAGATACAACCCGTTTATAGTGCGATCTCTTGATACATTCCGATAAACTTTTCAGGACACACTTATACCTTAACAATAAAATATAATATATCTAAAAAAAAAAATTCGCTATAAAACACAAAAAAACTTTTAAAGTTATCGCACTCATACAGATACGACCCGTTTATAGGGCGATCCCACACACACAGATACAACCCGTTTATAGGGCGATCTCTAGATACATTCCGATAAACTTTTCAGGACACACTTATTACGTAATAATAAAATATATTCTATATCTAAAAAGACAAATCGGTATAAAACACAAATAACCCTTCAAAGTTATCGCACCCATTCAGATACGACCCGTTTATAGGGCGATCTTACACACACACGGATACAACCCGCTTATAGGGCAATCCCACACACACACGGATACAGCCCGTTTATAGGGCGATCCCACACACACAGATACAACCCGTTTATAATGCAATTTCTAGAAACATTCTGATAAACTTTTCGGGACACTTACACCCAAAAAATAAATTATGCTATATCTAAAAAGACTTATCGCTATAAAACACATATAACCCTTCAAAGTTATCGCACTCATTCGTATACGACCCGTTTATAGGGCAATCCCACACACACAGATACAACCCGTTTATAGGGCGATCCCACACACACAGATACAACCCGTTTATAGGGCGATTTCTTGATACATTCCGATAAACTTTTCAGGACACACTTATACCTTAACAATAAAATATAATATATCAAAAAAAAAAAATTCGCTATGAAACACAAAAAAACCTTTAAAGTTATCGCACTCATTCAGATACGACCCGTTTATAGGGCGATCCCACACACACACACGGATACAACCCGTTTATAGGGCGATCCCACACACACAGATAAAACATGTTTATAGGGCGATCTCTAGATACATTCCGATAAACTTTTCAGGACACACTTAATCCGTAATAATAAAATATATTCTATATCTAAAAAGTCAAATCGCTATAAAACACAAATAACCCTTTAAAATCATCGCACTCATTCAGATACGACCCGTTCATAGGGCGATCCCACACACACACGGATACAACCCGTTTATAGGGCATCCCACACACACACGGATACAATCCGTTTATAGGGCAATCCCACACACACACAGATACAACCCGTTTATATGGCGATCTCTAGATACATTCCGATAAACTTTTCAGGACAACCTTACACTATCAATAGAATATCCTACATCTAATTAGACTTATCGCTATAGTACAAAAATAACTCTTCAAAATTAACGCACTTATTCGGTTAACAACAATTTATAGGTTTCAACAATAGAACAAAATATAACAACCGAAAATTGTGCACATGGTAGGGCGTTTGAAAAAATGGAAACAACAGAAAAAGCTAAGACCTGGCTAGGGTACCTCGGGGTTGCCAAACCCGTACTCACCAGATGTGAGCCCCCTGAGGGAAAATCACACAAGGATACCACCCGTTTATAATGCAATTTCTAGAAACATTCTGATAAACTTTTCGGGACACTTACACCAAAAAATAAATTATGCTATATCTAAAAAGACTTATCGCTATAAAACACATATAACCCTTCAAAGTTATCGCACTCATTCGTATACGACCCTTTTATAGGGCGATCCCACACACACACGGATACAACCCGTTTATAGGGCGATCCCACACACACAGATACAACCCGTTTATAGGGCGATCTCTAGATACATTCCGATAAACTTTTCAGGACACACTTATTCCGTAATAATAAAATATATTCTATATCTAAAAAGACAAATCGGTATAAAACACAAATAACCCTTCAAAGTTATCGCACTCATTCAGATACGACCCGTTTATAGGGCGATCTTACACACACACGGATACAACCCGTTTATAGGGCGATCCCACACACACAGATACAACCCGTTTATAATGCAATTTCTAGAAACATTCTGATAAACTTTTCGGGACACTTACACCCAAAAAATAAATTATGCTATATCTAAAAAGACTTATCGCTATAAAACACATATAACCCTTCAAAGTTATCGCACTCATTCGTATACGACCCGTTTATAGGGCGATCTCTTGATACATTCCGATAAACTTTTCAGGACACACTTATACCTTAACAATAAAATATAATATATATAAAAAAAAAATTCGCTATGAAACACAAAAAAACCTTTAAAGTTATCGCACTCATTCAGATACGACCCGTTTATAGGGCGATCCCACACACACACGGATACAACCCGTTTATAGGGCGATGCCACACACACACAGATACAACCCGTTTATATGGTGATCTCTAGATACATTCCGATAAACTTTTCAGGACAACCTTACACTATCAATAGAATATCCTACATCTAATTAGACTTATCGCTATAGTACAAAAATAACCCTTTAACATTAACGCATTTATTCGGTTAACAACAGTTTATAGGTTTCAACAATACAACAAAATATAACAACCGAAAATTGTGCACATGGTAGGGCCTTTGTAAAAATGGAAACAACAGAAAAAGCTAAGACCCGGCTAGGGTACCTCGGGGTTGCCAAACCCGTACTCACCAGATGTGAGCCCCCGAGGGAAAATCACACAAGGATACCACCCGATTATAATACAATTTCTAGAAACATTCTGATAAACTTTTCGGGACACTTACACCCAAAAAATAAATTATGCTATATCAAAAAAGACTTATCGCTATAAAACACATATAACCCTTCAAAGTTATCGCACTCATTCGTATACGACCCGTTTATAGGGCGATCCCACACACACACGGATACAACCCGTTTATAGGGCGATCCCAAACACACAGATACAACCCGTTTATAGGGCGATCCCACACACACAGATACAACCCGTTTATAGGACGATCTCTAGATACATTCCGATAAACTTTTCAGGACACACTTATTCCGTAATAATAAAATATATTCTATATCTAAAAAGAAAAATCGGTATAAAACACAAATAACCCTTCAAAGTTATCGCACTCATTCTGATACTACCCGTTTATAGGGCGATCTTACACACACACGGATACAACCCGTTTATAGGGCGATCCCACACACACACGGATACAGCCCGTTTATAGGGCGATCCCACACACACAGATACACCCCGTTTATAGGGCGATCTCTTGATACATTCCGATAAACTTTTCAGGACACACTTATACCTTAACAATAAAATATAATATATCTAAAAAAAAATTCGCTATAAAACACAAAAAAACTTTAAAGTTATCGCACTCATTCAGATACGACCCGTTTATAGGGCGATCTTACACACACACGGATACAACCCGTTTATAGGGCGATCCCACACACACACGGATACAGCCCATTTATAGGGCGATCCCACACACACAGATACAACCTGTTTATAGGGCGATCCCACACACACACGGATACAGCCCGTTTATAGGGCGATCCCACACACACAGATACAGCCCGTTTATAGGGAGATCCCACACACACAGATACAACCTGTTTATAGGGCGATCCCACACACACACGGATACAGCCCGTTTATAGGGCGATCCCACACACACAGATACAGCCCGTTTATAGGACGATCCCACATACACAGATACAACCTGTTTATAGGGCGATCTTACACACACACGGATACAACCCGTTTATAGGGCGATCCCACACACACACGGATACAGCCCATTTATAGGGCGATCCCACACACACAGATACAACCCGTTTATAGGGCGATCTCTTGATACATTCCGATAAAATTTTCAGGACACACTTATACCTTAACAATAAAATATAATATATAAAAAAAAAATCGCTATAAAACACAAAAAAACCTTTAAAGTTATCGCACTCATTCAGATACGACCCGTTTATAGGGCGATCCCACACACACACGGATACAGCCCGTTTATAGTGCGAACCCACACACACAGATACAACCCGTTTATAGGGCGATCTCTTGATACATTCCGATAAACTTTTCAGGACACACTTATACCTTAACAATAAAATATAATATATATAAAAAAAAAATTCGCTATGAAACACAAAAAAACCTTTAAAGTTATCGCACTCATTCAGATACGACCCGTTTATAGGGCGATCCCACACACACACGGATACAACCCGTTTATAGGGCGATGCCACACACACACAGATACAACCCGTTTATATGGTGATCTCTAGATACATTCCGATAAACTTTTCAGGACAACCTTACACTATCAATAGAATATCCTACATCTAATTAGACTTATCGCTATAGTACAAAAATAACCCTTTAACATTAACGCATTTATTCGGTTAACAACAGTTTATAGGTTTCAACAATACAACAAAATATAACAACCGAAAATTGTGCACATGGTAGGGCCTTTGTAAAAATGGAAACAACAGAAAAAGCTAAGACCCGGCTAGGGTACCTCGGGGTTGCCAAACCCGTACTCACCAGATGTGAGCCCCCGAGGGAAAATCACACAAGGATACCACCCGATTATAATACAATTTCTAGAAACATTCTGATAAACTTTTCGGGACACTTACACCCAAAAAATAAAATATGCTATATCTAAAAAGACTTATCGCTATAAAACACATATAACCCTTCAAAGTTATCGCACTCATTCAGATACGACCCGTTTATAGGGCGATCTTACACACACACGGATACAAGCCGTTTATAGGGCGATCCCACACACACACGGATACAGCCCGTTTATAGGGCGATCCCACACACACAGATACAACCCGTTTATAGGGCGATCTCTTGATACATTACAGATAAACTTTTCAGGACACACTTATACCTTAACAATAAAATATAATATATCTAAAAAAAAAAATTCGCTATAAAACACAAAAAAAACTCTAAAGTTATCGCACTCATTCAGATACGACCCGTTTATAGGGCGATCTTACACACACACGGATACAACCCGTTTATAGGGCGATCCCACACACACACGGATACAGCCCGTTTATATGGCGATCCCACACACACAGATACAACCCGTTTATAGAGCGATCTCTTGATACATTCCGATAAACTTTTCAGGACACTTATTCCGTAATAATAAAATATATTCTATATCTAAAAAGACAAATCGGTATAAAACACAAATAACCCTTCAAAGTTATCGCACTCATTCAGATACGACCCGTTTATAGGGCGATCCCACACACACACGGATACAGCCCGTTTATAGGGCGATCCCACACACATACGGATACAACCCGTTTATAGTGCGATCTCTTGATACATTCCGATAAACTTTTCCGGACACACTTATTCCGTAATAATAAAATATATTCTATATCTAAAAAGACAAATCGCTATAAAACACATATAACCCTTCAAAGTTATCGCACTCATTCGTATACGACCCGTTTATAGGGCGATCCCACACACACACGGATACAGCCCGTTTATAGGGCGATCCCACACACACAGATACAACCCGTTTATAGTGCGATCTCTTGATACATTCCGATAAACTTTTCAGGACACACTTATACCTTAACAATAAAATATAATATATCTAAAAAAAAAATTCGCTATAAAACACAAAAAAACTTTTAAAGTTATCGCACTCATACAGATACGACCCGTTTATAGGGCGATCCCACACACACAGATACAACCCGTTTATAGGGCGATCCCACACACACAGATACAACCCGTTTATAGTGCGATCTCTTGATACATTCCGATAAACTTTTCAGGACACACTTATACCTTAACAATAAAATATAATATATCTAAAAAAAAAATTCGCTATAAAACACAAAAAAACTTTTAAAGTTATCGCACTCATACAGATACGACCCGTTTATAGGGCGATCCCACACACACAGATACAACCCGTTTATAGGGCGATCTCTAGATACATTCCGATAAACTTTTCAGGACACACTTATTCCGTAATAATAAAATATATTCTATATCTAAAAAGACAAATCGGTATAAAACACAAATAACCCTTCAAAGTTATCGCACCCATTCAGATACGACCCGTTTATAGGGCGATCTTACACACACACGGATACAACCCGCTTATAGGGCAATCCCACACACACACGGATACAGCCCGTTTATAGGGCGATCCCACACACACAGATACAACCCGTTTATAATGCAATTTCTAGAAACATTCTGATAAACTTTTCGGGACACTTACACCCAAAAAATAAATTATGCTATATCTAAAAAGTCTTATCGCTATAAAACACATATAACCCTTCAAAGTTATCGCACTCATTCGTATACGACCCGTTTATAGGGCGATCCCACACACACACACGGATACAACCCGTTTATAGGGCGATCCCACACACACAGATAAAACATGTTTATAGGGCAATCCCACACACACACAGATACAACCCGTTTATATGGCGATCTCTAGATACATTCCGATAAACTTTTCAGGACAACCTTACACTATCAATAGAATATCCTACATCTAATTAGACTTATCGCTATAGTACAAAAATAACCCTTCAAAATTAACGCACTTATTCGGTTAACAACAATTTATAGGTTTCAACAATAGAACAAAATATAACAACCGAAAATTGTGCACATGGTAGGGCGTTTGAAAAAATGGAAACAACAGAAAAAGCTAAGACCTGGCTAGGGTACCTCGGGGTTGCCAAACCCGTACTCACCAGATATGAGCCCCCTGAGGGAAAATCACACAAGGATACCACCCGTTTATAATGCAATTTCTAGAAACATTCTGATAAACTTTTCGGGACACTTACACCCAAAAAATATATTATGCTATATCTAAAAAGACTTATCGCTATAAAACACATATAACCCTTCAAAGTTATCGCACTCATTCGTATACGACCCTTTTATAGGGCGATCCCACACACACACGGATACAACCCGTTTATAGGGCGATCCCACACACACAGATACAACCCGTTTATAGGGCGATCTCTAGATACATTCCGATAAACTTTTCAGGACACACTTATTCCGTAATAATAAAATATATTCTATATCTAAAAAGACAAATCGGTATAAAACACAAATAACCCTTCAAAGTTATCGCACTCATTCAGATACGACCCGTTTATAGGGCGATCTTACACACACACGGATACAACCCGTTTATAGGGCGATCCCACACACACAGATACAACCCGTTTATAATGCAATTTCTAGAAACATTCTGATAAACTTTTCGGGACACTTACACCCAAAAAATAAATTATGCTATATCTAAAAAGACTTATCGCTATAAAACACATATAACCCTTCAAAGTTATCGCACTCATTCGTATACGACCCGTTTATAGGGCGATCCCACACACACATGGATACAACCCGTTTATAGGGCAATCCCACACACACACGGATACAGCCCATTTATAGGGCGATCCCACACACACATGCTATATCTAAATATGCTATATCTAAAAAGACTAACGCTATAAAACACATATAACTCTTCAAAGTTATCGCACTCATTCGGATACGACCCGTTTATAGGGCGATCCCACACACACAGATACAACCCGTTTATAGGGCGATCTCTAGATCCATTCCGATAAACTTTTCAGGACACACTTATTCCGTAATAATAAAATATATTCTATATCTAAAAAGACAAATCGGTATAAAACACAAATAACCCTTCAAAGTTATCGCACTCATTCAGATACGACCCGTTTATAGGGCGATCTTACACACACACGGATACAACCCGTTTATAGGGCGATCCCACACACACCCAGATACAACCCGTTTATATGGCGATCTCTAGATACATTCCGATAAACTTTTCAGGACAACCTTACACTATCAATAGAATATCCTACATCTAAATAGACTTATTGCTATAGTACAAAAATAACCCTTCAAAATTAACGCACTTATTCGGTTAACAACAGTTTATAGGTTTCAACAATACAACAAAATATAACAACCGAAAATTGTGCACATGGTAGGGCCTTTGTAAAAATGGAAACAACGAAAAAGCTAAGGCCCGGCTAGGGTACCTCGGGGTTGCCAAACCCGTACTCACCAGATGTGAGCCCCCTGAGGGAAAATCACACAATGACACCACCCGATTATAATACAATTTCTAGAAACATTCTGATAAACTTTTCGGGACACTTACACCCAAAAAATAAATTATGCTATATCAAAAAAGACTTATCGCTATAAAACACATATAACCCTTCAAAGTTATCGCACTCATTCGTATACGACCCGTTTATAGGGCGATCCCACACACACACGGATACAGCCCGTTTATAGGGCGATCCCACACACATACGGATACAACCCGTTTATAGGGCGATCCCACACACACAGATACAACCCGTTTATAGGGCGATCTCTTGATACATTACAGATAAACTTTTCAGGACACACTTATACCTTAACAATAAAATATAATATATCTAAAAAAAAAAATTCGCTATAAACCACAAAAAAAACTTTAAAGTTATCGCACTCATTCAGATACGACCCGTTTATAGGGCGATCTTACACACACACGGATACAACCCGTTTATAGGGCGATCCCACACACACACGGATACAGCCCGTTTATATGGCGATCCCACACACACAGATACAACCCGTTTATAGAGCGATCTCTTGATACATTCCGATAAACTTTTCAGGACACTTATTCCGTAATAATAAAATATATTCTATATCTAAAAAGACAAATCGGTATAAAACACAAATAACCCTTCAAAGTTATCGCACTCATTCAGATACGACCCGTTTATAGGGCGATCCCACACACACACGGATACAGCCCGTTTATAGGGCGACCCCACACACATACGGATACAACCCGTTTATAGGGCGATCCCACACACACAGATACAACCCGTTTATAGGGCGATCCCACACACACACGGATACAGCCCGTTTATAGGGCGATCCCACACACACAGATACAACCCGTTTATAGGGCGATCTCTTGATACATTACGATAAACTTTTCAGGACACACTTATACTCTAACAATAAAATATAATTTATCAAAAAAAAAATTCGCTATGAAACACAAAAAAACCTTTAAAGTTATCGCACTCATTCAGATACGACCCGTTTATAGGGCGATCCCACACACACACGGATACAACCCGTTTATAGGGCGATCCCACACACACACAGATACAACCCGTTTATATGGCTATCTCTAGATACATTCCGATAAACTTTTCAGGACAACCTTACACTATCAATAGAATATCCTACATCTAATTAGACTAATCGCTATAGTACAAAAATAACCCTTTAAAATTAACTCATTTATTCGGTTAACAACAGTTTTTAGGTTTCAACAATACAACAAAATATAACAACCGAAAATTGTGCACATGGTAGGGCCTTTGTAAAAATGGAAACAACAGAAAAAGCTAAGACCCGGCTAGGGTACCTCGGGGTTGCCAAACCCGTACTCACCATATGTGAGCCCCCTGAGGGAAAATCACACAAGGATACCACCCGTTTATAATGCAATTTCTGGAAACATTCTTATAAACTTTTCGGGACACTTACACCCAAAAAATAAATTATGCTATATCTAAAAAGACGTATCGCTATAAACACATATAACCCTTCAAAGTTATCACACTCATTCGTATACGACCCGTTTATAGGGCGATCTTACACACACACGGATACAACCCGTTTATAGGGCGATCCCACACACACACGGATACAGCCCGTTTATAGGGCGATCCCACACACACAGATACACCCCGTTTATAGGGCGATCTCTTGATACATTCCGATAAACTTTTCAGGACACACTTATACCTTAACAATAAAATATAATATATCTAAAAAAAAATTCGCTATAAAACACAAAAAAACTTTAAAGTTATCGCACTCATTCAGATACGACCCGTTTATAGGGCGATCTTACACACACACGGATACAACCCGTTTATAGGGCGATCCCACACACACACGGATACAGCCCATTTATAGGGCGATCCCACACACACAGATACAACCCGTTTATAGGGCGATCTCTTGATACATTCCGATAAAATTTTCAGGACACACTTATACCTTAACAATAAAATATAATATATAAAAAAAAATCGCTATAAAACACAAAAAAACCTTTAAAGTTATCGCACTCATTCAGATACGACCCGTTTATAGGGCGATCCCACACACACACGGATACAGCCCGTTTATAGTGCGAACCCACACACACAGATACAACCCGTTTATAGGGCGATCTCTTGATACATTCCGATAAACTTTTCAGGACACACTTATACCTTAACAATAAAATATAATATATATAAAAAAAAATTCGCTATGAAACACAAAAAAACCTTTAAAGTTATCGCACTCATTCAGATACGACCCGTTTATAGGGCGATCCCACACACACACGGATACAACCCGTTTATAGGGCGATGCCACACACACACAGATACAACCCGTTTATATGGTGATCTCTAGATACATTCCGATAAACTTTTCAGGACAACCTTACACTATCAATAGAATATCCTACATCTAATTAGACTTATCGCTATAGTACAAAAATAACCCTTTAACATTAACGCTTTTATTCGGTTAACAACAGTTTATAGGTTTCAACAATACAACAAAATATAACAACCGAAAATTGTGCACATGGTAGGGCCTTTGTAAAAATGGAAACAACAGAAAGAGCTAAGACCCGGCTAGGGTACCTCGGGGTTGCCAAACCCGTACTCACCAGATGTGAGCCCCCGAGGGAAAATCACACAAGGATACCACCCGATTATAATACAATTTCTAGAAACATTCTGATAAACTTTTCGGGACACTTACACCCAAAAAATAAATTATGCTATATCTAAAAAGACTTATCGCTATAAAACACATATAACCCTTCAAAGTTATCGCACTCATTCAGATACGACCCGTTTATAGGGCGATCTTACACACACACGGATACAAGCCGTTTATAGGGCGATCCCACACACACACGGATACAGCCCGTTTATAGGGCGATCCCACACACACAGATACAACCCGTTTATAGGGCGATCTCTTGATACATTACAGATAAACTTTTCAGGACACACTTATACCTTAACAATAAAATATAATATATCTAAAAAAAAAAATTCGCTATAAAACACAAAAAAAACTTTAAAGTTATCGCACTCATTCAGATACGACCCGTTTATAGGGCGATCTTACACACACACGGATACAACCCGTTTATAGGGCGATCCCACACACACACGGATACTGCCCGTTTATATGGCGATCCCACACACACAGATACAACCCGTTTATAGAGCGATCTCTTGATACATTCCGATAAACTTTTCAGGACACTTATTCCGTAATAATAAAATATATTCTATATCTAAGAAGACAAATCGGTATAAAACACAAATAACCCTTCAAAGTTATCGCACTCATTCAGATACGACCCGTTTATAGGGCGATCCCACACACACACGGATACAGCCCGTTTATAGGGCGATCCCACACACATACGGATACAACCCGTTTATAGGGCGATCCCACACACACAGATACAACCCGTTTATAGGGCGATCTCTTGATACATTACAGATAAACTTTTCAGGACACACTTATACCTTAACAATAAAATATAATATATCTAAAAAAAAAAATTCGCTATAAAACACAAAAAAAACTTTAAAGTTATCGCACTCATTCAGATACGACCCGTTTATAGGGCGATCTTACACACACACGGATACAACCCGTTTATAGGGCGATCCCACACACACACGGATACAGCCCGTTTATATGGCGATCCCACACACACAGATACAACCCGTTTATAGAGCGATCTCTTGATACATTCCGATAAACTTTTCAGGACACTTATTCCGTAATAATAAAATATATTCTATATCTAAAAAGACAAATCGTTATAAAACACAAATAAACCTTCAAAGTTATCGCACTCATTCAGATACGACCCGTTTATAGGGCGATCCCACACACACACGGATACAGCCCGTTTATAGGGCGATCCCACACACATACGGATACAACCCGTTTATAGGGCGATCTCTTGATACATTCCGATAAACTTTTCAGGACACACTTATACTCTAACAATAAAATATAATTTATCAAAAAAAAAATTCGCTATGAAACACAAAAAAACCTTTAAAGTTATCACACTCATTCAGATACGACCCGTTTATAGGGCGATCCCACACACACACGGATACAACCCGTTTATAGGGCGATCCCACACACACACAGATACAACCCGTTTATATGGCTATCTCTAGATACATTCCGATAAACTTTTCAGGACAACCTTACACTATCAATAGAATATCCTACATCTAATTAGACTAATCGCTATAGTACAAAAATAACCCTTTAAAATTAACTCATTTATTCGGTTAACAACAGTTTTTAGGTTTCAACAATACAACAAAATATAACAACCGAAAATTGTGCACATGGTAGGGCCTTTGTAAAAATGGAAACAACAGAAAAAGCTAAGACCCGGCTAGGGTACCTCGGGGTTGCCAAACCCGTACTCACCAGATGTGAGCCCCCTGAGGGAAAATCACACAAGGATACCACCCGTTTATAATGCAATTTCTGGAAACTTTCTTATAAACTTTTCGGGACACTTACACCCAAAAAATAAATTATGCTATATCTAAAAAGACGTATCGCTATAAAACACATATAACCCTTCAAAGTTATCGCACTCATTCGTATACGACCCGTTTATAGGGCGATCCCACACACACAGATACAACCCGTTTATAGGGCGATCTCTAGATACATTCCGATAAACTTTTCAGGACACACTTATTCCGTAATAATAAAATATATTCTATATCTAAAAAGACAAATCGGTATAAAACACAAATAACCCTTCAAAGTTATCGCACTCATTCAGATACGACCCGTTTATAGGGCGATCTTACACACACACGGATACAACCCGTTTATAGGGCGATCCCACACACACAGATACAACCCGTTTATAATGCAATTTCTAGAAACATTCTGATAAACTTTTCGGGACACTTACACCCAAAAAATAAATTATGCTATATCTAAAAAGACTTATCGCTATAAAACACATATAACCCTTCAAAGTTATCGCACTCATTCGTATACGACCCGTTTATAGGGCGATCCCACACACACACGGATACAAACCGTTTATAGGGCGATCCCACACACACACGGATACAGCCCATTTATAGGGCGATCCCACACACACAGATACAACCCGTTTATAGGGCGATCTCTAGATCCATTCCGATAAACTTTTCAGGACACACTTATTCCGTAATAATAAAATATATTCGCAATAAAATATATCGCACTCATTCGGATACGACCCGTTTATAGGGCGATCCCATACACACAGATACAACCCGTTTATAGGGCGATCTCTAGATACATTCCGATAAACTTTTCAGGACACACTTATTCCGTAATAATAAAATATATTCTATATCTAAAAAGACAAATCGGTATAAAACACAAATAACCCTTCAAAGTTATCGCACTCATTCAGATACGACCCGTTTATAGGGCGATCCCACACACACAGATACAACCCGTTTATAGGGCGATCTCTTGATACATTCCGATAAACTTTTCAGGACACATACCTTAACAATAAAATATAATATATCTAAAAAAAAAAATTCGCTATAAAACACAAAAAAAACTTTAAAGTTATCGCACTCATTCAGATACGACCTGTTTATAGGGCGATCTTACACACACACGGATACAACCCGTTTATAGGGCGATCCCACACACACACGGATACAGCCCATTTATAGGGCGATCCCACACACACAGATACAACCCGTTTATAGGGCGATCTCTTGATACATTCCGATAAAATTTTCAGGACACACTTATACCTTAACAATAAAATATAATATATAAAAAAAAATCGCTATAAAACACAAAAAAACCTTTAAAGTTATCGCACTCATTCAGATACGACCCGTTTATAGGGCGATCCCACACACACACGGATACAGCCCGTTTATAGTGCGAACCCACACACACAGATACAACCCGTTTATAGGGCGATCTCTTGATACATTCCGATAAACTTTTCAGGACACACTTATACCTTAACAATAAAATATAATATATATAAAAAAAAATTCGCTATGAAACACAAAAAAACCTTTAAAGTTATCGCACTCATTCAGATACGACCCGTTTATAGGGCGATCCCACACACACACGGATACAACCCGTTTATAGGGCGATGCCACACACACACAGATACAACCCGTTTATATGGTGATCTCTAGATACATTCCGATAAACTTTTCAGGACAACCTTACACTATCAATAGAATATCCTACATCTAATTAGACTTATCGCTATAGTACAAAAATAACCCTTTAACATTAACGCTTTTATTCGGTTAACAACAGTTTATAGGTTTCAACAATACAACAAAATATAACAACCGAAAATTGTGCACATGGTAGGGCCTTTGTAAAAATGGAAACAACAGAAAGAGCTAAGACCCGGCTAGGGTACCTCGGGGTTGCCAAACCCGTACTCACCAGATGTGAGCCCCCGAGGGAAAATCACACAAGGATACCACCCGATTATAATACAATTTCTAGAAACATTCTGATAAACTTTTCGGGACACTTACACCCAAAAAATAAATTATGCTATATCTAAAAAGACTTATCGCTATAAAACACATATAACCCTTCAAAGTTATCGCACTCATTCAGATACGACCCGTTTATAGGGCGATCTTACACACACACGGATACAAGCCGTTTATAGGGCGATCCCACACACACACGGATACAGCCCGTTTATAGGGCGATCCCACACACACAGATACAACCCGTTTATAGGGCGATCTCTTGATACATTACAGATAAACTTTTCAGGACACACTTATACCTTAACAATAAAATATAATATATCTAAAAAAAAAAATTCGCTATAAAACACAAAAAAAACTTTAAAGTTATCGCACTCATTCAGATACGACCCGTTTATAGGGCGATCTTACACACACACGGATACAACCCGTTTATAGGGCGATCCCACACACACACGGATACTGCCCGTTTATATGGCGATCCCACACACACAGATACAACCCGTTTATAGAGCGATCTCTTGATACATTCCGATAAACTTTTCAGGACACTTATTCCGTAATAATAAAATATATTCTATATCTAAGAAGACAAATCGGTATAAAACACAAATAACCCTTCAAAGTTATCGCACTCATTCAGATACGACCCGTTTATAGGGCGATCCCACACACACACGGATACAGCCCGTTTATAGGGCGATCCCACACACATACGGATACAACCCGTTTATAGGGCGATCCCACACACACAGATACAACCCGTTTATAGGGCGATCTCTTGATACATTACAGATAAACTTTTCAGGACACACTTATACCTTAACAATAAAATATAATATATCTAAAAAAAAAAATTCGCTATAAAACACAAAAAAAACTTTAAAGTTATCGCACTCATTCAGATACGACCCGTTTATAGGGCGATCTTACACACACACGGATACAACCCGTTTATAGGGCGATCCCACACACACACGGATACAGCCCGTTTATATGGCGATCCCACACACACAGATACAACCCGTTTATAGAGCGATCTCTTGATACATTCCGATAAACTTTTCAGGACACTTATTCCGTAATAATAAAATATATTCTATATCTAAAAAGACAAATCGTTATAAAACACAAATAAACCTTCAAAGTTATCGCACTCATTCAGATACGACCCGTTTATAGGGCGATCCCACACACACACGGATACAGCCCGTTTATAGGGCGATCCCACACACATACGGATACAACCCGTTTATAGGGCGATCTCTTGATACATTCCGATAAACTTTTCAGGACACACTTATACTCTAACAATAAAATATAATTTATCAAAAAAAAAATTCGCTATGAAACACAAAAAAACCTTTAAAGTTATCACACTCATTCAGATACGACCCGTTTATAGGGCGATCCCACACACACACGGATACAACCCGTTTATAGGGCGATCCCACACACACACAGATACAACCCGTTTATATGGCTATCTCTAGATACATTCCGATAAACTTTTCAGGACAACCTTACACTATCAATAGAATATCCTACATCTAATTAGACTAATCGCTATAGTACAAAAATAACCCTTTAAAATTAACTCATTTATTCGGTTAACAACAGTTTTTAGGTTTCAACAATACAACAAAATATAACAACCGAAAATTGTGCACATGGTAGGGCCTTTGTAAAAATGGAAACAACAGAAAAAGCTAAGACCCGGCTAGGGTACCTCGGGGTTGCCAAACCCGTACTCACCAGATGTGAGCCCCCTGAGGGAAAATCACACAAGGATACCACCCGTTTATAATGCAATTTCTGGAAACTTTCTTATAAACTTTTCGGGACACTTACACCCAAAAAATAAATTATGCTATATCTAAAAAGACGTATCGCTATAAAACACATATAACCCTTCAAAGTTATCGCACTCATTCGTATACGACCCGTTTATAGGGCGATCCCACACACACAGATACAACCCGTTTATAGGGCGATCTCTAGATACATTCCGATAAACTTTTCAGGACACACTTATTCCGTAATAATAAAATATATTCTATATCTAAAAAGACAAATCGGTATAAAACACAAATAACCCTTCAAAGTTATCGCACTCATTCAGATACGACCCGTTTATAGGGCGATCTTACACACACACGGATACAACCCGTTTATAGGGCGATCCCACACACACAGATACAACCCGTTTATAATGCAATTTCTAGAAACATTCTGATAAACTTTTCGGGACACTTACACCCAAAAAATAAATTATGCTATATCTAAAAAGACTTATCGCTATAAAACACATATAACCCTTCAAAGTTATCGCACTCATTCGTATACGACCCGTTTATAGGGCGATCCCACACACACACGGATACAAACCGTTTATAGGGCGATCCCACACACACACGGATACAGCCCATTTATAGGGCGATCCCACACACACAGATACAACCCGTTTATAGGGCGATCTCTAGATCCATTCCGATAAACTTTTCAGGACACACTTATTCCGTAATAATAAAATATATTCGCAATAAAATATATCGCACTCATTCGGATACGACCCGTTTATAGGGCGATCCCATACACACAGATACAACCCGTTTATAGGGCGATCTCTAGATACATTCCGATAAACTTTTCAGGACACACTTATTCCGTAATAATAAAATATATTCTATATCTAAAAAGACAAATCGGTATAAAACACAAATAACCCTTCAAAGTTATCGCACTCATTCAGATACGACCCGTTTATAGGGCGATCCCACACACACAGATACAACCCGTTTATAGGGCGATCTCTTGATACATTCCGATAAACTTTTCAGGACACATACCTTAACAATAAAATATAATATATCTAAAAAAAAAAATTCGCTATAAAACACAAAAAAAACTTTAAAGTTATCGCACTCATTCAGATACGACCTGTTTATAGGGCGATCTTACACACACACGGATACAACCCGTTTATAGGGCGATCCCACACACACACGGATACAGCCCATTTATAGGGCGATCCCACACACACAGATACAACACGTTTATAGGGCGATCTCTTGATACATTCCGATAAAGTTTTCAGGACACACTTATACCTTAACAATAAAATATAATATATATAAAAAAAAAATTCGCTATGAAACACAAAAAAACCTTTAAAGTTATCGCACTCATTCAGATACGACCCGTTTATAGGGGGATCCCACACACACCCGGATACAACCCGTTTATAGGGCGATCCCACACACACCCAGATACAACCCGTTTATATGGCGATCTCTAGATACATTCCGATAAACTTTTCAGGACAACCTTACACTATCAATAGAATATCCTACATCTAAATAGACTTATCGCTATAGTACAAAAATAACCCTTCAAAATTAACGCACTTATTCGGTTAACAACAGTTTATAGGTTTCAACAATACAACAAAATATAACAACCGAAAATTGTGCACATGGTAGGGCCTTTGTAAAAATGGAAACAACGAAAAAGCTAAGGCCCGGCTAGGGTACCTCGGGGTTGCCAAACCCGTACTCACCAGATGTGAGCCCCCTGAGGGAAAATCACACAAGGACACCACCCGATTATAATACAATTTCTAGAAACATTCTGATAAACTTTTCGGGACACTTACACCCAAAAAATAAATTATGCTATATCTAAAAAGACTTATCGCTATAAAACACATATAACCCTTCAAAGTTATCGCACTCATTCGTATACGACCCGTTTATAGGGCGATCCCACACACACACGGATACAACCCGTTTATAGGGCGATCCCACACACACAGATACAACCCGTTTATAAGGCGATCCCACACACACAGATACAACCCGTTTATAGGGCGATCTCCAGATACATTCCGATAAACTTTTCAGGACACACTTATTCCGTAATAATAAAATATATTCTATATCTAAAAAGACAAATCGGTATAAAACACAAATAACCCTTCAAAGTTATCGCACTCATTCAGATACGACCCGTTTATAGGGCGATCCCACACACACAGATACAACCCGTTTATAGGGCGATCTCTTGATACATTCCGATAAACTTTTCAGGACACATACCTTAACAATAAAATTTAATATATCTAAAAAAAAAAATTCGCTATAAAACACAAAAAAAACTTTAAAGTTATCGCACTCATTCAGATACGACCTGTTTATAGGGCGATCTTACACACACACGGATACAACCCGTTTATAGGGCGATCCCACACACACACGGATACAGCCCATTTATAGGGCGATCCCACACACACAGATACAACACGTTTATAGGGCGATCTCTTGATACATTCCGATAAAGTTTTCAGGACACACTTATACCTTAACAATAAAATATAATATATATAAAAAAAAAATTCGCTATGAAACACAAAAAAACCTTTAAAGTTATCGCACTCATTCAGATACGACCGTTTATAGGGCGATCTTACACACACACGGATACAACCCGTTTATAGGGCGGTCCCACACACACACGGATACAGCCCGTTTATAGGGCGATCCCACACACACAGATACAACCCGTTTATAGGGCGATCTCTAGATACATTCCGATAAACTTTTCAGGACACACTTATTCCGTAATAATAAAATATATTCTATATCTAAAAAGACAAATCGGTATAAAACACAAATAACCCTTCAAAGTTATCGCACTCATTCTGATACTACCCGTTTATAGGGCGATCTTACACACACACGGATACAACCCGTTTATAGGGCTATCCCACACACACAGATACACCCCGTTTATAGGGCGATCTCTTGATACATTCCGATAAACTTTTCAGGACACACTTATACCTTAACAATAAAATAAAATATATCTAAAAAAAAATTCGCTATAAAACACAAAAAAAACTTTAAAGTTATCGCACTCATTCAGATACGACCCGTTTATAGGGCGATCTTACACACACACGGATACAACCCGTTTATAGGGCGATCCCACACACACCCAGATACAACCCGTTTATATGGCGATCTCTAGATACATTCCGATAAACTTTTCAGGACAACCTTACACTATCAATAGAATATCCTACATCTAAATAGACTTATCGCTATAGTACAAAAATAACCCTTCAAAATTAACGCACTTATTCGGTTAACAACAGTTTATAGGTTTCAACAATACAACAAAATATAACAACCGAAAATTGTGCACATGGTAGGGCCTTTGTAAAAATGGAAACAACGAAAAAGCTAAGGCCCGGCTAGGGTACCTCGGGGTTGCCAAACCCGTACTCACCAGATGTGAGCCCCCTGAGGGAAAATCACACAATGACACCACCCGATTATAATACAATTTCTAGAAACATTCTGATAAACTTTTCGGGACACTTACACCCAAAAAATAAATTATGCTATATCTAAAAAGACTTATCGCTATAAAACACATATAACCCTTCAAAGTTATCGCACTCATTCGTATACGACCCGTTTATAGGGCGATCCCACACACACACGGATACAACCCGTTTATAGGGCGATCCCACACACACAGATACAACCCGTTTATAGGGCGATCCCACACACACAGATACAACCCGTTTATAGGGCGATCTCTAGATACATTCCGATAAACTTTTCAGGACACACTTATTCCGTAATAATAAAATATATTCTATATCTAAAAAGACAAATCGGTATAAAACACAAATAACCCTTCAAAGTTATCGCACTCATTCAGATACGACCCGTTTATAGGGCGATCCCACACACACAGATACAACCCGTTTATAGGGCGATCTCTTGATACATTCCGATAAACTTTTCAGGACACATACCTTAACAATAAAATATAATATATCTAAAAAAAAAAATTCGCTATAAAACACAAAAAAAACTTTAAAGTTATCGCACTCATTCAGATACGACCTGTTTATAGGGCGATCTTACACACACACGGATACAACCCGTTTATAGGGCGATCCCACACACACACGGATACAGCCCATTTATAGGGCGATCCCACACACACAGATACAACACGTTTATAGGGCGATCTCTTGATACATTCCGATAAAGTTTTCAGGACACACTTATACCTTAACAATAAAATATAATATATATAAAAAAAAAATTCGCTATGAAACACAAAAAAACCTTTAAAGTTATCGCACTCATTCAGATACGACCCGTTTATAGGGGGATCCCACACACACCCGGATACAACCCGTTTATAGGGCGATCCCACACACACCCAGATACAACCCGTTTATATGGCGATCTCTAGATACATTCCGATAAACTTTTCAGGACAACCTTACACTATCAATAGAATATCCTACATCTAAATAGACTTATCGCTATAGTACAAAAATAACCCTTCAAAATTAACGCACTTATTCGGTTAACAACAGTTTATAGGTTTCAACAATACAACAAAATATAACAACCGAAAATTGTGCACATGGTAGGGCCTTTGTAAAAATGGAAACAACGAAAAAGCTAAGGCCCGGCTAGGGTACCTCGGGGTTGCCAAACCCGTACTCACCAGATGTGAGCCCCCTGAGGGAAAATCACACAAGGACACCACCCGATTATAATACAATTTCTAGAAACATTCTGATAAACTTTTCGGGACACTTACACCCAAAAAATAAATTATGCTATATCTAAAAAGACTTATCGCTATAAAACACATATAACCCTTCAAAGTTATCGCACTCATTCGTATACGACCCGTTTATAGGGCGATCCCACACACACACGGATACAACCCGTTTATAGGGCGATCCCACACACACAGATACAACCCGTTTATAGGGCGATCCCACACACACAGATACAACCCGTTTATAGGGCGATCTCTAGATACATTCCGATAAACTTTTCAGGACACACTTATTCCGTAATAATAAAATATATTCTATATCTAAAAAGACAAATCGGTATAAAACACAAATAACCCTTCAAAGTTTTCGCACTCATTCAGATACGACCCGTTTATAGGGCGATCCCACACACACAGATACAACCCGTTTATAGGGCGATCTCTTGATACATTCCGATAAACTTTTCAGGACACATACCTTAACAATAAAATTTAATATATCTAAAAAAAAAAATTCGCTATAAAACATAAAAAAAACTTTAAAGTTATCGCACTCATTCAGATACGACCTGTTTATAGGGCGATCTTACACACACACGGATACAACCCGTTTATAGGGCGATCCCACACACACACGGATACAGCCCATTTATAGGGCGATCCCACACACACAGATACAACACGTTTATAGGGCGATCTCTTGATACATTCCGATAAAGTTTTCAGGACACACTTATACCTTAACAATAAAATATAATATATATAAAAAAAAAATTCGCTATGAAACACAAAAAAACCTTTAAAGTTATCGCACTCATTCAGATACGACCGTTTATAGGGCGATCTTACACACACACGGATACAACCCGTTTATAGGGCGGTCCCACACACACACGGATACAGCCCGTTTATAGGGCGATCCCACACACACAGATACAACCCGTTTATAGGGCGATCTCTAGATACATTCCGATAAACTTTTCAGGACACACTTATTCCGTAATAATAAAATATATTCTATATCTAAAAAGACAAATCGGTATAAAACACAAATAACCCTTCAAAGTTATCGCACTCATTCTGATACTACCCGTTTATAGGGCGATCTTACACACACACGGATACAACCCGTTTATAGGGCGATCTCTTGATACATTCCGATAAACTTTTCAGGACACACTTATACCTTAACAATAAAATAAAATATATCTAAAAAAAAATTCGCTATAAAACACAAAAAAAACTTTAAAGTTATCGCACTCATTCAGATACGACCCGTTTATAGGGCGATCTTACACACACACGGATACAACCCGTTTATAGGGCGATCCCACACACACCCAGATACAACCCGTTTATATGGCGATCTCTAGATACATTCCGATAAACTTTTCAGGACAACCTTACACTATCAATAGAATATCCTACATCTAAATAGACTTATTGCTATAGTACAAAAATAACCCTTCAAAATTAACGCACTTATTCGGTTAACAACAGTTTATAGGTTTCAACAATACAACAAAATATAACAACCGAAAATTGTGCACATGGTAGGGCCTTTGTAAAAATGGAAACAACGAAAAAGCTAAGGCCCGGCTAGGGTACCTCGGGGTTGCCAAACCCGTACTCACCAGATGTGAGCCCCCTGAGGGAAAATCACACAATGACACCACCCGATTATAATACAATTTCTAGAAACCTTCTGATAAACTTTTCGGGACACTTACACCCAAAAAATAAATTATGCTATATCAAAAAAGACTTATCGCTATAAAACACATATAACCCTTCAAAGTTATCGCACTCATTCGTATACGACCCGTTTATAGGGCGATCCCACACACACACGGATACAACCCGTTTATAGGGCGATCCCACACACACAGATACAACCCGTTTATAGGGCGATCCCACACACACAGATACAACCCGTTTATAGGACGATCTCTAGATACATTCCGATAAACTTTTCAGGACACACTTATTCCGTAATAATAAAATATATTCTATATCTAAAAAGAAAAATCGGTATAAAACACAAATAACCCTTCAAAGTTATCGCACTCATTCTGATACTACCCGTTTATAGGGCGATCTTACACACACACGGATACAACCCGTTTATAGGGCGATCCCACACACACACGGATACAGCCCGTTTATAGGGCGATCCCACACACACAGATACACCCCGTTTATAGGGCGATCTCTTGATACATTCCGATAAACTTTTCAGGACACACTTATACCTTAACAATAAAATATAATATATCTAAAAAAAAATTCGCTATAAAACACAAAAAAACTTTAAAGTTATCGCACTCATTCAGATACGACCCGTTTATAGGGCGATCTTACACACACACGGATACAACCCGTTTATAGGGCGATCCCACACACACACGGATACAGCCCATTTATAGGGCGATCCCACACACACAGATACAACCTGTTTATAGGGCGATCCCACACACACATGGATACAGCCCGTTTATAGGGCGATCCCACACACACAGATACAGCCCGTTTATAGGGAGATCCCACACACACAGATACAACCTGTTTATAGGGCGATCCCACACACACACGGATACAGCCCGTTTATAGGGCGATCCCACACACACAGATACAGCCCGTTTATAGGACGATCCCACATACACAGATACAACCTGTTTATAGGGCGATCTTACACACACACGGATACAACCCGTTTATAGGGCGATCCCACACACACACGGATACAGCCCATTTATAGGGCGATCCCACACACACAGATACAACCTGTTTATAGGGCGATCCCACACACATACGGATACCGCCCGTTTATAGGGCGATCCCACACACACAGATACAGCCCATTTATAGGGCGATCCCACACACACACGGATACAGCCCGTTTATAGGGCGATCCCACACACACAGATACAACCTGTTTATAGGGCGATCCCACACACACAGATACAGCCCGTTTATAGGACGATCCCACATACACAGATACAACCCGTTTATATAGCGATCTCTTGATACATTCCGATAAACTTTTCAGGACACACTTATACCTTAACAATAAAATATAATATATCAAAAAAAAATCGCTATAAAACACAAAAAAACCTTTAAAGTTATCGCACTCATTCAGATACGACCCATTTATAGGGCGATCCCACACACACACGGATACAGCCCGTTTATAGGGCGATCCCACACACACAGATACAACCCGTTTATAGGGCGATCTCTTGATACATTCCGATAAACTTTTCAGGACACACTAATACCTTAACAATAAAATATAATATATCAAAAAAAAAAATTCGCTATGAAACACAAAAAAACCTTTAAAAGTTATCGCACTCATTCAGATACGACCGTTTATAGGGCGATCTTACACACACACGGATACAACCCGTTTATAGGGCGGTCCCACACACACACAGATACAGCCCGTTTATAGGACGATCCCACACACACAGATACAACCCGTTTATATAGCGATCTCTTGATACATTCCGATAAACTTTTCAGGACACACTTATACCTTAACAATAAAATATAATATATAAAAAAAAAATCGCTATAAAACTCAAAAAAACCTTTAAAGTTATTGCACTCATTCAGATACGACCCGTTTATAGTTCGATCCCACACACACACGGATACAACCCGTTTATTGGGCGATCCCACACACACACAGATACAACCCGTTTATATGGCGATCTCTAGATGCATTCCGATGAACTTTTCAGGACAACCTTACACTATTAATAGAATATCCTACATCTAATTAGACTTATCGCTATAGTACCAAAATAACCCTTCAAAATTAACGCACTTATTCGGTTAACAACAGTTTATAGGTTTCAACAATAGAACAAAATATAACAATCGAAAATTATGCACATGGTAGGGCGTTTGTAAAAATGGAAACAACAGAAAAAGCTAAGACTAGGGTACCTCGGGGTTGCCAAACCCGTACTCACCAGATGTGAGCCCCCTGAGGGAAAATCACACAAGGATACCACCCGTTTATAATGCAATTTCTAGAAACATTCTGATAAACTTTTCGGGACACTTACACCCAATAAATAAATTATGCTATATCTAAAAAGACTTATCGCTATAAAACACATATAACCCTTGAAAGTTATCGCACTCATTCGTATACGACCCGTTTATAGGGCGATCCCACACACACACGGATACAACCCGTTTATTGGGCGATCCCACACACCCAGATACAACCCGTTTATAGGGCGATCTCTAGATACATTCCGATAAACTTTTCAGGACACACTTATTCCGTAATAATAAAATATATTCTATATCTAAAAAGACAAATCGGTATAAAACACAAATAACCCTTCAAAGTTATCGCACTCATTCAGATACGACCCGTTTATAGGGCGATATTACACACACACGGATACAACCCGTTTATAGGGCGATCCCACACACACACGGATACATCCCGTTTATAGGGCGATCCCACACACACAGATACAACCCGTTTATAGGGCGATCTCTTGATACATTCCGATAAACTTTTCAGGACACACTTATACCTTAACAATAAAATATAATATATCTAAAAAAAAAAAAAAAATTCGCTATAAAACACAAAAAAAACTTTAAAGTTATCGCACTCATTCAGATACGACCGTTTATAGGGCGATCTTACACACACACGGATACAACCCGTTTATAGGGCGGTCCCACACACACACGGATACAGCCCGTTTATAGGGCGATCCCACACACACAGATACAACCCGTTTATAGGGCGATCTCTAGATACATTCCGATAAACTTTTCAGGACACACTTATTCCGTAATAATAAAATATATTCTATATCTAAAAAGACAAATCGGTATAAAACACAAATAACCCTTCAAAGTTATCGCACTCATTCTGATACTACCCGTTTATAGGGCGATCTTACACACACACGGATACAACCCGTTTATAGGGCGATCTCTTGATACATTCCGATAAACTTTTCAGGACAACCTTACACTATCAATAGAATATCCTACATCTAAATAGACTTATTGCTATAGTACAAAAATAACCCTTCAAAATTAACGCACTTATTCGGTTAACAACAGTTTATAGGTTTCAACAATACAACAAAATATAACAACCGAAAATTGTGCACATGGTAGGGCCTTTGTAAAAATGGAAACAACGAAAAAGCTAAGGCCCGGCTAGGGTACCTCGGGGTTGCCAAACCCGTACTCACCAGATGTGAGCCCCCTGAGGGAAAATCACACAATGACACCACCCGATTATAATACAATTTCTAGAAACATTCTGATAAACTTTTCGGGACACTTACACCCAAAAAATAAATTATGCTATATCAAAAAAGACTTATCGCTATAAAACACATATAACCCTTCAAAGTTATCGCACTCATTCGTATACGACCCGTTTATAGGGCGATCCCACACACACACGGATACAACCCGTTTATAGGGCGATCCCACACACACAGATACAACCCGTTTATAGGGCGATCCCACACACACAGATACAACCCGTTTATAGGACGATCTCTAGATACATTCCGATAAACTTTTCAGGACACACTTATTCCGTAATAATAAAATATATTCTATATCTAAAAAGAAAAATCGGTATAAAACACAAATAACCCTTCAAAGTTATCGCACTCATTCTGATACTACCCGTTTATAGGGCGATCTTACACACACACGGATACAACCCGTTTATAGGGCGATCCCACACACACACGGATACAGCCCGTTTATAGGGCGATCCCACACACACAGATACACCCCGTTTATAGGGCGATCTCTTGATACATTCCGATAAACTTTTCAGGACACACTTATACCTTAACAATAAAATATAATATATCTAAAAAAAAATTCGCTATAAAACACAAAAAAACTTTAAAGTTATCGCACTCATTCAGATACGACCCGTTTATAGGGCGATCTTACACACACACGGATACAACCCGTTTATAGGGCGATCCCACACACACACGGATACAGCCCATTTATAGGGCGATCCCACACACACAGATACAACCTGTTTATAGGGCGATCCCACACACACACGGATACAGCCCGTTTATAGGGCGATCCCACACACACAGATACAGCCCGTTTATAGGGAGATCCCACACACACAGATACAACCTGTTTATAGGGCGATCCCACACACACACGGATACAGCCCGTTTATAGGGCGATCCCACACACACAGATACAGCCCGTTTATAGGACGATCCCACATACACAGATACAACCTGTTTATAGGGCGATCTTACACACACACGGATACAACCCGTTTATAGGGCGATCCCACACACACACGGATACAGCCCATTTATAGGGCGATCCCACACACACAGATACAACCTGTTTATAGGGCGATCCCACACACATACGGATACAGCCCGTTTATAGGGCGATCCCACACACACAGATACAGCCCATTTATAGGGCGATCCCACACACACACGGATACAGCCCGTTTATAGGGCGATCCCGCACACACAGATACAGCCCGTTTATAGGGAGATCCCACACACACAGATACAACCTGTTTATAGGGCGATCCCACACACACAGATACAGCCCGTTTATAGGACGATCCCACATACACAGATACAACCCGTTTATATAGCGATCTCTTGATACATTCCGATAAACTTTTCGGGACACACTTATACCTTAGCAATAATATATATTATATATAAAAAAAAAATCGCTATAAAACACAAAAAAACCTTTAAAGTTATCGCACTCATTCAGATACGACCCGTTTATAGGGCGATCCCACACACACACGGATACAACCCGTTTATAGGGCGATCCCACACACACACAGATACAACCCGTTTATATGGCGATCTCTAGATGCATTCCGATGAACTTTTCAGGACAACCTTACACTATTAATAGAATATCCTACATCTACTTAGACTTATCGCTATAGTACCAAAATAACCCTTCAAAATTAACGCACTTATTCGGTTAACAACAGTTTATAGGTTTCAACAATAGAACAAAATATAACAATCGAAAATTATGCACATGGTAGGGCGTTTGTAAAAATGGAAACAACAGAAAAAGCTAAGACTAGGGTACCTCGGGGTTGCCAAACCCGTACTCACCAGATGTGAGCCCCCTGAGGGAAAATCACACAAGGATACCACCCGTTTATAATGCAATTTCTAGAAACATTCTGATAAACTTTTCGGGACACTTACACCCAAAAAATAAATTATGCTATATCTAAAAAGACTTATCGCTATAAAACACATATAACCCTTGAAAGTTATCGCACTCATTCGTATACGACCCGTTTATAGGGCGATCCCACACACACACGGATACAACCCGTTTATTGGGCGATCCCACACACACAGATACAACCCGTTTATAGGGCGATCTCTAGATACATTCCGATAAACTTTTCAGGACACACTTATTCCGTAATAATAAAATATATTCTATATCTAAAAAGACAAATCGGTATAAAACACAAATAACCCTTCAAAGTTATCGCACTCATTCAGATACGACCCGTTTATAGGGCGATATTACACACACACGGATACAACCCGTTTATAGGGCGATCCCACACACACACGGATACAGCCCGTTTATAGGGCGATCCCACACACACAGATACAACCCGTTTATAGGGCGATCTCTTGATACATTCCGATAAACTTTTCAGGACACACTTATACCTTAACAATAAAATATAATATATCTAAAAAAAAAAAAAAATTCGCTATAAAACACAAAAAAAACTTTAAAGTTATCGCACTCATTCAGATACGACCCGTTTATAGGGCGATCTTAAACACACACGGATACAGCCCGTTTATAGGGCGATCCCACACACACAGATACAACCCGTTTATAGGGCGATCTCTTGATACATTCCGATAAACTTTTCAGGACACACTTATTCCGTAATAATAAAATATATTCTATATCTAAAAAGACAAATCGGTATAAAACACAAATAACCCTGCAAAGTTATCGCACTCATTCAGATACGACCCGTTTATAGGGCGATCCCACACACACACGGATACAGCCCGTTTATAGGGCGATCGCACACACACAGATACAACCTTTTTATAGGGCGATCTCTTGATACATTCCGATAAACTTTTCAGGACACACTTATACCTTAACAATAAAATATAATATATCAACAAAAAAAATTCGCTATGAAACACAAAAAACCCTTTAAAGTTATCGCACTCACTCAGATACGACCCGTTTATAGGGCGATCCCACACACACACAGATACAACCCGTTTATATGGCGATCTCTAGATACATTCCGATAAACTTTTTAGGACAACCTTACACTATCAATAGAATATCCTACATCTAATTAGACTTATCGCTATAGTACAAAAATAACCCTTAAAAATTAACGCATTTATTCGGTTAACAACAGTTTATAAGTTTCAACAATACAACAAAATATAACAACCGAAAATTGTGCACATGGTAGGGCCTTTGTAAAAATGGAAACAAAAGAAAAAGCTAAGACCCGGCTAGGGTACCTCGGGGTTGCCAAACCCGTACTCACCAGATGTGAGCCCCCTGATGGAAAATCACACAAGGATACCACCCGTTTATAATGCAATTTCTAGAAACATTCCGATAAACTTTTCAGGACACACTTATACCTTAACAATAAAATATAATATATCAAAAAAGACTTATCGCTATAAAACACATATAACCCTTGAAAGTTATCGCACTCATTCGTATACGACCCGTTTATAGGGCGATCCCACACACACACGGATACAACCCGTTTATTGGGCGATCCCACACACACAGATACAACCCGTTTATAGGGCGATCTCTAGATACATTCCGATAAACTTTTCAGGACACACTTATTCCGTAATAATAAAATATATTCTATATCTAAAAAGACAAATCGGTATAAAACACAAATAACCCTTCAAAGTTATCGCACTCATTCAGATACGACCCGTTTATAGGGCGATATTACACACACACGGATACAACCCGTTTATAGGGCAATCCCACACACACACGGATACAGCCCGTTTATAGGGCGATCCCACACACACAGATACAACCCGTTTATAGGGCGATCTCTTGATACATTCCGATAAACTTTTCAGGACACACTTATACCTTAACAATAAAAAAAACAAATTCGCTATAAAACACAAAAAAAACTTTAAAGTTATCGCACTCATTCAGATACGACCCGTTTATAGGGCGATCTTAAACACACACGGATACAGCCCGTTTATAGGGCGATCCCACACACACAGATACAACCTTTTTATAGGGCGATCTCTTGATACATTCCGATAAACTTTTCAGGACACACTTATACCTTAACAATAAAATATAATATATCAAAAAAAAAAATTCGCTATGAAACACAAAAAACCCTTTAAAGTTATCGCACTCACTCAGATACGACCCGTTTATACTGCGATCCCACACACACACAGATACAACCCGTTTATATGGCGATCTCTAGATACATTCCGATAAACTTTTTAGGACAACCTTACACTATCAATAGAATATCCTACATCTAATTAGACTTATCGCTATAGTACAAAAATAACCCTTAAAAATTAACGCATTTATTCGGTTAACAACAGTGTATAAGTTTCAACAATACAACAAAATATAACAACCGAAAATTGTGCACATGGTAGGGCCTTTGTAAAAATGGAAACAAAAGAAAAAGCTAAGACCCGGCTAGGGTACCTCGGGGTTGCCAAACCCGTACTCACCAGATGTGAGCCCCCTGAGGGAAAATCACACAAGGATACCACCCGTTTATAATGCAATTTCTAGAAACATTCTGATAAACTTTTCGGGACACTCTTACACCCAAAAAATAAAATATGCTATATCTAAAAAGACTTATCGCTATAAAACACATATAACCCTTCAAAGTTATCGCACTCATTCGGATACGACCCGTTTATAGGGCGATCCCACACACATACGGATACAACCCGTTTATAGGGCGATCCCACACACACAGATACAACCCGTTTATAGGGCGATCTCTAGATTCATTCCGATAAACTTTTCAGGACACACTTATTCCGTAATAATAAAATATATTCTATATCTAAAAAGACAAATCGGTATAAAACACAAATAACCCTTCAAAGTTATCGCACTCATTCAGATACGACCCGTTTATAGGGCGATCCCACACACACACGGATACAACCCGTTTATAGGGAGATCCCACACACACAGATACAACCTGTTTATAGGGCGATCCCACACACACACGGATACAGCCCGTTTATAGGGCGATCCCACACACACAGATACAGCCCGTTTATAGGACGATCCCACATACACAGATACAACCCGTTTATATAGCGATCTCTTGATACATTCCGATAAACTTTTCAGGACACACTTATACCTTAACAATAAAATATAATATATAAAAAAAAAATCGCTATAAAACACAAAAAAACCTTTAAAGTTATCGCACTCATTCAGATACGACCCATTTATAGGGCGATCCCACACACACACGGATACAGCCCGTTTATAGGGCGATCCCACACACACAGATACAACCCGTTTATAGGGCGATCTCTTGATACATTCCGATAAACTTTTCAGGACACACTTATACCTTAACAATAAAATATAATATATCAAAAAAAAAAAATTCGCTATGAAACACAAAAAAACCTTTAAAGTTATCGCACTCATTCAGATACGACCGTTTATAGGGCGATCTTACACACACACGGATACAACCCGTTTATAGGGCGGTCCCACACACACACGGATACAGCCCGTTTATAGGACGATCCCACACACACAGATACAACCCGTTTATATAGCGATCTCTTGATACATTCCGATAAACTTTTCAGGACACACTTATACCTTAACAATAAAATATAATATATCAAAAAAAAAATCGCTATAAAACTCAAAAAAACCTTTAAAGTTATCGCACTCATTCAGATACGACCCGTTTATAGGGCGATCCCACACACACACGGATACAACCCGTTTATAGGGCGATCCCACACACACACAGATACAACCCGTTTATATGGCGATCTCTAGATGCATTCCGATGAACTTTTCAGGACAACCTTACACTATTAATAGAATATCCTACATCTAATTAGACTTATCGCTATAGTACCAAAATAACCCTTCAAAATTAACGCACTTATTCGGTTAACAACAGTTTATAGGTTTCAACAATAGAACAAAATATAACAATCGAAAATTATGCACATGGTAGGGCGTTTGTAAAAATGGAAACAACAGAAAAAGCTAAGACTAGGGTACCTCGGGGTTGCCAAACCCGTACTCACCAGATGTGAGCCCCCTGAGGGAAAATCACACAAGGATACATCCCGTTTATAATGCAATTTCTAGAAACATTCTGATAAACTTTTCGGGACACTTACACCCAAAAAATAAATTATGCTATATCTAAAAAGACTTATCGCTATAAAACACATATAACCCTTGAAAGTTATCGCACTCATTCGTATACGACCCGTTTATAGGGCGATCCCACACACACACGGATACAACCCGTTTATTGGGCGATCCCACACATACAGATACAACCCGTTTATAGGGCGATCTCTAGGTACATTCCGATAAACTTTTCAGGACACACTTATTCCGTAATAATAAAATATATTCTATATCTAAAAAGACAAATCGGTATAAAACACAAATAACCCTTCAAAGTTATCGCACTCATTCAGATACGACCCGTTTATAGGTCGATATTACACACACACACGGATACAACCCGTTTATAGGGCGATCCCACACACACACGGATACAGCCCGTTTATAGGGCGATCCCACACACACAGATACAACCCGTTTATAGGGCGATCTCTTGATACATTCCGATAAACTTTTCAGGACACACTTATACCTTAACAATAAAATATAATATATCTAAAAAAAAAAATTCGCTATAAAACACAAAAAAAACTTTAAAGTTATCGCACTCATTCAGATACGACCCGTTTATAGGGCGATCTTAAACACACACGGATACAGCCCGTTTATAGGGCGATCCCACACACACAGATACAACCCGTTTATAGTGCGATCTCTTGATACATTCCGATAAACTTTTCAGGACACACTTATTCCGTAATAATAAAATATATTCTATATCTAAAAAGACAAATCGGTATAAAACACAAATAACCCTGCAAAGTTATCGCACTCATTCAGATACGACCCGTTTATAGGGCGATCCCACACACACACGGATACAGCCCGTTTATAGGGCGATCCCACACACACAGATACAACCTTTTTATAGGGCGATCTCTTGATACATTCCGATAAACTTTTCAGGACACACTTATACCTTAACAATAAAATATAATATATCAAAAAAAAAATCGCTATAAAACTCAAAAAAACCTTTAAAGTTTTTGCACTCATTCAGATACGACCCGTTTATAGGGCGATCCCACACACACACGGATACAACCCGTTTATAGGGCGATCCCACACACACACAGATACAACCCGTTTATATGGCGATCTCTAGATGCATTCCGATGAACTTTTCAGGACAACCTTACACTATTAATAGAATATCCTACATTTAATTAGACTTATCGCTATAGTACCAAAATAACCCTTCAAAATTAACGCACTTATTCGGTTAACAACAGTTTATAGGTTTCAACAATAGAACAAAATATAACAATCGAAAATTATGCACATGGTAGGGCGTTTGTAAAAATGGAAACAACAGAAAAAGCTAAGACTAGGGTACCTCGGGGTTGCCAAACCCGTACTCACCAGATGTGAGCCCCCTGAGGGAAAATCACACAAGGATACCACCCGTTTATAATGCAATTTCTAGAAACATTCTGATAAACTTTTCATGACACTTACACCCAAAAAATAAATTATGCTATATCTAAAAAGACTTATCGCTATAAAACACATATAACCCTTGAAAGTTATCGCACTCATTCGTATACGACCCGTTTATAGGGCGATCCCACACACACACGGATACAACCCGTTTATTGGGCGATCCCACACACACAGATACAACCCGTTTATAGGGCGATCTCTAGATACATTCCGATAAACTTTTCAGGACACACTTATTCCGTAATAATAAAATATATTCTATATCTAAAAAGACAAATCGGTATAAAACACAAATAACCCTTCAAAGTTATCGCACTCATTCAGATACGACCCGTTTATAGGGCGATATTACACACACACGGATACAACCCGTTTATAGGGCGATCCCACACACACACGGATACAGCCCGTTTATAGGGCGATCCCACACACACAGATACAACCCGTTTATAGGGCGATCTCTTGATACATTCCGATAAACTTTTCAGGACACACTTATACCTTAACAATAAAATATAATATATCTAAAAAAAAAAAATTCGCTATAAAACACAAAAAACCCTTTAAAGTTATCGCACTCACTCAGATACGACCCGTTTATATTGCGATCCCACACACACACAGATACAACCCGTTTATATGGCGATCCCACACACACAGATACAACCCGTTTATAGGGCGATCTCTAGATTCATTCCGATAAACTTTTCAGGACACACTTATTCCGTAATAATAAAATATATTCTATATCTAAAAAGACAAATCGGTATAAAACACAAATAACCCTTCAAAGTTATCGCACTCATTCAGATACGACCCGTTTATAGGGCGATCCCACACACACACGGATACAACCCGTTTATAGGGAGATCCCACACACACAGATACAACCTGTTTATAGGGCGATCCCACACACACACGGATACAGCCCGTTTATAGGGCGATCCCACACACACAGATACAGCCCGTTTATAGGACGATCCCACATACACAGATACAACCCGTTTATATAGCGATCTCTTGATACATTCCGATAAACTTTTCAGGACACACTTATACCTTAACAATAAAATATAATATATCAAAAAAAAATCGCTATAAAACACAAAAAAACCTTTAAAGTTATCGCACTCATTCAGATACGACCGTTTATAGGGCGATCTTACACACACACGGATACAACCCGTTTATAGGGCGGTCCCACACACACACGGATACAGCCCGTTTATAGGACGATCCCACACACACAGATACAAACCGTTTATATAGCGATCTCTTGATACATTCCGATAAACTTTTCAGGACACACTTATACCTTAACAATAAAATATAATATATCAAAAAAAAAATCGCTATAAAACTCAAAAAAACCTTTAAAGTTATCGCACTCATTCAGATACGACCCGTTTATAGGGCGATCCCACACACACACGGATACAACCCGTTTATAGGGCGATCCCACACACACACAGATACAACCCGTTTATATGGCGATCTCTAGATGCATTCCGATGAACTTTTCAGGACAACCTTACACTATTAATAGAATATCCTACATCTAATTAGACTTATCGCTCTAGTACCAAAATAACCCTTCAAAATTAACGCACTTATTCGGTTAACAACAGTTTATAGGTTTCAACAATAGAACAAAATATAACAATCGAAAATTATGCACATGGTAGGGCGTTTGTAAAAATGGAAACAACAGAAAAAGCTAAGACTAGGGTACCTCGGGGTTGCCAAACCCGTACTCACCAGATGTGTGCCCCCTGAGGGAAAATCACACAAGGATACCACCCGTTTATAATGCAATTTCTAGAAACATTCTGATAAACTTTTCGGGACACTTACACCCAAAAAATAAATTATGCTATATCTAAAAAGACTTATCGCTATAAAACACATATAACCCTTGAAAGTTATCGCACTCATTCGTATACGACCCGTTTATAGGGCGATCTCTAGATACATTCCGATAAACTTTTCAGGACACACTTATTCCGTAATAATAAAATATATTCTATATCTAAAAAGACAAATCGGTATAAAACACAAATAACCCTTCAAAGTTATCGCACTCATTCAGATACGACCCGTTTATAGGGCGATATTACACACACACGGATACAACCCGTTTATAGGGCGATCCCACACACACACGGATACAGCCCGTTTATAGGGCGATCCCACACACACAGATACAACCCGTTTATAGGGCGATCTCTTGATACATTCCGATAAACTTTTCAGGACACACTTATACCTTAACAATAAAATATAATATATCTAAAAAAAAAAAATTCGCTATAAAACACAAAAAAAACTTTAAAGTTATCGCACTCATTCAGATACGACCCGTTTATAGGGCGATCTTAAACACACACGGATACAGCCCGTTTATAGGGCGATCCCACACACACAGATACAACCCGTTTATAGGGCGATCTCTTGATACATTCCGATAAACTTTTCAGGACACACTTATTCCGTAATAATAAAATATATTCTATATCTAAAAAGACAAATCGGTATAAAACACAAATAACCCTGCAAAGTTATCGCACTCATTCAGATACGACCCGTTTATAGGGCGATCCCACACACACACGGATACAGCCCGTTTATAGGGCGATCCCACACACACAGATACAACCTTTTTATAGGGCGATCTCTTGATACATTCCGATAAACTTTTCAGGACACACTTATACCTTAACAATAAAATATAATATATCTAAAAAAAAAAAATTCGCTATAAAACACAAAAAAAACTTTAAAGTTATCGCACTCATTCAGATACGACCCGTTTATAGGGCGATCTTAAACACACACGGATACAGCCCGTTTATAGGGCGATCCCACACACACAGATACAACCCGTTTATAGGGCGATCTCTTGATACATTCCGATAAACTTTTCAGGACACACTTATTCCGTAATAATAAAATATATTCTATATCTAAAAAGACAAATCGGTATAAAACACAAATAACCCTGCAAAGTTATCGCACTCATTCAGATACGACCCGTTTATAGGGCGATCCCACACACACACGGATACAGCCCGTTTATAGGGCGATCCCACACACACAGATACAACCTTTTTATAGGGCGATCTCTTGATACATTCCGATAAACTTTTCAGGACACACTTATACCTTAACAATAAAATATAATATATCTAAAAAAAAAAAATTCGCTATAAAACACAAAAAAAACTTTAAAGTTATCGCACTCATTCAGATACGACCCGTTTATAGGGCGATCTTAAACACACACGGATACAGCCCGTTTATAGGGCGATCCCACACACACAGATACAACCCGTTTATAGGGCGATCTCTTGATACATTCCGATAAACTTTTCAGGACACACTTATTCCGTAATAATAAAATATATTCTATATCTAAAAAGACAAATCGGTATAAAACACAAATAACCCTGCAAAGTTATCGCACTCATTCAGATACGACCCGTTTATAGGGCGATCCCACACACACACGGATACAGCCCGTTTATAGGGCGATCCCACACACACAGATACAACCTTTTTATAGGGCGATCTCTTGATACATTCCGATAAACTTTTCAGGACACACTTATACCTTAACAATAAAATATAATATATCAAAAAAAAAAAAATTCGCTATGAAACACAAAAAACCCTTTAAAGTTATCGCACTCACTCAGATACGACCCGTTTATAGGGCGATCCCACACACACAGAGATACAACCCGTTTATATGGCGATCTCTAGATACATTCCGATAAACCTTTTAGGACAACCTTACACTATCAATAGAATATCCTACATCTAATTAGACTTATCGCTATAGTACAAAAATAACCCTTTAAAATTAACGCATTTATTCGGTTAACAACAGTTTATAAGTTTCAACAATACAACAAAATATAACAACCGAAAATTGTGCACATGGTAGGGCCTTTGTAAAAATGGAAACAAAAGAAAAAGCTAAGACCCGGCTAGGGTACCTCGGGGTTGCCAAACCCGTACTCACCAGATGTGAGCCCCCTGAGGGAAAATCACACAATTATACCACCCGTTTATAATGCAATTTCTAGAAACATTCTGATAAACTTTTCGGGACACTCTTACACCCAAAAAATAAAATATGCTATATCTAAAAAGACTTATCGCTATAAAACACATATAACACTTCAAAGTTATCGCACTCATTCGGATACGACCCGTTTATAGGGCGATCCCACACACATACGGATACAACCCGTTTATAGGGCGATCCCACACACAGAGATACAACCCGTTTATAGGGCGATCTCTAGATTCATTCCGATAAACTTTTCAGGACACACTTATTCCGTAATAATAAAATATATTCTATATCTAAAAAGACAAATCGGTATAAAACAAAAATAACCCTTCAAAGTTATCGCACTCATTCAGATACGACCCGTTTATAGGGCGATCCCACACACACACGGATACAACCCGTTTATAGGGAAATCCCACACACACAGATACAACCTGTTTATAGGACGATCTCTTGATACATTCCGATAAACTTTTCAGGACACACTTATACCTTAACAATAAAATATAATATATCTAAAAAAAATATTCGCTATAAAACTCAAAAAAACCTGTAAAGTTATTGCACTCATTCAGATACGACCCGTTTATATGGCGATCTTACACACACACGGATACAACCCGTTTATAGGGCGATCCCCCCCCACACACGGATACAGCCCGTTTATAGGGCGATCCCACACACACAGATACAACCCGTTTATAGGGCGATCTCTTGATACATTCCGATAAACTTTTCAGGACACACGTATACCTTAATAATAAAATATAATATATCAAAAATAAAATTCGCTATAAAACACAAAAAAACCTTTAAAGTTATCGCACTCATTCAGATGCGACCCGTTTATAGGGCGATCCCATACACACATGGATACATCCCGTTTATAGGGCGATCCCACACACACAGATACAACCCGTTTATATGACGATCTCTAGATACATTCCGATAAACTTTTCAGGACATACTTATTCCGTAATAATAAAATATATTCTATATCTAAAAAGACAAATCGGTATAAAACACAAATAACCCTTCAAAGTTATCGCACTCATTCAGATACGACCCGTTTATAGGGCGATCCCACACACACACGGATACAACCCGTTTATAGGGCGATCTCTTGATACATTCCGATAAACTTTTCAGGACACACTTATACCTTAACAATAAAAAAAACAAATTCGCTATAAAACACAAAAAAAACTTTAAAGTTATCGCACTCATTCAGATACGACCCGTTTATAGGGCGATCTTAAACACACACGGATACAGCCCGTTTATAGGGCGATCCCACACACACAGATACAACCTTTTTATAGGGCGATCTCTTGATACATTCCGATAAACTTTTCAGGACACACTTATACCTTAACAATAAAATATAATATATCAAAAAAAAAAATTCGCTATGAAACACAAAAAACCCTTTAAAGTTATCGCACTCACTCAGATACGACCCGTTTATACTGCGATCCCACACACACACAGATACAACCCGTTTATATGGCGATCTCTAGATACATTCCGATAAACTTTTTAGGACAACCTTACACTATCAATAGAATATCCTACATCTAATTAGACTTATCGCTATAGTACAAAAATAACCCTTAAAAATTAACGCATTTATTCGGTTAACAACAGTGTATAAGTTTCAACAATACAACAAAATATAACAACCGAAAATTGTGCACATGGTAGGGCCTTTGTAAAAATGGAAACAAAAGAAAAAGCTAAGACCCGGCTAGGGTACCTCGGGGTTGCCAAACCCGTACTCACCAGATGTGAGCCCCCTGAGGGAAAATCACACAAGGATACCACCCGTTTATAATGCAATTTCTAGAAACATTCTGATAAACTTTTCGGGACACTCTTACACCCAAAAAATAAAATATGCTATATCTAAAAAGACTTATCGCTATAAAACACATATAACCCTTCAAAGTTATCGCACTCATTCGGATACGACCCGTTTATAGGGCGATCCCACACACATACGGATACAACCCGTTTATAGGGCGATCCCACACACACAGATACAACCCGTTTATAGGGCGATCTCTAGATTCATTCCGATAAACTTTTCAGGACACACTTATTCCGTAATAATAAAATATATTCTATATCTAAAAAGACAAATCGGTATAAAACACAAATAACCCTTCAAAGTTATCGCACTCATTCAGATACGACCCGTTTATAGGGCGATCCCACACACACACGGATACAACCCGTTTATAGGGAGATCCCACACACACAGATACAACCTGTTTATAGGGCGATCCCACACACACACGGATACAGCCCGTTTATAGGGCGATCCCACACACACAGATACAGCCCGTTTATAGGACGATCCCACATACACAGATACAACCCGTTTATATAGCGATCTCTTGATACATTCCGATAAACTTTTCAGGACACACTTATACCTTAACAATAAAATATAATATATAAAAAAAAATCGCTATAAAACACAAAAAAACCTTTAAAGTTATCGCACTCATTCAGATACGACCCATTTATAGGGCGATCCCACACACACACGGATACAGCCCGTTTATAGGGCGATCCCACACACACAGATACAACCCGTTTATAGGGCGATCTCTTGATACATTCCGATAAACTTTTCAGGACACACTTATACCTTAACAATAAAATATAATATATCAAAAAAAAAAAATTCGCTATGAAACACAAAAAAACCTTTAAAGTTATCGCACTCATTCAGATACGACCGTTTATAGGGCGATCTTACACACACACGGATACAACCCGTTTATAGGGCGGTCCCACACACACACGGATACAGCCCGTTTATAGGACGATCCCACACACACAGATACAACCCGTTTATATAGCGATCTCTTGATACATTCCGATAAACTTTTCAGGACACACTTATACCTTAACAATAAAATATAATATATCAAAAAAAAAATCGCTATAAAACTCAAAAAAACCTTTAAAGTTATCGCACTCATTCAGATACGACCCGTTTATAGGGCGATCCCACACACACACGGATACAACCCGTTTATAGGGCGATCCCACACACACACAGATACAACCCGTTTATATGGCGATCTCTAGATGCATTCCGATGAACTTTTCAGGACAACCTTACACTATTAATAGAATATCCTACATCTAATTAGACTTATCGCTATAGTACCAAAATAACCCTTCAAAATTAACGCACTTATTCGGTTAACAACAGTTTATAGGTTTCAACAATAGAACAAAATATAACAATCGAAAATTATGCACATGGTAGGGCGTTTGTAAAAATGGAAACAACAGAAAAAGCTAAGACTAGGGTACCTCGGGGTTGCCAAACCCGTACTCACCAGATGTGAGCCCCCTGAGGGAAAATCACACAAGGATACATCCCGTTTATAATGCAATTTCTAGAAACATTCTGATAAACTTTTCGGGACACTTACACCCAAAAAATAAATTATGCTATATCTAAAAAGACTTATCGCTATAAAACACATATAACCCTTGAAAGTTATCGCACTCATTCGTATACGACCCGTTTATAGGGCGATCCCACACACACACGGATACAACCCGTTTATTGGGCGATCCCACACATACAGATACAACCCGTTTATAGGGCGATCTCTAGATACATTCCGATAAACTTTTCAGGACACACTTATTCCGTAATAATAAAATATATTCTATATCTAAAAAGACAAATCGGTATAAAACACAAATAACCCTTCAAAGTTATCGCACTCATTCAGATACGACCCGTTTATAGGTCGATATTACACACACACACGGATACAACCCGTTTATAGGGCGATCCCACACACACACGGATACAGCCCGTTTATAGGGCGATCCCACACACACAGATACAACCCGTTTATAGGGCGATCTCTTGATACATTCCGATAAACTTTTCAGGACACACTTATACCTTAACAATAAAATATAATATATCTAAAAAAAAAAATTCGCTATAAAACACAAAAAAAACTTTAAAGTTATCGCACTCATTCAGATACGACCCGTTTATAGGGCGATCTTAAACACACACGGATACAGCCCGTTTATAGGGCGATCCCACACACACAGATACAACCCGTTTATAGTGCGATCTCTTGATACATTCCGATAAACTTTTCAGGACACACTTATTCCGTAATAATAAAATATATTCTATATCTAAAAAGACAAATCGGTATAAAACACAAATAACCCTGCAAAGTTATCGCACTCATTCAGATACGACCCGTTTATAGGGCGATCCCACACACACACGGATACAGCCCGTTTATAGGGCGATCCCACACACACAGATACAACCTTTTTATAGGGCGATCTCTTGATACATTCCGATAAACTTTTCAGGACACACTTATACCTTAACAATAAAATATAATATATCAAAAAAAAAATCGCTATAAAACTCAAAAAAACCTTTAAAGTTTTTGCACTCATTCAGATACGACCCGTTTATAGGGCGATCCCACACACACACGGATACAACCCGTTTATAGGGCGATCCCACACACACACAGATACAACCCGTTTATATGGCGATCTCTAGATGCATTCCGATGAACTTTTCAGGACAACCTTACACTATTAATAGAATATCCTACATTTAATTAGACTTATCGCTATAGTACCAAAATAACCCTTCAAATTAACGCACTTATTCGGTTAACAACAGTTTATAGGTTTCAACAATAGAACAAAATATAACAATCGAAAATTATGCACATGGTAGGGCGTTTGTAAAAATGGAAACAACAGAAAAAGCTAAGACTAGGGTACCTCGGGGTTGCCAAACCCGTACTCACCAGATGTGAGCCCCCTGAGGGAAAATCACACAAGGATACCACCCGTTTATAATGCAATTTCTAGAAACATTCTGATAAACTTTTCATGACACTTACACCCAAAAAATAAATTATGCTATATCTAAAAAGACTTATCGCTATAAAACACATATAACCCTTGAAAGTTATCGCACTCATTCGTATACGACCCGTTTATAGGGCGATCCCACACACACACGGATACAACCCGTTTATTGGGCGATCCCACACACACAGATACAACCCGTTTATAGGGCGATCTCTAGATACATTCCGATAAACTTTTCAGGACACACTTATTCCGTAATAATAAAATATATTCTATATCTAAAAAGACAAATCGGTATAAAACACAAATAACCCTTCAAAGTTATCGCACTCATTCAGATACGACCCGTTTATAGGGCGATATTACACACACACGGATACAACCCGTTTATAGGGCGATCCCACACACACACGGATACAGCCCGTTTATAGGGCGATCCCACACACACAGATACAACCCGTTTATAGGGCGATCTCTTGATACATTCCGATAAACTTTTCAGGACACACTTATACCTTAACAATAAAATATAATATATCTAAAAAAAAAAAATTCGCTATAAAACACAAAAAACCCTTTAAAGTTATCGCACTCACTCAGATACGACCCGTTTATATTGCGATCCCACACACACACAGATACAACCCGTTTATATGGCGATCCCACACACACAGATACAACCCGTTTATAGGGCGATCTCTAGATTCATTCCGATAAACTTTTCAGGACACACTTATTCCGTAATAATAAAATATATTCTATATCTAAAAAGACAAATCGGTATAAAACACAAATAACCCTTCAAAGTTATCGCACTCATTCAGATACGACCCGTTTATAGGGCGATCCCACACACACACGGATACAACCCGTTTATAGGGAGATCCCACACACACAGATACAACCTGTTTATAGGGCGATCCCACACACACACGGATACAGCCCGTTTATAGGGCGATCCCACACACACAGATACAGCCCGTTTATAGGACGATCCCACATACACAGATACAACCCGTTTATATAGCGATCTCTTGATACATTCCGATAAACTTTTCAGGACACACTTATACCTTAACAATAAAATATAATATATCAAAAAAAAATCGCTATAAAACACAAAAAAACCTTTAAAGTTATCGCACTCATTCAGATACGACCGTTTATAGGGCGATCTTACACACACACGGATACAACCCGTTTATAGGGCGGTCCCACACACACACGGATACAGCCCGTTTATAGGACGATCCCACACACACAGATACAAACCGTTTATATAGCGATCTCTTGATACATTCCGATAAACTTTTCAGGACACACTTATACCTTAACAATAAAATATAATATATCAAAAAAAAAATCGCTATAAAACTCAAAAAAACCTTTAAAGTTATCGCACTCATTCAGATACGACCCGTTTATAGGGCGATCCCACACACACACGGATACAACCCGTTTATAGGGCGATCCCACACACACACAGATACAACCCGTTTATATGGCGATCTCTAGATGCATTCCGATGAACTTTTCAGGACAACCTTACACTATTAATAGAATATCCTACATCTAATTAGACTTATCGCTCTAGTACCAAAATAACCCTTCAAAATTAACGCACTTATTCGGTTAACAACAGTTTATAGGTTTCAACAATAGAACAAAATATAACAATCGAAAATTATGCACATGGTAGGGCGTTTGTAAAAATGGAAACAACAGAAAAAGCTAAGACTAGGGTACCTCGGGGTTGCCAAACCCGTACTCACCAGATGTGTGCCCCCTGAGGGAAAATCACACAAGGATACCACCCGTTTATAATGCAATTTCTAGAAACATTCTGATAAACTTTTCGGGACACTTACACCCAAAAAATAAATTATGCTATATCTAAAAAGACTTATCGCTATAAAACACATATAACCCTTGAAAGTTATCGCACTCATTCGTATACGACCCGTTTATAGGGCGATCTCTAGATACATTCCGATAAACTTTTCAGGACACACTTATTCCGTAATAATAAAATATATTCTATATCTAAAAAGACAAATCGGTATAAAACACAAATAACCCTTCAAAGTTATCGCACTCATTCAGATACGACCCGTTTATAGGGCGATATTACACACACACGGATACAACCCGTTTATAGGGCGATCCCACACACACACGGATACAGCCCGTTTATAGGGCGATCCCACACACACAGATACAACCCGTTTATAGGGCGATCTCTTGATACATTCCGATAAACTTTTCAGGACACACTTATACCTTAACAATAAAATATAATATATCTAAAAAAAAAAAATTCGCTATAAAACACAAAAAAAACTTTAAAGTTATCGCACTCATTCAGATACGACCCGTTTATAGGGCGATCTTAAACACACACGGATACAGCCCGTTTATAGGGCGATCCCACACACACAGATACAACCCGTTTATAGGGCGATCTCTTGATACATTCCGATAAACTTTTCAGGACACACTTATTCCGTAATAATAAAATATATTCTATATCTAAAAAGACAAATCGGTATAAAACACAAATAACCCTGCAAAGTTATCGCACTCATTCAGATACGACCCGTTTATAGGGCGATCCCACACACACACGGATACAGCCCGTTTATAGGGCGATCCCACACACACAGATACAACCTTTTTATAGGGCGATCTCTTGATACATTCCGATAAACTTTTCAGGACACACTTATACCTTAACAATAAAATATAATATATCTAAAAAAAAAAATTCGCTATAAAACACAAAAAAAACTTTAAAGTTATCGCACTCATTCAGATACGACCCGTTTATAGGGCGATCTTAAACACACACGGATACAGCCCGTTTATAGGGCGATCCCACACACACAGATACAACCCGTTTATAGGGCGATCTCTTGATACATTCCGATAAACTTTTCAGGACACACTTATTCCGTAATAATAAAATATATTCTATATCTAAAAAGACAAATCGGTATAAAACACAAATAACCCTGCAAAGTTATCGCACTCATTCAGATACGACCCGTTTATAGGGCGATCCCACACACACACGGATACAGCCCGTTTATAGGGCGATCCCACACACACAGATACAACCTTTTTATAGGGCGATCTCTTGATACATTCCGATAAACTTTTCAGGACACACTTATACCTTAACAATAAAATATAATATATCTAAAAAAAAAAAATTCGCTATAAAACACAAAAAAAACTTTAAAGTTATCGCACTCATTCAGATACGACCCGTTTATAGGGCGATCTTAAACACACACGGATACAGCCCGTTTATAGGGCGATCCCACACACACAGATACAACCCGTTTATAGGGCGATCTCTTGATACATTCCGATAAACTTTTCAGGACACACTTATTCCGTAATAATAAAATATATTCTATATCTAAAAAGACAAATCGGTATAAAACACAAATAACCCTGCAAAGTTATCGCACTCATTCAGATACGACCCGTTTATAGGGCGATCCCACACACACACGGATACAGCCCGTTTATAGGGCGATCCCACACACACAGATACAACCTTTTTATAGGGCGATCTCTTGATACATTCCGATAAACTTTTCAGGACACACTTATACCTTAACAATAAAATATAATATATCAAAAAAAAAAAAATTCGCTATGAAACACAAAAAACCCTTTAAAGTTATCGCACTCACTCAGATACGACCCGTTTATAGGGCGATCCCACACACACAGAGATACAACCCGTTTATATGGCGATCTCTAGATACATTCCGATAAACCTTTTAGGACAACCTTACACTATCAATAGAATATCCTACATCTAATTAGACTTATCGCTATAGTACAAAAATAACCCTTTAAAATTAACGCATTTATTCGGTTAACAACAGTTTATAAGTTTCAACAATACAACAAAATATAACAACCGAAAATTGTGCACATGGTAGGGCCTTTGTAAAAATGGAAACAAAAGAAAAAGCTAAGACCCGGCTAGGGTACCTCGGGGTTGCCAAACCCGTACTCACCAGATGTGAGCCCCCTGAGGGAAAATCACACAATTATACCACCCGTTTATAATGCAATTTCTAGAAACATTCTGATAAACTTTTCGGGACACTCTTACACCCAAAAAATAAAATATGCTATATCTAAAAAGACTTATCGCTATAAAACACATATAACACTTCAAAGTTATCGCACTCATTCGGATACGACCCGTTTATAGGGCGATCCCACACACATACGGATACAACCCGTTTATAGGGCGATCCCACACACAGAGATACAACCCGTTTATAGGGCGATCTCTAGATTCATTCCGATAAACTTTTCAGGACACACTTATTCCGTAATAATAAAATATATTCTATATCTAAAAAGACAAATCGGTATAAAACAAAAATAACCCTTCAAAGTTATCGCACTCATTCAGATACGACCCGTTTATAGGGCGATCCCACACACACACGGATACAACCCGTTTATAGGGAAATCCCACACACACAGATACAACCTGTTTATAGGACGATCTCTTGATACATTCCGATAAACTTTTCAGGACACACTTATACCTTAACAATAAAATATAATATATCTAAAAAAAATATTCGCTATAAAACTCAAAAAAACCTGTAAAGTTATTGCACTCATTCAGATACGACCCGTTTATATGGCGATCTTACACACACACGGATACAACCCGTTTATAGGGCGATCCCCCCCCACACACGGATACAGCCCGTTTATAGGGCGATCCCACACACACAGATACAACCCGTTTATAGGGCGATCTCTTGATACATTCCGATAAACTTTTCAGGACACACGTATACCTTAATAATAAAATATAATATATCAAAAATAAAATTCGCTATAAAACACAAAAAAACCTTTAAAGTTATCGCACTCATTCAGATGCGACCCGTTTATAGGGCGATCCCATACACACATGGATACATCCCGTTTATAGGGCGATCCCACACACACAGATACAACCCGTTTATATGACGATCTCTAGATACATTCCGATAAACTTTTCAGGACATACTTATTCCGTAATAATAAAATATATTCTATATCTAAAAAGACAAATCGGTATAAAACACAAATAACCCTTCAAAGTTATCGCACTCATTCAGATACGACCCGTTTATAGGGCGATCCCACACACACACGGATACAACCCGTTTATAGGGCGATCCCACACACACAGATACAACCCGTTTATAGGGCGATCTCTAGATACATTCCAATAAACTTTTCAGGACAACCTTACACTATCAATAGTATATCCTACATCTAAATAGACATATCGCTATTGTACAAAAATAACCCTTCAAAATAACCCTTAACGCACTTATTCGGTTAACAACAGTTTATAGGTTTCAACTCTAGAACAAAATATAACAACTGAAAATTGTGCACATGGTAGGGCTTTTAAAAAATTGAAACAACAGAAAAAGGTAAGGCCCAGCTAAGGTACCTCGGGGTTGCCAAACCCGTACACAAGATGTGAGCCCCCTGAGGGAAAATCACACAAGGATACCACCCGTTTATAATGCTATTTCTAGAAACATTCTGATAAACTTTTCGGGACACTCTTACACCCAAAAAATAAAATATGCTATATCTAAAAAGACTTATCGCTATAAAACACAAATAACCCTTCAAAGTTATCGCACTCGTTCGGATACGACCCGTTTATAGGGCGATCACCCACACAGATACAACCTGTTAATAGGGCGATCTCTAGATACATTCAGATTAAATTTGTTTTTCATGATGGAAATTCGATTAATTAATTTTTCTTAAAACAAGTTATATAAGATAATGTAAATTCTAAAAATAAAATTAGGTTTTGTATTCTCTTTTAAAAACATCCATCACAATTAATAAAACCTTGTGGCATTTCAGAAAAAATTATAGATATGTTATTTCACTCCGAGTTAGAATTAACTCTATGTCATTTCACTTCCATAAATGTACCAGAAACTATAAGGAAAATCAAATAAAAAAAATACCTGAAATTGTTTGCAAACAAAAATTATGGAATATTAAGAATTTTATTTCCTTTACTTTTCCCATTTCACGCAAATACCATGCCTTAAAAAATACTAGCCCAACTACTCAAAATGCTAAATACTACCCGCAACTAATGCGAAGCAGGCCCTTCGAAGACCTCTTCAGAGCACAGGTGAGGACGAGTGCCCAAGTGACTGGCAATGCTTGGGTCCCCCCGTGAATCGAAGAAGCCGGACATTAAAATGGGGACGATCCTAGGATCGCCTAACTCTGGAATTAGACAGGGCAGGTTTCCATGAACCTTTTTTCGGGTCCAGAGATCCTTTCTATTTATAACCAACGCCAAGGTTCATGAAAAGTGACTCCCCTGTCCCATATCCGCGCAAGACGTAAGCAGGAGGCTCTCATTCCTTCTCCTCTTCTCACAGGCTCAGCTCCCTTCTAAACAATTAGCCCTCAATAAAAAAAATAAGCTTCTCCAATAATTACAAATAAAATAGCATACAGAAAACCCTATCCTATAAAATTCTCATTAAAAAAAATTAATAACATATTCCTACAAATCAATTTTCTCCCGAATCTTACACAAATTTAATAAAAATTAGATTACACAAAATTTAAAAACTACTAAGGGCCATTACTATAAAAATTTCAAAAAAATATTGAAAACATATTTGCTTTAATGAAAAAAATATTCCCATTAAGAAAAATAAAAGTCTGCAATCTAATTATCTGCATAATGAAAGGTTTGTACTGATTTTCCTCATGGCTTTCGTTACATTATACTGAAAATTGATATATCACAGGAATATTGTAAAACATAAAAATATCAACTAAAATCTGCAGATTTATAAAAATAACTTAACACCTAACAATTTACTAGCTAAATTAAACATATAACAAATAAAAAAATTAATAGTAATATTAAAGATTTTTAGAATTTACATTTCAGATAAAACATGAAGTATTTTTAAAGGTTTTAAAAATGCATTTATAAACACATCCATTTAACATGAAAATAAAATTGGTTAACACGAATAAATTTTCTTTGCCAATAAATTTGTTTTTCATGATGGATATTCGATTTGAAAAATTCAAATTGTATCGGCTAATTTAGCAATTATCGGACATATCCTTTCGCTGTATACCGCTCTAACAACTTTGTCGAATAATTAACAATTTGACATTTTTGTATGGATTATAAAAATACCGAGTTTGGGCGATTTTACATCTTTACTTTGGCGATTTCGAAATCTGAAACGTGGCAGCACTGAGTTAAATGCAATTAAAATAACCGCCGGACAATTTAGTGAGCGATTTTTTAGTCACTCAGCTGATTAAAAGTTGCAGTGCAATTATTGCTTGTGCCAGGCAAATAATTTATAATCAGATATTTGATTACATCAGTCACAAGTCCGTGACTGTTCCCTTAACAAATTCAAGAGTTTAATAACTATTGGTTAAATAGTGTACATGTTATGCATTAAATATCCCTATTCCTAAATCATAGTAACTGGAAATGAAATTATATATTTTAGCAGTCAACTGGTGGTTGACTGCTAAAATATATAATTTCATTTCCAGTTTTATAATTTTGAATAAATTCTTTGAAGGCAGCATATATTTAAAGGGTTTTGCATTGAGTATAACTCTTCACAAGTCGTTTTAAATGAATGTGTACATTTTCCCCCTCATGAGTGAATGTATTATAAGCTGTTTGTTACTTTTGGTAGAAATAGGCATATGGGAACGTCCACGAAAAATGAAACTTTTTACAGAAATTAAAATTTTAACCAAACTGTAAGTGTGGTATATCAATTTAATTCTAGAAAGTTGCTGGATATGAATTTGTAAGGTATTATTTCATAAGAATAATAGTCCGCAGTGAAATTGTTCTGAAAATTTACTTATTTCTTCACTTTTATTGGGGCCAAAAATGTCACTTCGATTATAGTATATTATTTTCTTAATTTTGTTCAATTATTGAAATCATATACATACAAATTCATAACCCATTTACATATTTATCATATATATATAGTTGAAATATTTTAGATTAGCTGAATAAAATTTTAACTGTATTTAATAGTGATGTTTAATTGTCACAAGAGTAACAAAAAACATATAAAAGTTTCAAATTTATAAAAACTACTTAACATTTTTACTTTAAACCTTTTAATCTCTGATTTGGTGGAATAAGACATATTTTACACCATTTATTTTTTATGTGTCATGCATAGAACATCCTCTGTTGTGTTGTCACAAGAGTAACAAATGACTGTGTCACAAGAGTAACGCATAACATTTCCGGCAAGTAAATCAAATAGGTTGTCTTCAGACCAAAACAAACACAATATTTTAAGTTTATTTGGCTTTGCCTTTTTTAAGAAAAAGTTCTTGAGTAGTTTTTGCATTATTAATTATATTAATAATTAATTATATAACTAAATTAAAACAAATTAAATTGCATTCATTCATGTTTTTAAAATGAATGATCTTAATTTTTTTTATTTACTTTAAAATTACAGAACAATTATGACAGCAGGTCCTCAGAATGTGTGTATTTGTGGTTTTCATAAAAACTTTCAAAGTAATTCATAGGACAGTTGCAGATTTATTTTCTCCGTTCCTATTGATTTAGAGTGCTGTGCAGGCCCGTTGCACCGGGGGGAGCACGGCCCCACTATAATCTGGAAACCCTGAAAGTTGGGAATTTCTACTTCTAAAAATCCCCAATTTGAGAAAATTTATGCCTGATGAAAATTAATATTATTAGCAAATGAAAGCTAGGGCAGATTAGAAATGGCCTAACTTGTATTATTACATTTAAATTAGACCTCAGAACGGACATTGCATTGGAATATGGGTGCAACAAATCAATGCCTTTGAGAGAACTGTTTAATATTACCTAAAATGTATATAAAAAAAGATGAAAAATGCTGATAAGTTGGAACTGGGAATTTTCAGCACTGTTGAGTTGGGAATTTCGAATCGTTAAGTTGGGAAATTTGTTGTTTCAATTTTGTTATGTCGCTGGTGCTTTGATACTTTACTTGAATGTTGGTAGACATTCAGAATGTGCATTTTGAAAAGATATCATAGAACGACTATTATATAATACAAGACAAATTTTCTGTAAATGTGTTTGCACAATATTTTAATGCAGCATCTCCAAGAAAATGTATCAGTCAAAAGTGTATCCAGTTTTTTCTGATGGTTGCACAGGCCAATTTAAACAAAAATATAATTTCGTAAACATGTCAGCACTTAAATATTAACAGTTTTCATGGACATTTTTTTTTCAACATCTTATGATACGAGTGCTGTAGATGGAATCTGTTCTGTTTTTCTTTTTTTAAGTGATGTCTATGAAATGAAGTGCATGGTAAAAAGCAATTATACAAAAAGCTGCTGATTTTTCAGAACTTGTTCATGGTGCAACAAAGGTAAACATACTTTATGTACCAAATGAAGAAATCATAGCCAAAGAATTCATTTGCGTATTACTCTTGGAGAAATTGTATAGTGAAGGGCACACAAAAACACACTTAGTCGAAGCTACCAAAAATACCACTATCTACCATTGACCATAACATACGATAATTCCTACAAAGAGTTCATATTTTATAAAGCAAACAGCAATAAAACTGCAAGTGAAACCGATGATGAAGACGAAGAGCAATTCTGCTCAGTAGCAGAACGTCGAGAAATTGCAATATAACCAGTAGATGAATGTAAACTATGTTGTGGTTCGTTAATTCTAACAGTATATGATGAATTTCAAGTAAGGTGCTTTAATACACACAAAAGTAAAAAGAATTCAAAAGTTTGAACCTTATGATTATGTTATTTGATACAAAAGAAACCAAATTGGGGAATGACCCAGTTGCGGCCGAAGGGAGCCAGGTTACCATATTTTTTTAAAAAAGAAAAACAATGCGATTTTTCCTTCCCCTTCGTACGATATTGAAAAGAAAGTGTACGCAAGGTCGAAAGACAGCCATCTTTGGACACAATAAGTTAACCTTCATTTGTAACACAAATGAGTTTACGCAATCTTTGAAAGTTTCATGCATATCAAATAGTAAAATAAATAAATAACTTTTCCCAAGAGAGCGATAAAGTAAAATATTAAATTGCATTTATGAAAATTGAAGACAAAATAAAACGTTTGTCTGACATAGATCTTTGAGATTTATACTATGTTCTCAGAAGTATAAAAAATTAATCTGACTTTAAGTGACAAAATGTACCTTAAAAACTTTTAAGCACTTTATTGGTTATTTATTATATAAGAGTAAAATATAACAAAAATATCAAAAAAAATATTTTGTGGATAATTAATTGGACTCTGCTTTATTTTTATGCAGTAAGTAGTTGGGATAGTACTAAAATATCAAAACATATAAAAATCATACTTATTAATTTTGAACAAGACTAATTTAAAAAATTTCATCCTGAAATACTAACTATGTGTATAATTCCTATACAAAGTACTACTATTCATCACGCAATGCATATAAATAACATAAAATATTATAGATATTTATTCTCAAACGGCATTAAATAATTTACAATTTGGATTAATAATTAATTTTTTGACGTGAAACACCTTTAAAATCACCTAATACTTGGAGCATCAGATTGTAGGATTATCTTTTAGCATCTTTTAGGATTATCCATTCCAACACTTTTATTCCCTGAAAAATATAACTATGTATTTACATAAATTTGTTTTTGTTCAAAAGGAAATTAGCCGCCAATGCGTGTAAAATGTGGTAACAATGCAAAGCGTGTACGGAACGTGGATGGGCGTATACAGTTTGTTTATCTTCATTTATTGGATATGTTTTGGTTGGCGACTCTTTCCTATTTTTGATGATATTTGCTAAAATTACGTTTAACGTATAATCCTTCTGAAAGTGCTTTAACAAAGCCACATCGTAATTTTTTAGGATGAAATAATTTTATATGTACAATTTATATCGAGGACACTAGCACCCCCGTCGGCGAAAGTCGGCCTCCGTGCCCACCGGGGAATTTCTGGCGCCACCACTGTCCGAGCAGTCGTTTTTGCCTCTTAACCCCATTTCGGATAGTCGTTTTGAGAGTCTTCTATCAGATTAATTTTTTTTCACTGAAATTATAATTAAATTAAATTCAAATTAAATTCTGCAAATAATATAGAAAAAAATCATGTATAAATTCAATAAAACCTCCCGAAAAACGCATTTACAACTTTGTTACATATTCCCTCGTAAAAGGAAATACATTTAAAAGATAAATTTAGTGTGTCCAAAAATGGCCGCTTTTCGACCATGCAAAAATTTTCCTTCCAAAATAAATTATTTTCAATACAAGGGGGAAGGAAAAACAGGTGTTTTTTATCGCTCAGGAAAAAGGTTGCCAATAGCCGCAACTGGAAGTTTCCGCCAAATTGTGGCTAATTTTGTTGCTTTTATATTTGTAAAAACATTTTTTAGTAAACTATTTTTTAATATAATAATTCTATACCCATTTAAGCTATTTTAGACTCCTATCAATGTTTAACACTGTTGTATATAAAAAAAAAATCAAGAATTAGCTCATATATTAAGGATTTTTTGAGGATTTTAAGAAGAAATTCAATTGTGGACAAATGTCACAAGAGTAACGCTTAGCCTTTTACTTAAAACAATGCCATTAATTTAGATTTTGTCAAAGGGATTCAAAAGTTTTTCCCTTTTGAAGAGATATAATTACTCTATTATATTTGTAAATTTGAGTTTTGTATTCTCATATAATTCACAGGAATTCTACCTTAAAAACACTTTTTGTATTTTGCCTTTTCCAGTGGTCACAAGAGTAAATTTTTTTTTATTTATTTCCTAGACAACTAAAATATACTAAATTACATATTAGATATGTTTTATGAAGCGGAATGACATGAACTTTTAAATAGTAATTTTGAATTTTATCCTAAATATGTTTAGTCACAAGAGTAACAATGGACGTTCCCATATGTCATATAAATCAGTGAATGAACATATAATGCGGCAGCACATGTATTTTGTTGCAGCAATAAAACTATGTTTAAGAATACACATTGAATCGTTTCGACTCCTTTCACTCATTTTTCCATTACCCCTAGTAAAAATTGGAAGAAAAAACCAATTTAATTTGAGTTTTCTTCTGAACTATAACATTCTATTATTTCAACATTATTACAACCACATTTTTGAAGAAAATCGGAGCATTAATAAAAAAAGTTAGTAAATTTGTGAGAAAATATTTAATATTTTTGTAATAATCTCAGTTTTTTTATAACTTTTTTAATTATGGTCCGAATTGAAATTTAGCAAGGATGTCACTTACTGCAGAAGATGTCTATTTTACAAATAAAATTAAATCGAACAGTATTTTTCGAATTACAATATGAGATAACGGGAATATATATATTTACAATTTACACTTGCACCTGCTATTTATCATTCTTCCCCTGAACAAGGTCTTCATTTATATTTTGTTTTTGATACAATGCATAAACGAGATCCCGTGGAAGGACAGAAATTGTTTACACATAGGCCTACATTCTACACCAATGTGATTAATTACATTTGTAAAGACAATTACATCAAGCCTGCTCCTAGTTTAATGATATTTCGAGAGTTGCAACACCCTATTAGCAGACCCGACATAAATTCGAAGATGAATCGTGATTTTTGTAATGGCCATTACAAAATAAAAAATATATATTTGGTTAAATAGGGGGAGGGAAAAGGGCCACAAATGCGTTATCATAGGCATAAAGTGAAACAAATATTTTTGCTAAAATAAGGAAAAAAGGGATCATATTCTGAAAAAAAAAAGTAATTTTAAGAACTTCCAAGTGACAAAAAGGACTTTTAGATAAAAAAAAAAAGGTACCAGTTGCGAGGCCTGAATAACAAGAATTGCATATTCTTGAACATAAAAGGCTCTTTTCTTTTATTAGCTTGTTTATTATCCATGTTTATATTTAAAAGTATGACATTAAGTCCTCAAACTAATGTGTTATTTCCCCCCTCTGTTCTACAGGGTGGTAACAACATTCTGGAAAAAAAATTCCCTGATATTTCCATGATGGTGTCACAAAAATTTCCCTGATTTTACAATTACATTAAAAAAATTTGCAATACATGCTTTGTATAAAAACTAAGTATACACGATACAATGATCCAATAATATATTGCATTATAAATAATAATTTATGTGCCTATGTATATTGCACAGTTAAAATAATAATTTATGGATACAACGCAAATTATGCAATTGCGACAGGCATAATAGTAATTAAACACGTTCTGTGGAAGCAGATTATGCAAAAACCAGCAAGTTTTTCCAATTATTTCTTTTGGAGATAATTTTAAATATTTTATATGCTTCCTATTTCCTATTCCAATCTTCAATAAATCCCATATTTGTTAGCTCCTCACATGTTGCTTACAATTCAAGGTCCAACACACTTTGCTTTTGCTTTTCCCTCTTCCAGCAGTGACTCACGTTTTTACAAAAATAAAACTGAAAATATGTAAATGCGCATAACCATGCTCTTTTTCTTAAATTCTTATTCAGAACTAAAAGAAAATATTGACAATTAAATTAGCCAGAATGGAGGACATAACAGATGATAATTGCCGTTTTAACGACTCAAATTTGAAAATTCCCTGGTTTTTTTTAAATTTCCCGGTTTTTCAGATTATGTTGCCACCCTGTATATGCTTCATATTTCCTATTCCAATTTTCAATAAATCACATATTCATTAGCCCCTCACATGTTGTTTACAATTCAAGGTCCAATGCACTTTGCTTTTGCTTCTCCCTGAAGCAGTGGGTTCACATTTTTACAAATATAAAAATGAAAATATGAAAATGCGCATAACCATGCTTTCTATAAAAATTCTCTTTAAAACTAAAAGGAAATATTGACAACTGAACTACACAGAATAAATGGAATAATAGACGATAATTGCCGTTTTAATGATCTAAATTCGAAATATTCCCTGATTTTTTTGTGAAATTTTGAAAAATTCCCTGATATTTCCCAAATAAAAAAAATTCCATGATAATTCCCTGATTTTCCGGTTTTCCAAATTATGTTGCCACCCTGTTCTTCCAAGATACTTGGAGTTTAAAAAGTTATTTTGTCATAAAACTTTAATAAAATTTGATTTTGTCATTTAGAAGTTTAAAGTATGGTGATTGAATTTCTCGCAACTCCCGTTTAAAAAAAAAAGACGAATTTCATAAATAAATGTTGGGTGTACTGAGATAAATATTCAGCTTCAATCCAAAGTTTTTTTTATATAATTAACCATCCTAAACGTAAAGAGAACACGTCAAAGATTTACCTTTAAAAAATAGGAATGGGATGTAACTGTTACTTAAAAAGAACTTAAATATCAAGAACGTTCTTCGACTGCCAAAGGTTAATCTTCAGAAAAAATGAAAAACAAATTAAACCAAAAACTTTGATATAAAATATATTCGACTTACCCTTGGTATCCGTTGAAGATCTATTTATTTATTCAAACACTCACCCCAATGAGATGTGAAGACAAAGTGTCCATTGACAGGGGCTTCGTATCCTTGGCTGCACAAGTCCATGTGAAGACAAAGTGTTCGTGTCCATTGACAGAGCTTCGTATCCTTGGCTGCACAAGTCCATGTGAAGACAAAGTGTTCGTGTCCATTGACAGAGCTTCGTATCCTTGGCTGCACAAGTCCATGTGAAGACAAAGTGTTCGTGTCCATTGACAGGGCTTCGTATCCTTGGCTGCACAAGTCCATTACGGTGCCTGGCGAACTTTCTTCGAACCAGCAATCTAAACGAAACAAAATATTTTAAATAATTAGTCGGAATGTGCGAACAAATGGCAAATCATCTATCGCACACTGTAAAAAAAAAATAGGTACTTAAAAATGAGTATCTGACTCTACTCGTTTTCCTTAAGTGTAACTTCATCGTAAATGAGTAATGACGTACTCAAATTTAAGTAACCGTATTTCTTTAAAAAAGTAGTATTTTGATTTAATATTATTAATTTCAGCTTCTGTTCGAGCAATCTTAATGAAACCTGACAAATTCAAAATAGTTGTTCAAAAGATTGTTGTCGATTGCTGAAATAATAATATGATATTTCTAAAAAAAAAAGGAAAATACTTTCTAGTGAAAATCAAGTCTCCGTTGAGCACTTTTCTAGCTTAAACTCAATAAACGTTTAAATTAACTTCAATGGTAAATGAAAGTAAAGTTTGTAAGTAGTTTTAGAAACATTACAATCATAAATTAAATAGTTAATACTGAAATCTAGTACAATATACATTAAAATATTAATGAACGGTAATTGAAGGGATATATAAACATGCGAGATATTCTTAACGCAAATAAAAGTCACGAATAACGATGCGATAAAGATTTGCACGCCAAACATTTTTAGATTTCATATGCTTAAAAGGATGTTACTCACTTAAGTAAAAAAGAAGTCCGCATCAAGTTTTATTTGCTGGGAAAAGGAATGAATTTATATTTTTGAAAATGCTTCCGAAAATTCTTCAAAATGGCGTCCAAATGAGCGAAATCTCATTTAAGGATTTATTGTAATAAAAATTCATTGTTTCAATTGTAACACTAGAAAACATTGTTGCAGTTATTGATGTCTTGATATTATAAATATGATTGATAATTTAACAATTAATTTGTTTTCTTTCATTATAACATGTAAAAGTATTATTGTAATTAAATAATGTTTTTTAAAATAAAATAATCTTTCTAGAAAAAAGGAAAACCGACTTTAAGGAAAATGCCCTAAAAAGTAAAAAATAATTTTTAATTTTACGAATGAGTTGAAAAAATTGAATTATTGAATATCAACTTTATACTTAATACAACTTTTTGAAAACGGCGCCAAAATGTAGGTATGATTTTTGTAAATTGGTACCAACTTCAAAAAGTTGTACTAAGTATAAAGTTGATATTCAATAATTAAATTTTTTCAACTCATTCGTAAAATTAAAAATTATTTTTTACTCTTTAGCGCATTTTCCTTAAAGTCAGTTTTTCTTTTTTCTAGAAAGATTATTTTATTTTTCCCTTTTTAGTTTTTAATTTAGCAGGGGGCTTCGCCCCCTATTATTATTCACCAAGAAATTCAAGTAGCAACTTGTGCTCAACAATGTATATTGTAAAACAATCCCTATCAATGCTGGTTAAACGAAATGTCATTATCGTAAACTTCTGTTAAACAATGAAAATATTTTTTAATCGGATAAATTGTTAAAAAAAACTCTGGTTAATCGACATTTCTGGATATATAACAGCCGGATAAACGATTATTTTTTTGCAGATTTTGCCTAAGTGAATTTTTCTCTATTCAACAATAAAAGAATTTTCGAAATCGGACAATATATTTTTTTTAAATAGTCCGGTTAATTGAGAATTCCGGATAGTTTAATGCCGGATAACCGGATATTTTTTCCAAATTGCTCCCAAGTGAAACATCCCCTATTCAACAACAAAAAATGTGCAAATATCTTAATTAAAACCAAAATCCTGCGCGCACATACATAAAAAATAAATTAAAAAAAATCATTAAAAAAAAAATAACAGTCGAATCTGTAACCTCTCGACTTGGCGCGCGATTTTGCGGTTTTAATTTAAAATTTCTGGCGGTTTCATTTTGGAGTTTTGGTTGACGCGCTGTTCAGTCGGTTAAAAACAGTTATTATAACTCAATTATCTTAATTCCAATTTATTTGGGGTTCGATTTCCAGTAAGATCGGATGTAATTTTCTTTAGTTGCCAAAATGTTCTGATCAGGATTAATTTTAAAATAATTCCAGTGTTCATTCTAGAAATTAAAAAAACAAGGCGCTATTCTAAGAAAAGGGCATTTTTTTTCAAAGGGCACTTTGTTGACCATTTTTCCGATTTGATTTTAGAAAATCGATTCTTACTAAAATCGACAATTTGGTTGGCTAATAACAAATTCCAAAAAACACCCAATTACAACTGAAAAAGTATCGCAATGAATCCTCAAAAATATATAGTTACGTTATCAAAGTCGCGGCGGCAAATTTATAGTGTTTTGATTGCCACTCGGAATAACTGATGGGCTCATAATATGTACACAAATAAAATTAAACAACAAATTAAAATTAAAGAAAAGACTTTCGAAACGAAACGTAAACGTTTAAATATGCAGAAAATCTTAAATTTTCCATCTTTAAAATCGGAAAAACCGCCAACTTTAATTAACATAATTCCAATACTTTAGAAATCCAGTTAAAAAAAATTTCGAAAATGTAAAATTAGAGAAACAGCAATAAATCTGCAAATTGCGTATTTTGAAAGGAGTTAGAAAAACAATTCGTGAAATCTACAATCTAGTTTTAAAAAGAATAAAAATACAATAACTATAACCCACTGTGCAGCTATAGTACAATGCAGAAAAATATGCAGAAAATCTTAAATTTTCCGTTTTTAAAATCGGAAAAAACGCCAACTTTAATTAACATAACTCCAATACTTTAGAAATGTAATTAATTTTTTTTAATGTAAATTTAGAGGAACAGCAATAAATCTACAAATCGCGTATTTTGGAAAGAGTCAGAAAAACAATTCGTGAAATCTACAATCTAGTTTTAAAAAGAATGAAAATGCAATAACAATAACCCATTGTGCATCTATAGTACGATGTTAATAACCAACCAAAATATGTCACACAAAAGCAACACAGTGTGCTATTGGTGAAAGTTTGAGATCTATTCCAGTAGATGATGGAAAAGTCGCACTAGAGGTTGGTCCAAATGTGTGTTGGAGCATTCGACTCGTAATCGATGGGTTATGTGGGATCGTATGTAGACTTTGACCTTGCAGCGAGTTCGTGATTGGAAGATTGCCGTATCATATTTCGTTAGCCGCAAAAAAACCAAACAGTAGCCATGCATAGATTGGTTGAAATTCTTACTAGAGTTACACAATAAAATATTACCAATAGTTCGAGATCTATCCCAAAGGAATGACGCAGGAATTGGTAAATTAATATCGCACTAGAGCTGCATAATGGGCAATTGGCGACGGTTCGGGGCCTATCTCGAGAAGGAAAGACACGGGAACGATGCCTCGTATTTTTTAACCATGGTCAGATGAGGACAACACCTGAGATGGCATCCGACGCGAACCCGATCAGATTTATCGTGCACTATTCCTGTATACACGCCAGTATAATTTGTTGGATGTTCTAAACGACTTTCTAGTATTTTAGTAGCGAAGCTTGCAATCTTTCGATCTCAACATCACTACCTTTTTTACTTTTCTTTGTCAAGTCAACAAGTGTACTCGGTCGGGCTCGAACTCGCTATACTCTTATTACTAGTTGAACGCCTTTATCCACTGGGCAACTGGGGCCCCAGGTAACGAGGGCAACAATTGAACTGATACACATCGGGAAAAATGAATCATATGTTAACTTCTTAATTGTTTCCAATTTTGGTGAGCTGAGTACCAGCCTAGGTGTTGTACTGGTCATCTAACCCAGAGGTCGGCAACCTGTGGCTCGCGAGCCGCATGCAGCTCTTTTGATATAAAGTTGCATCTCTCCAGTTCCATACGAAAATATAAATAATTTATTATCGAAACCCTTAAAAAATAAGAAAATATATTTTTAAGTACCTAATTTCTCAATAGCTTCTATTTTCATAATCGTTAATTACAATGGAATCGATATAAATAAAATCGTTTCTACAGCAACTGATAGAACCAGAAGTATGACAGGAATAGAGGGGTAACATCAATTCTTCAGAAAAAAATAACCAAGAAATTCTAAATTTTCACTGCATAATTCTTCAAGAAGCTCTTTGTGCCCAAACATTTCCGGCCGAAATAGTCATGAACTTGGTAATTAAGATTATTAACAGCATCTTGGCAAAAGCACTCTACCATCGCCAGTTTAAAGTTTTCCTTGAAGAAATAGATAGCCAGTTTTCTGACCACTTCTGCACAATAAAGTGCGATGGATTTCCAGAGGTAACGTATTGCAACGTTTTGCTTTGTGATTGAGTGGTTTGGTTTTGTTAATTAACGTCGCACTAGAGCTGCACAGTGGGCTATTGGCGACGGTTCGGGGTCAATCTCGAAGGAAAGACCCGGGAACACATACACATTCACACACACATTCATACATGGACCTCGTTATTTTTAGATCCATGGTCAGATGACGATTTGTGCTTGAGTGAAATAAAAACATACCTCAATGAAAAAAACATTGACCATCCCGAATTGGAAGAAGACAAATGGCTGCAAAAATTCAACTTCATGGTAGATACCACAATGAAACTAAATGAACTAAATCTAAAACTGCAAGGAAAGGGCAACCCAGCCTACGCCTTGCTTGAAGAAGTAGTTTGTTTTGAAAAAAAATTGCTTCTTTTTGTTGAAGACATGGAGATCGGTAAATTACTTCATTTTAAAAATCTGAAGCAATATCGCGATGAGACCAATGCAACTATTGACACGAATTACTTCAGCATAGCTTTAAAAAACATGAAGGATGGATTCGCTGAGAGATTCGAGCATGATAATTCCTTGATTTCCCGGTTTTCCAGGTTATGTTGCCACCCTGTTTTTAGATGACTATATATTACAAGGTGGCAACAAAATTCTGTAAAAATGTTCCCTGACAATTCTTGATTTCCATGATGGTGTCACAAAAATTTCCCTTCTTTTACAATTTCATTAATACATGCTTTGTACAGAAACAAAGTATCTTCGCTACAATGATCCAATTAATATATTGCATTATAAATGAAAAATTATAAGCAATACGTATTGTCGGTTAAAATAATAATTTATAGATGCAACACAAATTATACAATTGCGACAGGCATAATAGTAATTAAACATGTTCTCTGGAAGCAGATAATGCAAAAACAAGCAAGTTCTTCCAATTATTTCTTCTGGGGATAATTTTAAATGTTTTATATGCTTCCTATTTCCTATTCTAATCTTCAATAAATCGCATATTCATTAGCAACTCACACGTTGCTGGCAATCTAAAGTCCGACAGACTTTGTTTTTGCTTCTCAATCCAACAGTGGTTCACCCTTTTTACAAAAATAAAAATAAAAATATGAAAATGCGCATAACCATGCATTTAAAAAAAAATCTTTTTCAGAACTAAAAGGAAATATTGACAACTAAACTACTCGGAATAATGGACATAATAGTCAATAATTGCAGTTTTAATGATCCCAACTTAAAAATTTCCCTGATTTTTTGTGAAATTTTGAAAAATTCCCTGATATTTTTTAGAATTAAAAATTTCAATGATAATTTCCTGATTTCCCGGTTTCCCAGGTTATGTTGCCACCCTGTAATGCATGCAGAAACTTTTTAAATAATTAACATTACGCCACGCACCTACCGTTAGAGCAACTAGTCAAAACGGGTTACCTTGCGAGCTTTTGTAAGCTAAAACATAGCTGAAAATGTTTTTTTATGCCTAAAAAGTTCTTATAGACAGCTTTATAAGAAAATGTTCGCAGTGGGCCGAGAATGATATTTGGTGTGGGACAGTTAGTTTTTAGGCAACACTCAAAAAGTCGATGGAGACATTTCTAACTGAATGTGTTTCAGGGTTATTTATTAACTTTATGACAAACTGATTTTACAGACCTCGATGGTTTGGTTTGTTTAAAAACGTCGCACTAGAGCTGCACAGTGGGCTACTGGCGACGGTTCGGGGCCGATCTCGAAGGAAAGACCCGGGAACGATGCCTCCTATTTTTGAACCATGGTCAGATGACGCGGTTGAGCTGGCACCCGACGCAACCTCAATAGGAGTCAGGACATTGGACCCCGATCAGATTCATCGTGCACCAGTCCCGTATACACGCCAGTATAATTTGTTGGACTTTCTAGTATTTTTGTAGGGAAGCTGGCAACCCTCCGATCGCAAGATCACTACTTTTTTTACTTTTCTTTGTCAAGTCCATCGCACGGATTCGAACCACCAATCCTCTGATTAGTAGCTGAAAGCCTTATCCACTGAGCAACTGGGGCTTTTTACAGACCTCGAAAGATTGCAAAACGTTTATATGTGAAAAGTATCGTGATTAATTTTATGAGGTTATTTTTGTTTTATATTTAATATAGGTTTCTCAGATTTCAAACTAAAAGCCAAATTTATAATATATATATTTTTAAATATGCAAATTTCATGGAACCTCATAAAACTATATTAAAAATATCGACTTTTTTTACTTTTTATGTAGATACTTAAATTATACAAGATAAAGATTTTAAAGATACTTAAATTAAATAATTAAATGCAACAACTAACAAAATATACAATAGAATAAAGAGAGTAGAATTTTATAACTAATCAAGCAATAAAACATTATTTTTAAAATTGATGTTAACTTTTTTGAAACCTTATGCTTGTAAAAGAATTATTTGACACTTGCAAAGTGGCAAATTGGTTAAAACATATAAAAAAAATTTAAATATTGCACTAACTTAATTTTTGTAACTCTAAATTTTTTTCATTTAACTTATCATGAAAGCCTTATCCACTTCCTGCACATGATTTGCTTTATTTTATTATTTAACATGCACCAGTACCTAAGTTCATATCAACAATGACCAAATTTATGTGCAATTTATCGCAGAGTTATAACTGCAGGATGGATCACTCGAAAAGTTTAACATGGTGTTTTTATCCTAATACCTCACGTTATTTATTTTATAAAACCATCACATTAAAAAAGGTTTGTATTTATTTTTTTTATAAAATATGCAACACAGAATATTTATCAATATACAAAAATAAATCTACTACCTAAAAATTAAAAAAAAATTATATATGGTATAATAAAGATTAAAATTTACAAAAAAAATGAGAAAAAAAAATCGGTTATCTGTTACATGATAAACAATCGAATGCATTGCTTCAAAAGTCAATGGAAATCAAGACTCCATAATTTTTTTTGAAATTTATATCAAGTTTAAATTATATTTGGTAAAATACTAAAGCGACATTGTTAGCATAAAGTCGATAATAAAAGAACTATAGTCAATGAAAAAAATATTTATTCATTCATTGGATAAAAAAAAAATTGAAAATTTTGTAATAACGTTAACGTTAAGTCATTTGGGATAGATAACGTTAACGTTATCTATCCCAAATGACTTTCTAACGATTTTTCATAATGTGAGGCATTTTTGTTCAATTAAATGCTTGTGCCTCAAAATAAAGTCTAAACAAGCTTCTAGACTGGATATGGAAAGGAAAATTCGCATTAGAACTGGAAGACGAACTGGCGACATTAAATAGAGAACAGAGAGGCGACATTGAGAATATTTTCTCAATTTCTATTTCAAATTTTAGTACGGGACTATAATTTGCATACATATCAGAAAAATTCAGTACATTACAGATGCATGAGTTTCGAGGAAAGTTGCAGCTTTTTAAAAAACATTGTGTTCATACACATTTGGATTGAAATTTTATATCTGGGAAACTTACAACCTCATGAAACTTATAACCTTATGAAATTAATTATGATATTTCAAGTATACACGCACTCATTTTGCATCTGACCTACATTTAATAAAACTTTCGAAGTTTAATTATGGATGAAGTGTACGGCTTTTAAACAACGCTAAGATTGAAGTGAGGGAAACGTGTTGGATCATACATCTTTCGAAGTCTGAAATTAGTTTTTGATAAAATAAGTACATCCATTATTTTCCAAGATGAACAGTTATTACCCTACAAACATATATATTATTAAGAATGGTAATCCCCTGTGTTTTCCCCTTTTGCACCCCTGAAAAGGACTCGCCCACTCTCCCTCGTAAAAATGAATAGCTTAAATAACCAAGCATAATATAGAAAATCAAAAAATTATAATTTTTTAAATTTATATCTGTGGCTTGGAAGGAGAAGGACCCATGTTACAATTGACAGTTTTGAGAAAAATTACTGCAACAGGGTGGCAACAACATTCTGGTAAAAAAGCTCCCTGATTTCCTTGATGGTGTCACAAAAGTTTCCCTGATTTTACAATTACATTAAGAAATGTTGCAATACATGTTTTGTATAGAAACAAAGTATCCACGCTACAAGAATACAATAAATATATTGCATTATAAATGGAAAATTATAAACAATGCTTATAGTCAGTTAAAATAATAATTTATGGATATAACACAAATTATACAATTAATCTCAAGTCCAACACACTTTGCTTTTGCTTCTCCCTCCAGCAGTGGTTCACGTTTTCACAAAAATAAAACTGAAAATATGGAACTGCGCAAAACCATGTTGTTTTTTTTAATTCTTTTTCAGAACTAAAAGGAAATATTGACAACTGAACTACCCACAATAAAGGGCATAATGGACGATAATTGCCGTTTTAATGATCCAAATTAGAAAATGTCCCTGATTTTTTGTGAAATTTTGAAAAAATCCCTGACATTTCCAGAATTTAATAATTCTATGATAATTCCCTGATTTCCTGGTTTTCCAGGTTATGTTGCCACCCTGTTCAAAGATTAAGGCTCAGTCTTGTTGCAATGTTGCGGAAACCACATGTTTGATTTGAAGGGTTAGATAAGAAGCCTGACATTATTAGTTCCTGTTTCATCTACGAATTAAAAATTTATATATTCAATTTTTTTTTTAATTGTTAAATTTGACGTTGGTCCTCCTTGCACCAAGGCCCTAGATACTTTCACAATTGAAGAACAAATTATATCATTGACAATTTAAAGAATATGCCATATAAATTAAATCAATATAGGGTCATTCCATATCAAATCAACGGAAAAAAAAAGAATTTGACACCCACCTCCCTCCGATTTTTTTAAAATTTGGTGAAAACGCTTTCCTTGTGGGTCAAAGTAAATATCCGAATTTTTTTGCTGTATCTCAAATAGCTTTTATTTTACAGCCATTCGAAATTTCAGAAATTCAGCTCATCTTGCACGTTTGAGATTTTTAAAATCAGTCGCATATATCTAGAGATAAAATTATTTCTCCAGAACTATTCATTGGATCTCTATGAATTTTTTTTGGCAAATCAATAAAAGCCTATTGATGTTATAAAAAAATATTTCATTTCCCAAAATCAATATAAAATTTCAGAAAAAAATTTGAAAGAGCAAGAATTTGATCTTTTTTTTTGTAGAAAACTTACTTTATTAAATTTAAATTATCGAAAACAGTGTCCTTCAAAATTTAATTTTTTTTACATAAAACTCATTGTAAGAACATGTTTTATCATAATAAAGAATAAAATAGATGGCTTTTTTACACTTTATAGTAAAAGTTTGCACTTTTGTTGGCCATCTAAAAACTCGCACTTGTTGAAATTAAAAAAAAAGTAACATTTTTATTTATCAATAAAATTATAATGCTAAAACTTTTGCATGAATATTTGTTATTTTGATACCATTTACTTAATTAAAATATCTAGATAGATTAAATATTAAAAAAAAATTTTTAAATAAAATTAATAGTATAACATTCAAAGTATTCATAAAATCAATAGTTCTCTGTCAACTCAAACTATCAATTTCTTCAGTTCCTTTATTGACACTAAAAGATAACTTAAATGGCATTCACTTGATGTTTTCTTTGCCACACTACATTTTGAAGGTTCCACTTTTCAGTTTTAAACTTAACTACAATTGGAAAGCCATTTAACTAACCAAAATTAAAATTATCCTTCCAAGATATTCTTTATAAAAGTGTGACCAATAAGTTCATTCCCAACTTCTTTTCTGTCCACCTCTTTCAACCATCTCCATGTGAACATTCCATAGCTCAAGTGGCTTCAAGTGTTTACATTATGTCCCAATCAAATGTCTACAACACATGGAGGCCCTTGTAGGGAGGCACATACATTTATGAGAATTTTCCTTTTTTTTGTCTGTGATCACAAAAAAAAAAGAAAGTTGCAAAATTGAGTATGGCTATAGACTAGAAAACAAATTTCTTGTAATTAAGTTTTAATTAAATTAACTTCAAAATGTTTATATAAAAATTATTTAATTCAAACGTTTTATGAATGCTATCAGAATAACTAATAATTATATAAAAGTTCCAGAATGACAAAAGTGCAAATTTTTAGTATAAAGAGTAAAATAGCCATCAATTTTATTCTTTATTATGATAAACCATGTTCCTACAATTATTTTCATATATAAAAAAGTAAAATTGTGGAAGACCCTCTTTTTGATAATTTAGATTTAGTAAGTTTTTCTACAAAAAAATCAAATACTTTCCTCTTTCAAGTTATTTCCTGAAATGTTATATTGATTTTGGGGAGTGAATTTTTTTTTGTAACATCAGTATGCTCTTATTGATATTCCAAAAAAATTTCATAGTGATACAATGAATAGTTCCAGAGAAAGAATTTTATATCTAGATATATGCGCCTCATTTTGAAAATCTTAAATGTGTAAGATGAGCTGAGATTTTGAATGGCTGTAATACGAAAACTATTTGAGATACAGCAAAATAATTTTGTATATATAGTTTTATCTACAAAGAAAGAGTTTACACTAATTAAAAAAAAACGGAGGTGGTAAGTGCCATGGTCTCGTTGAACTGACGTATAGACTAGAAAACAAATTTCTTGAAATTAAGTTTTAATTAAAGGGGCTTTAAAATTGTTATTTCAAAATTATTTAATTAAAATATTTTATGAATGTTATCAGAATAACAAATTAATATAAAAAATTTTAGTATTATAATTATATTGCTAAATAAAAATGGGTTTGTTTTAAAAAAAATTTCAAGATATGTGATTTTTCAAGATGGCCGACAAAAGTGAAAATTTTTACTATAAAGAGAAAAATAGCCATCAATATTATTCTTTATTATGATAAAACATGTTCTTACAATTATTTTCATATATAAAAAATTAAAATTGTAGAGGACCCTCTTTTTGATAATTTCGATTTAATAAAATAAGTTTTTCTACAAAAAAAATCAAATACTTGCCTCTTTCAAATTTTTTCCTGAAAATTTTTATTGATTTTGGGGAATTAAATATTTGTTTATAACATCAATATGCTTTTATTGATTTCCCAAAAAAATTTCCTAGAGATCCAATGAATAGTTCTGGAGAAATAATTTTTATCTCTAGATATATGCGACTGATTTTAAAAATCTCAAACGTGCAAGATGAGCTGAATTTCTGAAATTTCGAATGGCTGTAAAATAAAAACTATTTGAGATACAGCGAAAAAATTTCGGATATTTACTTTGATCTACAAGGAAAGCGTTTTCACCAAATTTTAAAAAACTCGGAGGGGGGTGGGTGTCATGGTCCCGTTGAATTGACATGGAATGACCCTATAATGAATTCAAGTAGAAAAAGTCCCACACATTTCTATCAAATTTAATAAATTTAAATATTTTTGACTTTTTAGTAATTTTTTCTGACAAATTACGAAAGTTGATTGTACGAAACGTAAAACGTTTTCAAAGTTAATTACGAAAAAATTGTGAAATTTAAAGCTCACCACACAGTTTCATAATTTTTTTTAAAGGATTTAACTATTTCTTTCAATTTCTAATGTTTCCATTCATTTATTTGCATTTATGGGTAGACTGATGGATGAGTTCATTAAATAAAATTCGTACGTATTAAAACTTTTAAGTAGCATTTGCTGGAAAGCCAATCCAAAGAGAACGAAGTCATCTTTTTTATACCTGATTTGCATATACAATTTTTTTTATTTATTTATCTTATATTACTGAATAAAAGAGTAATATATTTCCCCTTTGAAAAACTCAAGCGAAAAGTGCGCAAACCCCGCTTGTACGCAAGTAGGAACAAACTCTAGGAACGTACACTTGTACGCAAGTAGGACACTATTCCTCGATTTCCAAGTGCCATTCGTATACACAACTTTCGTATTAACGTGCACAAATATCATTTCGCATGTCAAACACAAATATGATGGTATCAAACAACGTGTTACTGCCTGGGTTAATAAACTGTACAATACTAGAACATGATTCATTTCAAAATGTCTGGTCATTTTTTAAAAGGTACATTGGGTAATGGCTATTTATATTGATTGGTTTCGAAAAATGTTTTTTTTATTACCTATTAATATTATTTTATTTATTTACATAAAAATGAAGTTTCACTTTAAAAATGTTTACGCAATTGTCGGTCTCCAAGCAATCCGACACAGTTATGATTTACAAAATAAATCAAATTAATTCTTGGGGAATAAAATTTCAAGACTAAACGAAGTAAAATCACACGATAGAGCAAGAGTTTTTGATACCAATTTAGAAACGAACATAATAGAGAGAATAACTTTAGATCCTACAAACTTAATATTTTTATTATCTATATCATGTTCGTTCTTCCTAATTCCAAGAAAATGGACCAGAAACATTTTGAAATTTCTTCGCCACATGCATTTTAATTAAATTAATCCAAAATAATTAAATTCGGTAACTTACCAAATTTCCACGAGATGCTTGGTTAATTAAATGTTGAAGACGAATTGTCACACTAGAGCTACACAATTATTGGCGGCTCGGAGTCGATCCCGTAAGAATCAGGAACACTGTCTCGTAATTTCGAACCATGGTCAGATGACGAGGTCTTTTCTTGAGCTGGCACCCGATATAAAAGCACGAGACAATTTTTTACCACGACGAATATTTAACCACGGCCAGTCAATTTTTCAAGGTAAAGTTTAGTAGCGAAGACGAAGAACGTCGAAATCACGCGTTCGATAGACTCTGAAGACGAAATTCGAACAAAACTCCTCCAATTACGAGTCCGGTACTGCAACGCCTCCGCATCATTGAGATGTTTTTACAGTTGGCTGTGGTTGCACTGACGCTGTACTACAGCTGCACAATGGATTTTTGGAGCCATTTCATGATCAATCCCGTATAAAAACTCCAGAGACAGAAGCAAACTGAGAGTCTTGTTCTTCACTCATGAACACAGAAGGTAGAAATGGCGAAGAATGAAGAAAGAATGAATGTGAAAGAAAAGAATATCCAGTTATTTTTCACCTGTTCTTTAAAATGAACATATATGTTCTTCAATTTTACGAAAACCATGTTCTTTTCTCTGACCTATTTTTTTTTTCTTAACCGCTAAAATTTGAGCGTTTTATATTTTTTCGAGAAGTGTCTTTCAATAATTTAGTTTTATAGGGCACGCTCGTTTTTTTAATAAAAACATATTGTTGATATTTCATAAAACTCAATTTTATTACTTGGTCATAACCCTTTATCGACGAGGAAATTGTTTGATATTTACTTTCTTTTTAAGGAACAGTTATATCCCGTTCAAGAGGTGTTATAATTTAGAGCAATAAAAATATGTTGAAACCCAAGTGATGTCCTACTTTTAAATGAAGTTAGATGAATCTCAAGTTAACGAAAGAAAAGCGTTAATGATGTAATTTGCAGCTTGGTAGCCGTGGGACTCGGTGTGAACCAGTAGCGGTGGCCTTTTAATCCTACGCACAAACTTATAAATAAGTTTGAATGGAACATAAAATTATGAAATGTGAAACTGTTGAAGAAATTTGAAAGATTTTTAAAAAATCAATCAGAATTTTTTTTATCAACAATCGATGTTGTCAATAAACTTCACATGTTTGATGTAGAAATATTTTATTTACATAACATATTTCTATTAGAAAACTTAGTTTCGTAAAAAACCTACTCTATGTTGTTCAGTATGGCTATTTGTCGGAGGCCTCCGTGCCCGAGTGGATAAAGGCGTCAGCTGGGAATCCAAGGGTCCCCGGTTCAAACCTTGCAATGGACTAGACTAAAGAATAGTAAAAAGTAGTGATATTGCGAACGGAGGGTTGCCAACTTCGCTACCAAAATACTAGAATGTCGTCCAGAACATCCACAAAAAAATAACGGCGTGTATACGGGATTGGTGCACGATAAATCTGATCGGGGTCCAAAGTCCCGACATCTATTGAAGGCGTGTTTGGGTGCCAGTTCAGGTGTTGTCCTCGTCATCTGACCATGGTTCAAAAATACGTGGGCTATTGCCGTTACCACAGTGGGCTATTGGCGACGGTTCGGGGCCTATCTCTAAGGAAAGACCCGGGAACGATACCTCGTATTTTTTAACCATGGTCAGATGACGAGGAAACATCTGAACTGGCACCCAACGTCTTCAATAGACGTCGGGACTTTGGACCCCGATCAGATTTAACGTGCACCAGTCCCGTATACACGCCATTAATTTTTTGTGGATGTTCTGGACGGAAACTTCCAGTTGCGGCTATTGGCAACCTTTTTCCTGAGCGATAAAAAACACCTGTTTTTCCTTCCCCCTCGTATTGAAAATAATTTATTTTGGAAGGAAAATTTTTGCACGGTCGAAATGCGGCCATTTTTGGACACACTAAATTGATCTTTTAAATGTATTTCCTTTTACGAGGGAATATGTAACAAAGTTGTAAATGCGTTTTTCGGGAGGTTTTATTGAATTTGTACATGTTTTTTTTTCTATATTATTTGCAGAATTTAATTTGGATTTAATTTAGGTGTAATTTCAGTGAAAAAAAATTAATCTTATAGAAGACTCTCAAAACGACTAAACGAAATGGGGTTAAGAGGCAAAAACGACTGCTCAGACAGTGGTGACCAGAAATTCCCCGGTGGGCACGGAGGCTGACTTTCGCCGACGGGGGTGCTAGTATCCTCGACATAAATTGTACATATAAAATTATTTTATCCTAAAAAATTACGATGTGGCTTTGTTTATACGTTATACGTAATTTTAGCAAATTTCATCAAAAATAGGAAAGAGTCGCCAACCAAAACATATCCAATAAATGAAGATAAACAAACTTCCACGCCCATCCACGTTCCGTACACGCTTTGCATTGTTACCACATTTTACACGCATTGGCGGCTAATTTCTTTTTGAACAAAAACAAATTTATGTAAATACATAGTTATATTTTTCAGGGAATAAAAGTGTTGGAATGGATAATCCTAAAAGAGTAATATATGGTGTTCAATCTGATGCTCCAAGTATTAGGGGTTTTTAAAGGTGTTTCACGTCAAAAAATTAATTATTAATCCAAATTGTAAATTATTAATCCAAATTGTAAATTATTAAACCAAATTGTAAATTATTAATCCAAATTGTAAAATGTTAATGCCGTTTGAGAATAAATATATATAATATTTTATGTTATTTATATGCATTGCGTGATGAATAGTAGTACTTTGTATAGGAATTATACACATAGTTAGTATTTCAGGATGACATTTTTTAAATTAGTCTTGTTCAAAATCAATAAGTATGATTTTTATATGTTTTGATATTTTAGTACTATCCCAACTACTTACTGCATAAACCTAAAGCATAGTCCAATTAATTATCCACAAAATATTTTTGTTGATATTTTTGTTATATTTTACTCTTATATAATAAATAACCAATAAAGTGCTTAAAAGGTTTTAAGGTACATTTTCTCACTTAAAGTCAGATTAATTTTTTATACTTCTGAGAACATAGTATAAATCTCAAAGATCTATGTCAGACAAACGTTTTATTTTGTCTTCAATTTTCATAAATGCAATTCAATATTTTACTTTATCGCTCTCTTGGGAAAAGTTATTTATTTATTTTACTATTTGATATGCATGAAACTTTCAAAGATTGCGTAAACTCATTTGTGTTACAAATGAAGGTTAACTCATTGTGTCCAAAGATGGCTGTCTTTCGACCTTGCGTACACTTTCTTTTCAATATCGTACGAGGGGGAAGGAAAAAGCGCATTGTTTTTCTTTTTTCAAAAAATATGGTAACCCGGCTCCCTTCGGCCGCAACTGGCTCATTCCCGTTCTGGACGACTTTTCTAGTATTTTGTAGCGAAGCTGGCAACCTTCCGATCACAAGATCACTACTTTTTACTTTTCTTTGTCAAGTCCATCGTCTGGCATCGAAACGAGAACCTCAGTATTCCCAGCTGACGCCTTTAACCGCTCGACCACTGAGGCCTTAAAGTTTTATTAGGAAATTACATTTTTGCAAGCAGGAACAATGCAAGAGAAACAACAAAGTTTTGAACAAATTTAACTTGCTTAATAAACAAGATGGAAATCGTATAAGTAAAAAACAAGTTTAATTTTTAATTAATTTTTTTTCTTTCAAATTTTAAGATGCGGAAATATCAGTCATCGAACGCATCTTATGTAATTAACCAATTAATTTTATTTTCAAAAATTTATTCCCAAGTTATTTAATTCCCCAAGTTATTTTAATTCCAAACTGTGGTTTTAACATGAAATGTAAGTATATTGTTCATATTTTTTTATAAATACACCTCGTAACTGACAGCTACCATTTTAAATATTAAAAAAATGCATAATAATTCAACGAAATATTTTTCAAAAGATGCAAATTCTTTAGTAATTGTTTATAGTGCTTGGCTAATAGGATTATATCTTCTTCTCTGTGATATCCTTATATCTTGTATTTCACTTCGTTATATGAACGATTTAATTATTCTGCATTTATACCAGAAACATCCTTATTCAACTTCAAAGTGTTCTTTATTTTTACTTTCATGGAATTCAAATGGACATGATTAATTGGGGTAATGAATAACAATAAAATCGAGCAGTTGGCGAGTTTAATACATTGGGTTATTGGTTGATTTGTAAGGTAATTTTTTTGTAAAAAAGTTTTAGGAAGACGTTTTATTTTAAAATAAAGTGTTGTAGAGGAGAATTTTATTTCTTGAATCATACGAGGACAACCAATTTTATTATGTAATCAATTATAAAGAAAATATGGATATTTTCTGCACACCAAGGAATTAATGTTTTTTTTTGGAATATACCGTTATACCTTTGGGTTATTGGTAGATTTTTAAGGTAATTTTACAGGTACTTTTTACAGGTTATCTGAATAATATGAATTAATACTCGCTTTTAATTACTAATTTGGTTCTTAGTAAATAATAAATTATTGAAATTGTACAACATTTCAATATTTTACATTTCAATTAACGTTAATTTAACAAATATTTTGTGTTTGTCTCAGATAACAAGTACCTCTAAGTGAAAATGTACAGGGAAATTTTAATTCCTATTGAATTGTGAGATTTGACGAATTTCCTCAAAAGTTATTTAAGGTTCATTTTTGCGTTACTCAGCAATAAAAGGCAGCGTGTTATTCACATAAAATAATTCGATAATAAAAAAAACCTTGGAATTTATAATTATCTTAGAATTTTTTAATAAAATTGATTAAATATATCGTAAAATCTAGTGAAATTTTAAAAAATACTCCCCTTGTGTATATACAATATAAATTTCGAAAGATCCCCGGCTTTTCTAATTCCAAACTACCAAACCTCAACATTTGGCAAGTTTTTTCATGTTCTTTGTGAACCAGAATGTTACTTCAGCTGTCGATTATTCATTAGTATTTCAAAAGATCGGCTCAAATTGAAAATGGAAAACGATTTTTCGCTGAACTTAGCATAACAAGTGTAAAGGCGCACAATTCATAAACAAGGTTAGTGATTGGCGAAAGAGATCTACAGAAAAAACAGCCAATTTCCAAAGTCTTCTTTTGATGGCGTATTTTTATTTTTTTAGGTTATTTTTGCAAACGCCGCATGAATTATCAACTCAATCTCATCTTTACTGTTTAATTTTTCAAGCGATTTTTTTTTACTTTTTGGATTTGTAATTTTTATATTTTAAATGAAATTAGAGGATAACGAGGAGTGATTAAGTGATTCAGATATGTTTCATAAAAAATATAATGGGCAGTATTGAACAACTTTAAAATTATCCTGTATTTACATCTGCAATTTTTTTTTTAAGAAGCGTTTTTTTCACGCGGTTTGTATCCACCAATCTCAATGTCATCTGCAAAAGCTCGCGCTAATTTATCATGTCCCGTGTTGGAGAACAAGGTTATTTATGTTTAGGGCTATTTATGTTTTAAATCAATAAACGTAAAATTTTAAATAATATTTTTTCGATTTTTATTTCACAGTGTGTCCGGCAGATCTTGTTTGTCACATTTCGTTCACTTGATAAACGTTTTCAAAATAATAAAGAAAAGATATTTCACGGAATGGCAAAGTTGGTTAGTTGTGTCAACGTCGCACTAAAGCTGCATATCGTGCTGTTGGCGATGGTTCAGAGTTTAACCCAAAGGAAAGGCCCAGGAATATTCATTTGAGCCATAGTCAGATAATATCCGAGCTGGCATCACTAAACTCTAACTGTAACTGCTGGAAGGCTCAAACCTTGTTTCCTCTATGGGCGCGTTGAAGCAAATTGAAAGGAGCCATGCTGTGTCCCAATTTTTTTAAAAGTGATTTAGTGGTGTTTTTATTACCATAGCATTGTAGAAATATTAAATGTATATAAATATTATATTTTCTTTCTTCTTATAGAATTAATTTTTATATTGCCAAAAAAATGTTTTTGCTCTTGCTTTTTATATACTTCGACTTTGACTTGCAAATGACTTCCTATTTTAATAGCAGATTGCAATTAAAAAGGGTTTAAAAAGAAAATAGAAAAAAACTCAGCCAAAAGTAATACACGTCGGCTTATTATAACATGAAAAATATACAAAATATTGCTGTAGCAAAAAAAGTGGGGCACATCATAGCTGCCTCCACATCGGCTTCAAGTCAACAAAATGTTTTGCCCAATCCAGAAGTTACAGTTAGAGATCAGTGGTTGGCATCCGGCGTAACCTAAATAGGCGTGGAGCACATTGGACCACAACCATATTCAAAGTGCACCCACAAAATTCTTACTTAAAGTATTAGAGTGGTAAACACGTGACCTTCTAATGTTCTTCAACATTAGGCGCTAAAACTGACCCGGTTACAATCTGACCTTACTTTTACTTCAGGCCAGATTGGGTAAAATATCGCCCATTTTAATACAGTTGTGAAGTTGTTTGTAAATGGGTCTAAATTTTATATTTGTAGACATTTTGACGTTACTATACATATAACTTATAATTAAAATAAATTTGCATATAACAAGATACCTGCTGATACCAACAAACTCCTCCTTGGATAGATGTAAAATTGAACAACAACAATCTTTTTGATTGATACCCTTTTCTAACAGACTTACTCGATTTAAAATCCACAACAATTAACCTTCCGACACTGTTTTTGTACAAAAATCGGTTAACTTTCCAGTAGTTCATCAGTTTTGCAATGTTCCAGTTTCATCATAATACTTTCAATTAAATCTCTAATAAAATGAAATGTTAAGCACACATGTCTCGTTTTACCGAAGATTTAACAGCTTTATAATAACAGAAAAGTTAGTATATTTAGAGTATTTTAACTCTTTAAATAGATTATATATCCAAATCAAATTATTAGTAGCGTCTGCTATAGCAAAAATTCCAACTTCACATATTGACATTTCTATAAAGACTTTTGTTTGTCCGCTTTCCAAACTAGTTCCATTCCCAGAATATTTACCAATATAAAAAAATAAACGCTAATTAGCAGTTATGCTAATTCGCACCTGACTTTTTTGAGTTGCTACACAAACAATTTATAGCTTGATAATAGCAACATGTAATTTGCTTAATTAAACCAGAGTATTTTACTTTAACGATTATACTTAAAATAAATGTACGATATTTGTATTGAGGATGCAGCTTTTCATAAAAAAAATTTCAAATTGAACTGGGTGAATGAAATATATAATTATATTAAGAGCTTATTTTTAACAAATAAAACTGAAAAAAAATATGTGGCTGTGTCGTTGAACGTCCAGAAGAACGTTTACATGAAACGTCATTTCATCAGATTACTGAAGCATGAAAAATTCTGCAACAGAAATCTCGCTAGCAGAAAGAACGCAAGCTGTTCTGCCTGGGCTCAGTGGACTCCCATAAACACTCCGTACATGCTTACCTTTATATCAAGATGTTACATAATTTCATAATTTTACATAATTTAATAATTCATAATTTTAAGCAATTTACTCATTTCGCATAATTTTCTATCGAACAAGAAAATAATTAATGATGCCGTGCTATTTTTCACGGAGTTATAAGTGTCAGAATGAATATTCCTTGCAAGAGTAACGTTGTGTTTCTATCCTAATACCACATGTAGCGGATTTTTAAAATATTATAAGTCAAATCTTATTTTTTTTCTTATAAAAAATAATCATTTTATTTAAATAAAAACCTAATTTAAATGTAGTTAATGAAATATTAAAAAAAATTCTAGGTAAGGCTCCCCCTTTATGCATACGTGTTAAATTTAAAAAAATTGCTTAATCGAATTTCCTCAACTCGTTATTTCACTTTACAGCAAGAAGACCAAATGACCAAATGACGAAAAATCAAAAATCTCCTTTCATTCAAATAGGAGCCACATCAAGGTTAGAAACTCTTGAGTGTGAAGCGAAAACGAAAAGTCAAATGAAAGACAAAACAACATTCAACTATCCCATGAAGTCAGCAACATTAACGTTCGAAACGAACTCTAAACAAATTCTCAGTTGTACTTTTTCTCATACACGTGGTCCCCAATTAGGCAGGGTATGGAACAAACTTCTTTGTTTGGGGCTTTGCTTTCTGTGTTTAAAATTTCAGACGATATTCTTGGATGTGCAGATGTTTCATGGTGATTAAACGAAACACGATATGCATTAGGACCCGAATTTTCAACTTCCACATGCTAATTTTAATTTGCGGATAAAGTATTTTTATGTTGACTAAGTCAGCCAAAATAATATCAGTCAAAATAATATCCTACGTGAAAATAAAAATGAGCAGTCGCAAATTTGAAATGGACAATCGTGAAATTCAACAAATTGGAATTACAAAAGGGGAAAAAATTGATTAGGGAAATACGTGCATTGGTGTCTATAATGTCCTATCGAACGAACACATTTATGTAGATATTGATATTTATTATAGATATTGTTGGAATAGACCGCCCTTAGGGGTGTGCGATGCATGTAACCGCACCGGGCTCGATGCTTTTTAGTAAACCCTAATCAAATAAGTGCTAAAAAGATTAATATCCTCAATCGTCACCGGCGTGTATACGGGACTGGTGCACGTTAAATCTGATCTGGGTTCAATGTATGCCTATTGAGGTTGCATAGGGTGCCAGCTTAGGTATTGTTCTAGCATTCCACTCCACGACCAAGATGAGGACATCTGAAGCACAACATATTTTATATACACTAGCCTCTAATAGCGAGGCTATGGCCAAAAGATAAACGGTTTGGTTCGCGCTCTCCAGCAAATTTAATGCTAATGAACTAAATAAGCAATCAGTTGTTTTTCGTTCTCAAAAAAAAAATCTACTTAAAAGGGTTAATGAATGTACCAAGAGCTTTTTATGACGTTGCGACTGCAAATTGCTGATGTTATCTAGTTCGACCCAGCAGATTCATTAAAATGTATGATCTTAGTTTATTTATATCTATAGTGAAAGGAGTTTTCATTTCTTTATAATCCTGTGACACTGCCTTAAGGTTAAAATGCTGGAATCTCTTGTTTGTGAACAACATAATTCTTACTTAAGATATGTGATCTTCTATTGATATTTAACATTAGTCTTTAAACTCATTTGGTTTCGTTTCGACCTTACTTCAGACGGAAAGTCGTTCTTTTTTAATACAGTTGTGAATGTCAAGGAACATTTTATTAATATATGTTCCTTGAGATTTTGACGTTACAATTAAATTAGTATGTAAATAGTCTTTAAAATCACACACAAGATATTTAAATTTTAAACAATGCGCGAAATGCGTTATAAATCAGCGCTTCTTTAATGTGGTTGAAAATTACAAAACGTTCAAGTTGGTAGCTATGATAGTTCATTACCGAGATCCACATTGTGAAAACTATCGCTAAGTTGGCGTAAGTAGAATTCCCTAAATCAGCGGACCCCTGATGGTAAATAGGACTAGCGGTTCCCGACACGGAGGATCCCGATTACCATTAAGCCACTTGGTCCCTAGTTAAAACTAAAATAGGTCCCGGGACCCCTTTCTTCATATATGTTCATGGAATTCCCTCCACTTACTGGGAAAGTATGCGTTTAACTTTTAATGGAATATAACAGCAAAAGTAAGAAACATTCTAAAATTAAGTTTATAATTTCTTATAATTTTACAAACAAATTTACTCGACAAATACATAGAAAAGATATCACCAATCAGCTCGTAAATAATTTGTGACCGCGTGGTCCTTCCATTGGTCCGCAGACCACCTTTTGGAAACCACTGCATTAAACACTATTTTAACAAGACTTCTTTTAAGCTAGGATTAGCATTTCCGTCTTATTAAGAAATGAATTCAGGTTGAAAGCATTTAAATATTAATTTAATGAGGAGCTGAATTTTCGTAACCGGCCAAGCCGGGGATTACTTGCTCTCTGATTAGAGTGAAACAGTTTACAAGATTAACATTTTGCGGAAGGATACATTTGGTTATATTCTAATAAAATGAAAAGGGTGGATGACGGTTCCATTTGGGAAGAGTTCCTTTGCAGGGAATTATATCTGTTACACTATTAAATTTGTTTTAGGAACGGGTACATGCAACGTGGCACTTTTGCTTGTCTTGTCATTAACCATTTGAACTTGGAGTACGTTTCATATTCTTTATGAAATAGTTGCATTTCGTTCTTTTTAAAGAGGTATTCTTTAGCACATTTTTTTACATTTAGGGCGGATAATTATAAAAACAAAAAGTTATGCGTGACGCTGAATATTTATCTCAATATACAAACAAATTTAGTGGTATATACGGTTTATCAAATGCATAATGAACAGGAGCAGTGAGGAATTTTGAATTGCAGAAAGTTTTAGATCAATATACTCAGTGCTTCTAGATGTCAAAAATAGTTTCTATTTAAGTTTGCGAGAGAATAACATTTTAAACTCAAGAAAGTTGTTCCCTAATTTGGAAGAACAGATAAAATATAAATCGTCCTTATTTTGGTGACTTAATGGCGACACTCTAGTGCAAATTGTTAATAAAATGTACCCAAGCGATATACTTTTTATCAAATAAAAAAAGCCAACGAAAGAAAAGCATTTTTTATGTTAAAGATGTGATGTTTTTTTTAAAGTTTACGTTCAATTTAAGGAGCAAAATTATGTTATTTTGGTAACATAGTCGCCAAGAAAGTCCGAATGGTTATACCCACTTTAAGAGAACTCTGATGGGATTTATTTCAAAAATCAGCTGTCACCCTAGTAGCAATTCATCATTGGCCAATGAATGGCTTTTTATCGATTACGGCTGAAACGGGGAGATGCCGATCATCGTTTTTCCATCCAAAACTGTTCTTTTCATCGGCGATTGATGCGAGTCGGACCGATCATCGGCATTCGATGAGTTACGTTGAAATTCGACGAGAATACGATGAATAAGAATTCCTTTCGCCGATGAGTATCGCATGAAAATAGATGAATATTAATCGGCAACTGATCTTAATATATATTACCGATCAATTTACGATAGCGGAACGTTGAAAAACCGATAGTATTAGATGACAAATTGAATGTTTAAACATTCAATTTTCTTATTTTCTAACATTAGAATGAAATTTATTTTAAAGGAGTTTCAAAACCAATTTTTACCAAGCTACTTTATAAAAGCAGGTAAAAGGTACCACTTTTGTCAGTGGCGGCCCGTGGTCGAAAATGTTAGTGCAGCCGACATCATTACCCCCCCCCCTCCCCCATTTTTTTCCAAAACCATACATGAACGGAAATTATTTATTATTCACTACTCAAATCAAAGTCTCCTTTCTTTTTACGAAATGAAAACATGCGAAAAAAATAGAAAACACTTACTTATTTTTTGAAAATTAAAGCAATCCTGCTTTATTTTAAACATGCGAATCGGTCAATTTAATTATTAACTTACATAACGAAACAACAGCGACCATGTCCTGAAACAACAGCACACAGTAAATGTATCACGAAAACCATTTCCGTTTGGAGATATTCTCGTAAGTTCTCGTTTCATCCCACGAGCCAATCAGCATACCGAACCTCAAGTGCAGGTAAAACAAGAAAATTCATTTCGGCTGTACCTTCTTACAAATGCAGTGCATTTACATGGGGGAATCTCCATACTACGTAGAGGTTGCCATGGCACCGATGCAGACGATTTTGAATTTCACCTTTTTAGATGCAATTTTGATTGAATGCAGTTTTTTCCCCTCCTGAATTGTGCATTACGGTAACAGGCTTGCTATTTATCGGAGATTTTGTTTACTACCGTAGAAATTTCATTTTCAATTCTAATCTTCATTTAAGAAAATTAGTAAAATATCCGATTTTAGTTTTAAAATACGCTAATGAATTTAGGTGCAGCCCGGCTGTACTTGTTGTAGTGGGCTAGCCGTCACCAGGGAACGACTTGCAAAGTTAGGGGCCCAGGGCAAAAGAATATTTGGGTTGCGGGCAACTAAAAAAATGCTAGCAACAAAAAAGTTCCTTGCAACAGAGAAGCTGGTTGCAACTAAAAAGCTGCTTGTAACTAAGTTGAATGCAGTTGTTTTTCGTGCTTTTTTAAACGTTTGAAAGTTCATTGGGAAATATCTTCAGACACGTAAGCTTAAGATAATTCTTAAGAATAAGACAATTTATATTTTCAAATCAGCTACGCAAGGAAGGTTCTCGCATTTAATTAGATAATCAAGCGCTCTGCAGGACAAAAACCACCGTTCCTTTAATAACGCAGTTTGCAACTATTTAAAAGTTAAAAGGACATATGTCCTTTTAACCTTTCGTCAACTCGAGTTTTGGTTGAATAACTGCAACGTTTACAAGTTGCTTGAAACTAAAAGTACTCAGTTAACTCGGTAGTTACTACTGAGAATTTGGCACAGATTGCTACTGGGAAGTTGCGCTATTCCTCACTTACAACTTAAGAGTTGCTAGCAACTGAAGAGTTGATGGCAACTAAACAGTTGCTTTTAACTGAAAAGTTGACTAGAGCTGCAAAAGTACAAATAAAAAGCTACTTACAAGTTAATGGAGTTGTTTTTCTTGTTTTTTAAACATTTAAAATTTTATTTGATTTGTTAATTGATTAGATTTGAACTTAAGAGACTTTAGAACTTAAGTAAGTCAGTAACTTACTTCCTTTTCTTAAGTTTATTAACGACGGTTCGGAATTTAACAATTATTTGAAAAACATTAAAAAAAAAGAGGGGAAGCGAGGGATATAAAAAAATAAAAGAAAAACATCCCATTTTTACAAAACGTAAATTGTTTTACAAAGTTTCAAGCTTAATTTGACGGCAAGCAGCGGCGAATTTAGATTTGGCAGCCCTGTAAGCAAGGACATCAGTTTTCTTGTAGTTGCCGCAGTGTAATCGCACCTTAAAAGTCGCAAGCAACTCACAAGTTGCGGGCAACTAAAAAATTGCTAGCAACAAAAAAGTTCCTTGCAACAGAGAAGCTGGTTGCAACTAAAAAGCTGCTTGTAACAAAGTTGAATGCAGTTGTATTTCGTGCTTTTTTAAACGTTTGAAAGTTCATTGGGAAATATCTTCAGACACGTAAGCTTAAGATAATTCTTAAGAATAAGACAATTTATATTTTCAAATCAGCTACGCAGTGAAGAATCTCGTATTTAATTAGATAATCAAGGGCTCTGCAGGAAAAAACAATTCCTTTAAAAATGCAGTTTGCAACTATTTAAAAGTTAAAAGGTCATATGTCGTTTTAACCTTTCGTCAACTCGAGTGTTGGTTGAATAACTGCAACGTTTACAAGTTGCTTGCAACTAAAAGTACTCAGTTAACTCGGTAGTTACTACTGAGAATTTGGCACAGATTGCTACTGGGAAGTTGCGCTATTCCTAACTTACAACTTAAGAGTCGCTAGCAACTGAAGAGTTGATGGCAACTAAACAGTTGTTTTTAACTGAAAAGTTGATTAGAACTGCAAAAGTACAATTTAAAAGCTACTTACAAGTTTATGGAGTTGTTTTTCCTGGTTTTTAATAATTTAAAATGTTATTTGATTTGTTAATTGATTAGATTTGTACTTAAGAGACTTTAGAACTTAAGTAAGTCAGTAACTTACTTCCTTTTCTTAAGTTTATTAACGACGGTTCGGAATTTAATAATTATTTGAAAAACATTATAAAAAAAGAGGGGAAGCGAGGGATATCAAAAAATAAAAGAAAAACATCCCATTTTTACAAAACGTAAATTGTTTTATAAAGTTTGAAGCTTAATATGACGGCGAGCATCGGCGAATTTAGAATTGGCAGCCCTGTAAGCAAGGAAAACAGTTTTCTTGTAGTTGCCGCAGTGTAATCGCACCTTAAAAGTCGCAAGCAACTCACAAGTTGCGGGCAACTAAAGAAATTCTAACAACTAAAAAATTGCTAGCAACAAAAAAGTTCCTTGCAACAGAGAAACTGGTTGCAACTAAAAAGCTGTTTGTAACTAAGTTGAATGCAGTTGTTTTTCGTGCTTTTTTAAACGTTTGAATGTTCATTGAGAAATATCTTCAGATACATGAGCTTAAGATAATTCTTAAGTATGAGACAATTTAAATTTTCAAATAAGCTACGCAGTGAAGGTTCTCGCATTTAATTAGATAATCCAGCGCTCTGCAGGACAAAAACCACCGTTCCTTTAATAACGCAGTTTGCAACTATTTAAAAGTTAAAAGGACATATGTCCTTTTCACCTTTCGTCAACTCGAGTGTTGGTTGAATAACTGCAACGTTTATAAGTTGCTTGCAACTAAAAGTACTCAGTTAACTCGGTAGTTACTACTGAAAATTTGGCACAGATTGCTACTGGGAAGTTGCGCTATTCCTAACTTACAACTTAAGAGTCGCTAGCAACTGAAGAGTTGCTGGCAACTAAACAGTTGCTTTTAACTGAAAAGTTGACTAGAACTGCAAAAGTACAATTAAAAAGCTACTTACAAGTTTATGGAGTGGTTTTTCCTGTTTTTTAAACATTTAAAATTTTATTTGATTTGTTAATTGATTAGATTTGTACTTAAGAGACTTTAGAACTTAAGTAAGTCAGTAACTTACTTCCTTTTCTTAAGTTTATTAACGACGGCTCGGAATTTAATAATTATTTGAAAAACATTAAAAAAAAGAGGGAAAGCGAGGGATATAAAAAAATAAAAGAAAAACATCCCATTTTTACAAAACGTAAATTGTTTTACAAAGTTTGAAGCTTAATTTGACGGCGAGCATCGGCGAATTTAGAATTGGCAGCCCTGCCCTGTAAGCAAGGAAATCAGTTTTCCTGTAGTTGCCGCAGTGTAATCGCACCTTAAAAGTCGCAAGCAACTCACAAGTTACGGGCAACTAAAAAAATTGCTATTTCCTTGCAACAGAGAAGCTGGTTGCAACTAAAAAGCTGCTTGTAACTAAGTTGAATGCAGTTGTTTTTCGTGCTTTTTTTAAACGTTTGAAAGTTCATTGGGAAATATCTTCATATACGTAAGCTTAAGATAATTCTTAAGAATAAGACAATTTATATTTTCAAATCAGCTACGCAGTGAAGGTTCTCGCATTTAATTAGATAATCAAGGGCTCTGCAGGACAAAAACAACAATTCCTTTAATAACGCAGTTTGCAACTATTAAAAAGTTAAAAGGACATATGTCCTTTTAACCTTTCGTCAACTCGAGTGTTGGTTGAATAACTGCAACGTTCACAAGTTGCTTGCAACTAAAAGTACTCAGTTAACTCGGTAGTTACTACTGAGAATTTGGCACAGATTGCTACTGGGAAGTTGCGCTATTCCTAACTTACAACTTAAGAGTCGCTAGCAACTGAACATTTGATGGCAACTAAACAGTTGCTTTTAACTGAAAAGTTGACTAGAACTGCAAAAGTACAATTAAAAAGCTACTTACAAGTTTATGGAGTGGTTTTTCCTGTTTTTTAAACATTTAAAATTTTATTTGATTTGTTAATTGATTAGATTTGTACTTAAGAGACTTTAGAACTTAAGTAAGTCAGTAACTTACTTCCTTTTCTTAAGTTTATTAACGACGGTTCGGAATTTAACAATTATTTGAAAAACATTGAAAAAAAGAGGGGAAGCCAGGGATATAAAAAAATAAAAGAAAAACATCCCATTTTTACAAAACGTAAATTGTTTTACAAAGTTTCAAGCTTAATTTGACGGCAAGCAGCGGCGAATTTAGATTTGGCAGCCCTGTAAGCAAGGACATCAGTTTTCTTGTAGTTGCCGCAGTGTAATCGCACCTTAAAAGTCGCAAGCAACTCACAAGTTGCGGGCAACTAAAAAATTGCTAGCAACAAAAAAGTTCCTTGCAACAGAGAAGCTGGTTGCAACTAAAAAGCTGCTTGTAACAAAGTTGAATGCAGTTGTATTTCGTGCTTTTTTAAACGTTTGAAAGTTCATTGGGAAATATCTTCAGACACGTAAGCTTAAGATAATTCTTAAGAATAAGACAATTTATATTTTCAAATCAGCTACGCAGTGAAGAATCTCGTATTTAATTAGATAATCAAGGGCTCTGCAGGAAAAAACAATTCCTTTAAAAATGCAGTTTGCAACTATTTAAAAGTTAAAAGGTCATATGTCGTTTTAACCTTTCGTCAACTCGAGTGTTGGTTGAATAACTGCAACGTTTACAAGTTGCTTGCAACTAAAAGTACTCAGTTAACTCGGTAGTTACTACTGAGAATTTGGCACAGATTGCTACTGGGAAGTTGCGCTATTCCTAACTTACAACTTAAGAGTCGCTAGCAACTGAAGAGTTGATGGCAACTAAACAGTTGTTTTTAACTGAAAAGTTGATTAGAACTGCAAAAGTACAATTTAAAAGCTACTTACAAGTTTATGGAGTTGTTTTTCCTGGTTTTTAATAATTTAAAATGTTATTTGATTTGTTAATTGATTAGATTTGTACTTAAGAGACTTTAGAACTTAAGTAAGTCAGTAACTTACTTCCTTTTCTTAAGTTTATTAACGACGGTTCGGAATTTAATAATTATTTGAAAAACATTATAAAAAAAGAGGGGAAGCGAGGGATATCAAAAAATAAAAGAAAAACATCCCATTTTTACAAAACGTAAATTGTTTTATAAAGTTTGAAGCTTAATATGACGGCGAGCATCGGCGAATTTAGAATTGGCAGCCCTGTAAGCAAGGAAAACAGTTTTCTTGTAGTTGCCGCAGTGTAATCGCACCTTAAAAGTCGCAAGCAACTCACAAGTTGCGGGCAACTAAAGAAATTCTAACAACTAAAAAATTGCTAGCAACAAAAAAGTTCCTTGCAACAGAGAAACTGGTTGCAACTAAAAAGCTGTTTGTAACTAAGTTGAATGCAGTTGTTTTTCGTGCTTTTTTAAACGTTTGAATGTTCATTGAGAAATATCTTCAGATACATGAGCTTAAGATAATTCTTAAGTATGAGACAATTTAAATTTTCAAATAAGCTACGCAGTGAAGGTTCTCGCATTTAATTAGATAATCCAGCGCTCTGCAGGACAAAAACCACCGTTCCTTTAATAACGCAGTTTGCAACTATTTAAAAGTTAAAAGGACATATGTCCTTTTAACCTTTCGTCAACTCGAGTTTTGGTTGAATAACTGCAACGTTTACAAGTTGCTTGAAACTAAAAGTACTCAGTTAACTCGGTAGTTACTACTGAGAATTTGGCACAGATTGCTACTGGGAAGTTGCGCTATTCCTCACTTACAACTTAAGAGTCGCTAGCAACTGAAGAGTTGATGGCAACTAAACAGTTGCTTTTAACTAAAAAGTTGACTAGAACTGCAAAAGTACAATTAAAAAGCTACTTACAAGTTTATGGAGTTGTTTTTCCTGTTTTTTAAACATTTAAAATTTTATTTGATTTGTTAATTGATTAGATTTGTACTTAAGAGACTTTAGAACTTAAGTAAGTCAGTAACTTACTGCCTTTTCTTAAGTTTATTAACGACGGTTCGGAATTTAACAATTATTTGAAAAACATTAAAAAAAAGAGGGGAAGCGAGGGATATCAAAAAATAAAAGAAAAACATCCCATTTTTACAAATCGTAAATTGTTTTACAAAGTTTGAAGCTTAATTTGACGGCAAGCAGCGGCGAATTTAGAATTGGCAGCCCTGTAAGCAAGGAAATCAGTTTTCTTGTAGTTGCCGCAGTGTAATCGCACCTTAAAAGTCGCAAGCAACTCACAAGTTGCGGGCAACTAAAAAATTGCTAGCAACAAAAAATTGCTAGCAACAAAAAAGTTCCTTGCAACAGAGAAGCTGGTTGCAACTAAAAAGCTGCTTGTAACTAAGTTGAATGCAGTTGTTTTTCGTGCTTTTTTTAAACGTTTGAAAGTTCATTGGGAAATATCTTCATATACGTAAGCTTAAGATAATTCTTAAGAATAAGACAATTTATATTTTCAAATCAGCTACGCAGTGAAGGTTCTCGCATTTAATTAGATAATCAAGGGCTCTGCAGGACAAAAACAACAATTCCTTTAATAACGCAGTTTGCAACTATTAAAAAGTTAAAAGGACATATGTCCTTTTAACCTTTCGTCAACTCGAGTGTTGGTTGAATAACTGCAACGTTCACAAGTTGCTTGCAACTAAAAGTACTCAGTTAACTCGGTAGTTACTACTGAGAATTTGGCACAGATTGCTACTGGGAAGTTGCGCTATTCCTAACTTACAACTTAAGAGTCGCTAGCAACTGAACATTTGATGGCAACTAAACAGTTGCTTTTAACTGAAAAGTTGACTAGAACTGCAAAAGTACAATTAAAAAGCTACTTACAAGTTTATGGAGTGGTTTTTCCTGTTTTTTAAACATTTAAAATTTTATTTGATTTGTTAATTGATTAGATTTGTACTTAAGAGACTTTAGAACTTAAGTAAGTCAGTAACTTACTTCCTTTTCTTAAGTTTATTAACGACGGTTCGGAATTTAACAATTATTTGAAAAACATTGAAAAAAAGAGGGGAAGCCAGGGATATAAAAAAATAAAAGAAAAACATCCCATTTTTACAAAACGTAAATTGTTTTACAAAGTTTCAAGCTTAATTTGACGGCAAGCAGCGGCGAATTTAGATTTGGCAGCCCTGTAAGCAAGGACATCAGTTTTCTTGTAGTTGCCGCAGTGTAATCGCACCTTAAAAGTCGCAAGCAACTCACAAGTTGCGGGCAACTAAAAAATTGCTAGCAACAAAAAAGTTCCTTGCAACAGAGAAGCTGGTTGCAACTAAAAAGCTGCTTGTAACAAAGTTGAATGCAGTTGTATTTCGTGCTTTTTTAAACGTTTGAAAGTTCATTGGGAAATATCTTCAGACACGTAAGCTTAAGATAATTCTTAAGAATAAGACAATTTATATTTTCAAATCAGCTACGCAGTGAAGAATCTCGTATTTAATTAGATAATCAAGGGCTCTGCAGGAAAAAACAATTCCTTTAAAAATGCAGTTTGCAACTATTTAAAAGTTAAAAGGTCATATGTCGTTTTAACCTTTCGTCAACTCGAGTGTTGGTTGAATAACTGCAACGTTTACAAGTTGCTTGCAACTAAAAGTACTCAGTTAACTCGGTAGTTACTACTGAGAATTTGGCACAGATTGCTACTGGGAAGTTGCGCTATTCCTAACTTACAACTTAAGAGTCGCTAGCAACTGAAGAGTTGATGGCAACTAAACAGTTGTTTTTAACTGAAAAGTTGATTAGAACTGCAAAAGTACAATTTAAAAGCTACTTACAAGTTTATGGAGTTGTTTTTCCTGGTTTTTAATAATTTAAAATGTTATTTGATTTGTTAATTGATTAGATTTGTACTTAAGAGACTTTAGAACTTAAGTAAGTCAGTAACTTACTTCCTTTTCTTAAGTTTATTAACGACGGTTCGGAATTTAATAATTATTTGAAAAACATTATAAAAAAAGAGGGGAAGCGAGGGATATCAAAAAATAAAAGAAAAACATCCCATTTTTACAAAACGTAAATTGTTTTATAAAGTTTGAAGCTTAATATGACGGCGAGCATCGGCGAATTTAGAATTGGCAGCCCTGTAAGCAAGGAAAACAGTTTTCTTGTAGTTGCCGCAGTGTAATCGCACCTTAAAAGTCGCAAGCAACTCACAAGTTGCGGGCAACTAAAGAAATTCTAACAACTAAAAAATTGCTAGCAACAAAAAAGTTCCTTGCAACAGAGAAACTGGTTGCAACTAAAAAGCTGTTTGTAACTAAGTTGAATGCAGTTGTTTTTCGTGCTTTTTTAAACGTTTGAATGTTCATTGAGAAATATCTTCAGATACATGAGCTTAAGATAATTCTTAAGTATGAGACAATTTAAATTTTCAAATAAGCTACGCAGTGAAGGTTCTCGCATTTAATTAGATAATCCAGCGCTCTGCAGGACAAAAACCACCGTTCCTTTAATAACGCAGTTTGCAACTATTTAAAAGTTAAAAGGACATATGTCCTTTTAACCTTTCGTCAACTCGAGTTTTGGTTGAATAACTGCAACGTTTACAAGTTGCTTGAAACTAAAAGTACTCAGTTAACTCGGTAGTTACTACTGAGAATTTGGCACAGATTGCTACTGGGAAGTTGCGCTATTCCTCACTTACAACTTAAGAGTCGCTAGCAACTGAAGAGTTGATGGCAACTAAACAGTTGCTTTTAACTAAAAAGTTGACTAGAACTGCAAAAGTACAATTAAAAAGCTACTTACAAGTTTATGGAGTTGTTTTTCCTGTTTTTTAAACATTTAAAATTTTATTTGATTTGTTAATTGATTAGATTTGTACTTAAGAGACTTTAGAACTTAAGTAAGTCAGTAACTTACTGCCTTTTCTTAAGTTTATTAACGACGGTTCGGAATTTAACAATTATTTGAAAAACATTAAAAAAAAGAGGGGAAGCGAGGGATATCAAAAAATAAAAGAAAAACATCCCATTTTTACAAATCGTAAATTGTTTTACAAAGTTTGAAGCTTAATTTGACGGCAAGCAGCGGCGAATTTAGAATTGGCAGCCCTGTAAGCAAGGAAATCAGTTTTCTTGTAGTTGCCGCAGTGTAATCGCACCTTAAAAGTCGCAAGCAACTCACAAGTTGCGGGCAACTAAAAAATTGCTAGCAACAAAAAAGTTCCTTGCAACAGAGAAGCTGGTTGCAACTAAAAAGCTGCTTGTAACTAAGTTGAATGCAGTTGTTTTTCGTGCTTTTTTAAACGTTTGAAAGTTCATTGGGAAATATCTTCAGATACGTAAGCTTAAGATAATTCTTAAGAATAAGACAATTTATATTTTCAAATCAGCTACGCAGTGAAGATTCTCGCATTTAATTAGATAATCAAGGGCTCTGCAGGAAAAAAAACAATTCCTTTAATAATGCAGTTTGCAACTATTTAAAAGTTAAAAGGACATATGTCCTTTTCACCTTTCGTCAACTCGAGTGTTGGTTGAATAACTGCAACGTTTATAAGTTGCTTGCAACTAAAAGTACTCAGTTAACTCGGTAGTTACTACTGAAAATTTGGCACAGATTGCTACTGGGAAGTTGCGCTATTCCTAACTTACAACTTAAGAGTCGCTAGCAACTGAAGAGTTGCTGGCAACTAAACAGTTGCTTTTAACTGAAAAGTTGACTAGAACTGCAAAAGTACAATTAAAAAGCTACTTACAAGTTTATGGAGTGGTTTTTCCTGTTTTTTAAACATTTAAAATTTTATTTGATTTGTTAATTGATTAGATTTGTACTTAAGAGACTTTAGAACTTAAGTAAGTCAGTAACTTACTTCCTTTTCTTAAGTTTATTAACGACGGCTCGGAATTTAATAATTATTTGAAAAACATTAAAAAAAAGAGGGAAAGCGAGGGATATAAAAAAATAAAAGAAAAACATCCCATTTTTACAAAACGTAAATTGTTTTACAAAGTTTGAAGCTTAATTTGACGGCGAGCATCGGCGAATTTAGAATTGGCAGCCCTGTAAGCAAGGAAATCAGTTTTCCTGTAGTTGCCGCAGTGTAATCGCACCTTAAAAGTCGCAAGCAACTCACAAGTTACGGGCAACTAAAAAAATTGCTATTTCCTTGCAACAGAGAAGCTGGTTGCAACTAAAAAGCTGCTTGTAACTAAGTTGAATGCAGTTGTTTTTCGTGCTTTTTTTAAACGTTTGAAAGTTCATTGGGAAATATCTTCATATACGTAAGCTTAAGATAATTCTTAAGAATAAGACAATTTATATTTTCAAATCAGCTACGCAGTGAAGGTTCTCGCATTTAATTAGATAATCAAGGGCTCTGCAGGACAAAAACAACAATTCCTTTAATAACGCAGTTTGCAACTATTAAAAAGTTAAAAGGACATATGTCCTTTTAACCTTTCGTCAACTCGAGTGTTGGTTGAATAACTGCAACGTTCACAAGTTGCTTGCAACTAAAAGTACTCAGTTAACTCGGTAGTTACTACTGAGAATTTGGCACAGATTGCTACTGGGAAGTTGCGCTATTCCTAACTTACAACTTAAGAGTCGCTAGCAACTGAACATTTGATGGCAACTAAACAGTTGCTTTTAACTGAAAAGTTGACTAGAACTGCAAAAGTACAATTAAAAAGCTACTTACAAGTTTATGGAGTGGTTTTTCCTGTTTTTTAAACATTTAAAATTTTATTTGATTTGTTAATTGATTAGATTTGTACTTAAGAGACTTTAGAACTTAAGTAAGTCAGTAACTTACTTCCTTTTCTTAAGTTTATTAACGACGGTTCGGAATTTAACAATTATTTGAAAAACATTGAAAAAAAGAGGGGAAGCCAGGGATATAAAAAAATAAAAGAAAAACATCCCATTTTTACAAAACGTAAATTGTTTTACAAAGTTTCAAGCTTAATTTGACGGCAAGCAGCGGCGAATTTAGATTTGGCAGCCCTGTAAGCAAGGACATCAGTTTTCTTGTAGTTGCCGCAGTGTAATCGCACCTTAAAAGTCGCAAGCAACTCACAAGTTGCGGGCAACTAAAAAATTGCTAGCAACAAAAAAGTTCCTTGCAACAGAGAAGCTGGTTGCAACTAAAAAGCTGCTTGTAACAAAGTTGAATGCAGTTGTATTTCGTGCTTTTTTAAACGTTTGAAAGTTCATTGGGAAATATCTTCAGACACGTAAGCTTAAGATAATTCTTAAGAATAAGACAATTTATATTTTCAAATCAGCTACGCAGTGAAGAATCTCGTATTTAATTAGATAATCAAGGGCTCTGCAGGAAAAAACAATTCCTTTAAAAATGCAGTTTGCAACTATTTAAAAGTTAAAAGGTCATATGTCGTTTTAACCTTTCGTCAACTCGAGTGTTGGTTGAATAACTGCAACGTTTACAAGTTGCTTGCAACTAAAAGTACTCAGTTAACTCGGTAGTTACTACTGAGAATTTGGCACAGATTGCTACTGGGAAGTTGCGCTATTCCTAACTTACAACTTAAGAGTCGCTAGCAACTGAAGAGTTGATGGCAACTAAACAGTTGTTTTTAACTGAAAAGTTGATTAGAACTGCAAAAGTACAATTTAAAAGCTACTTACAAGTTTATGGAGTTGTTTTTCCTGGTTTTTAATAATTTAAAATGTTATTTGATTTGTTAATTGATTAGATTTGTACTTAAGAGACTTTAGAACTTAAGTAAGTCAGTAACTTACTTCCTTTTCTTAAGTTTATTAACGACGGTTCGGAATTTAATAATTATTTGAAAAACATTATAAAAAAAGAGGGGAAGCGAGGGATATCAAAAAATAAAAGAAAAACATCCCATTTTTACAAAACGTAAATTGTTTTATAAAGTTTGAAGCTTAATATGACGGCGAGCATCGGCGAATTAAGAATTGGCAGCCCTGTAAGCAAGGAAAACAGTTTTCTTGTAGTTGCCGCAGTGTAATCGCACCTTAAAAGTCGCAAGCAACTCACAAGTTGCGGGCAACTAAAGAAATTCTAACAACTAAAAAATTGCTAGCAACAAAAAAGTTCCTTGCAACAGAGAAACTGGTTGCAACTAAAAAGCTGTTTGTAACTAAGTTGAATGCAGTTGTTTTTCGTGCTTTTTTAAACGTTTGAATGTTCATTGAGAAATATCTTCAGATACATGAGCTTAAGATAATTCTTAAGTATGAGACAATTTAAATTTTCAAATAAGCTACGCAGTGAAGGTTCTCGCATTTAATTAGATAATCCAGCGCTCTGCAGGACAAAAACCACCGTTCCTTTAATAACGCAGTTTGCAACTATTTAAAAGTTAAAAGGACATATGTCCTTTTAACCTTTCGTCAACTCGAGTTTTGGTTGAATAACTGCAACGTTTACAAGTTGCTTGAAACTAAAAGTACTCAGTTAACTCGGTAGTTACTACTGAGAATTTGGCACAGATTGCTACTGGGAAGTTGCGCTATTCCTCACTTACAACTTAAGAGTCGCTAGCAACTGAAGAGTTGATGGCAACTAAACAGTTGCTTTTAACTAAAAAGTTGACTAGAACTGCAAAAGTACAATTAAAAAGCTACTTACAAGTTTATGGAGTTGTTTTTCCTGTTTTTTAAACATTTAAAATTTTATTTGATTTGTTAATTGATTAGATTTGTACTTAAGAGACTTTAGAACTTAAGTAAGTCAGTAACTTACTGCCTTTTCTTAAGTTTATTAACGACGGTTCGGAATTTAACAATTATTTGAAAAACATTAAAAAAAAGAGGGGAAGCGAGGGATATCAAAAAATAAAAGAAAAACATCCCATTTTTACAAATCGTAAATTGTTTTACAAAGTTTGAAGCTTAATTTGACGGCAAGCAGCGGCGAATTTAGAATTGGCAGCCCTGTAAGCAAGGAAATCAGTTTTCTTGTAGTTGCCGCAGTGTAATCGCACCTTAAAAGTCGCAAGCAACTCACAAGTTGCGGGCAACTAAAAAATTGCTAGCAACAAAAAAGTTCCTTGCAACAGAGAAGCTGGTTGCAACTAAAAAGCTGCTTGTAACTAAGTTGAATGCAGTTGTTTTTCGTGCTTTTTTAAACGTTTGAAAGTTCATTGGGAAATATCTTCAGATACGTAAGCTTAAGATAATTCTTAAGAATAAGACAATTTATATTTTCAAATCAGCTACGCAGTGAAGATTCTCGCATTTAATTAGATAATCAAGGGCTCTGCAGGAAAAAAAACAATTCCTTTAATAATGCAGTTTGCAACTATTTAAAAGTTAAAAGGACATATGTCCTTTTCACCTTTCGTCAACTCGAGTGTTGGTTGAATAACTGCAACGTTTATAAGTTGCTTGCAACTAAAAGTACTCAGTTAACTCGGTAGTTACTACTGAAAATTTGGCACAGATTGCTACTGGGAAGTTGCGCTATTCCTAACTTACAACTTAAGAGTCGCTAGCAACTGAAGAGTTGCTGGCAACTAAACAGTTGCTTTTAACTGAAAAGTTGACTAGAACTGCAAAAGTACAATTAAAAAGCTACTTACAAGTTTATGGAGTGGTTTTTCCTGTTTTTTAAACATTTAAAATTTTATTTGATTTGTTAATTGATTAGATTTGTACTTAAGAGACTTTAGAACTTAAGTAAGTCAGTAACTTACTTCCTTTTCTTAAGTTTATTAACGACGGCTCGGAATTTAATAATTATTTGAAAAACATTAAAAAAAAGAGGGAAAGCGAGGGATATAAAAAAATAAAAGAAAAACATCCCATTTTTACAAAACGTAAATTGTTTTACAAAGTTTGAAGCTTAATTTGACGGCGAGCATCGGCGAATTTAGAATTGGCAGCCCTGTAAGCAAGGAAATCAGTTTTCCTGTAGTTGCCGCAGTGTAATCGCACCTTAAAAGTCGCAAGCAACTCACAAGTTACGGGCAACTAAAAAAATTGCTAGTTCCTTGCAACAGAGAAGCTGGTTGCAACTAAAAAGCTGCTTGTAACTAAGTTGAATGCAGTTGTTTTTCGTGCTTTTTTTAAACGTTTGAAAGTTCATTGGGAAATATCTTCATATACGTAAGCTTAAGATAATTCTTAAGAATAAGACAATTTATATTTTCAAATCAGCTACGCAGTGAAGGTTCTCGCATTTAATTAGATAATCAAGGGCTCTGCAGGACAAAAACAACAATTCCTTTAATAACGCAGTTTGCAACTATTAAAAAGTTAAAAGGACATATGTCCTTTTAACCTTTCGTCAACTCGAGTGTTGGTTGAATAACTGCAACGTTCACAAGTTGCTTGCAACTAAAAGTACTCAGTTAACTCGGTAGTTACTACTGAGAATTTGGCACAGATTGCTACTGGGAAGTTGCGCTATTCCTAACTTACAACTTAAGAGTCGCTAGCAACTGAAGAGTTGATGGCAACTAAACAGTTGTTTTTAACTGAAAAGTTGATTAGAACTGCAAAAGTACAATTTAAAAGCTACTTACAAGTTTATTGAGTGGTTTTTCCTGTTTTTTAAACATTTAAAATTTTATTTGATTTGTTAATTGATTAGATTTGTACTTAAGAAACTTTAGAACTTAAGTAAGTCAGTAACTTACTTCCTTTTCTTAAGTTTATTAACGACGGTTCGGAATTTAACAATTATTTGAAAAACATTAAAAAAAAGAGGGGAAGCCAGGGATACCAAAAAATAAAAGAAAAACATCCCATTTTTACAAAACGTAAATTGTTTTACAAAGTTTGAAGCTTAATTTGATGGCGAGCAGCGGCGAATTTAGAATTGGCAGCCCTGTAAGCAAGGAAATCAGTTTTCTTGTAGTTGCCGCAGTGTAATCGCACCTTAAAAGTCGCAAGCAACTCACAAGTTGCGGGCAACTAAAAAATTGCTAGCAACAAAAAAGTTCCTTGCAACAGAGAAGCTGGTTGCAACTAAAAAGCTGCTTGTAACTAAGTTGAATGCAGTTGTTTTTCGTGCTTTTTTTAAACGTTTGAAAGTTCATTGGGAAATATCTTCAGATATGTAAGCTTAAGATAATTCTTAAGAATAAGACAATTTATATTTTCAAATCAGCTTCGCAGTGAAGGTTCTCGCATTTAATTAGATAATCAAGGGCTCTGCAGGACAAAAACCACCGTTCCTTTAATAATGCAGTTTGCAACTATTTAAAAGTTAAAAGGACATATGTCCTTTTAACCTTTCGTCAACTCGAGTGTTGGTTGAATAACTGCAACGTTCACAAGTTGCTTGCAACTAAAAGTACTCAGTTAACTCGGTAGTTACTACTGAGAATTTGGCACAGATTGCTACTGGGAAGTTGCGCTATTCCTAAATTACAACTTAAGAGTCGCTAGCAACTGAAGAGTTGATGGCAACTAAACAGTTGCTTTTAACTGAAAAGTTGACTAGAACTGCAAAAGTACAATTAAACAGCTACTTACAAGTTTATGGAGTTGTTTGTCCTGTTTTTTAAACATTTAAAATTTTATTTGATTTGTTAATTGATTAGATTTGTACTTAAGAGACTTTAGAACTTAAGTAGGTCAGTAACTTACTTCCTTTACTTAAGTTTATTAACGACGGTTCGGAATTTAACAATTATTTGAAAAACATTAAAAAAAAGAAGGGAAGCCAGGGATATCAAAAAATAAAAGAAAAACATCCCATTTTTACAAAACGTAAATTGTTTTACAAAGTTTGAAGCTTAATTTGACGGCGAGCAGTGGCGAATTTAGAATTGGCAGCCCTGTAAGCAAGGAAATTAGTTTTCTTGTAGTTGCCGCAGTGTAATCGCACCTTAAAAGTCGCAAGCAACTCACAAGTTGCGGGCAACTAAACAATTGCTAGCAACAAAAAAGTTCCTTGCAACAGAGAAGCTGGTTGCAACTAAAAAGCTGCTTGTAACTAAGTTGAATGCAGTTGTTTTTCGTGCTTTTTTAAACGTTTGAAAGTTCATTGGGAAATAACTTCAGAAACGTAAGCTTAAGATAATTCTTAAGAATAAGACAATTTATATTTTCAAATCAGCTACGCAGTGAAGGTTCTCGCATTTAATTAGATAATCAAGGGCTCTGCAGGACAAAAACAACAATTCCTTTAATAACGCAGTTTGCAACTATTAAAAAGTTAAAAGGACATATGTCCTTTTAACCTTTCGTCAACTCGAGTGTTGGTTGAATAACTGCAACGTTCACAAGTTGCTTGCAACTAAAAGTACTCAGTTAACTCGGTAGTTACTACTGAGAATTTGGCACAGATTGCTACTGGGAAGTTGCGCTATTCCTAACTTACAACTTAAGAGTCGCTAGCAACTGAAGAGTTGCTGGCAACTAAACAGTTGCTTTTAACTGAAAAGTTGACTAGAACTGCAAAAGTACAATTAAAAAGCTACTTACAAGTTTATGGAGTTGTTTTTCCTGTTTTTTAAACATTTAAAATTTTATTTGATTTGTTAATTGATTAGATTTGTACTTAAGAAACTTTAGAACTTAAGTAAGTCAGTAACTTACTTCCTTTTCTTAAGTTTATTAACGACGGTTCGGAATTTAACAATTATTTGAAAAACATTAAAAAAAAGAGGGGAAGCCAGGGATACCAAAAAATAAAAGAAAAACATCCCATTTTTACAAAACGTAAATTGTTTTACAAAGTTTGAAGCTTAATTTGATGGCGAGCAGCGGCGAATTTAGAATTGGCAGCCCTGTAAGCAAGGAAATCAGTTATCTTGTAGTTGCCGCAGTGTAATCGCACCTTAAAAGTCGCAAGCAACTCACAAGTTGCGGGCAACTAAAAAATTGCTAGCAACAAAAAAAGTTCATTTCAACAGAGAAGCTGGTTGCAACTAAAAAGCTGCTTGTAACTAAGTTGAATGCAGTTGTTTTTCGTGCTTTTTTTAAACGTTTGAAAGTTCATTGGGAAATATCTTCAGATACGTAAGCTTAAGATAATTCTTAAGAATAAGACAATTTATATTTTCAAATCAGCTACGCAGTGAAGGTTCTCGCATTTAATTAGATAATCAAGCGCTCTGAAGGACAAAAACCACCGTTCCTTTAATAATGCAGTTTGCAACTATTTAAAAGTTAAAAGGACATATGTCCTTTTAACCTTTCGTCAACTCGAGTGTTGGTTGAATAACTGCAACGTTTACAAGTTGCTTGCAACTAAAAGAAAAGTACTCAGTTAACTCGGTAGTTACTACTGAGAATTTGGCACAGATTGCTACTGGGAAGTTGCGCTATTCCTAACTTACAACTTAAGAGTCGCTAGCAACTGAACATTTGATGGCAACTAAACAGTTGCTTTTAACTGAAAAGTTGACTAGAACTGCAAAAGTACAATTAAAAAGCTACTTACATTTTTTGGAGTGGTTTTTCCTGTTTTTTAAACATTTAAAATTTTATTTGATTTGTTAATTGATTAGATTTGTACTTAAGAGACTTTAGAACTTAAGTAAGTCAGTAACTTACTTCCTTTTCTTAAGTTTATTAACGACGGTTCGGAATTTAACAATTATTTGAAAAACATTGAAAAAAAGAGGGGAAGCCAGGGATATCAAAAAATAAAAGAAAAACATCCCATTTTTACAAAACGTAAATTGTTTTACAAAGTTTGAAGCTTAATTTGACGGCGAGCAGCGGCGAATTTAGAATTGGCAGCCCTGTAAGCAAGGAAATCAGTTTTCTTGTAGTTGCCGCAGTGTAATCGCACCTTAAAAGTCGCAAGCAACTCACAAGTTGCGGGCAACTAAAAAATTGCTAGCAACAAAAAAGTTCCTTGCAACAGAGAATCTGGTTGCAACTAAAAAGCTGCTTGTAACTAAGTTGAATGCAGTTGTTTTTCGTGCTTTTTTTAAACGTTTGAAAGTTCATTGGGAAATATCTTCAGATACGTAAGCTTAAGATAATTCTTAAGAATAAGACAATTTATATTTTCAAATCAGCTACGCAGTGAAGGTTCTCGCATTTAATTAGATAATCAAGGGCTCTGCAGGACAAAAACAACAATTCCTTTAATAATGCAGTTTGCAACTATTAAAAAGTTAAAAGGACATATGTCCTTTTAACCTTTCGTCAACTCGAGTGTTGGTTGAATAACTACAACGTTCACAAGTTGCTTGCAACTAAAAGTACTCAGTTAACTCGGTAGTTACTACTGAGAATTTGGCACAGATTGCTACTGGGAAGTTGCGCTATTCCTAAATTACAACTTAAGAGTCGCTAGCAACTGAAGAGTTGATGGCAACTAAACAGTTGCTTTTAACTGAAAAGTTGACTGGAACTGCAAAAGTACAATTAAAAAGCTACTTACAAGTTTATGGAGTTGTTTTTCCTGTTTTTTAAACATTTAAAATTTTATTTGATTTGTTAATTGATTAGATTTGTACTTAAGAAACTTTAGAACTTAAGTAAGTCAGTAACTTACTTCCTTTTCTTAAGTTTATTAACGACGGTTCGGAATTTAACAATTATTTGAAAAACATTAAAAAAAAGAGGGGAAGCCAGGGATATCAAAAAATAAAAGAAAAACATCCCATTTTTACAAAACGTAAATTGTTTTACAAAGTTTGAAGCTTAATTTGATGGCGAGCAGCGGCAAATTTAGAATTGGCAGCCCTGTAAGCAAGGAAATCAGTTATCTTGTAGTTGCCGCAGTGTAATCGCACCTTAAAAGTCGCAAGCAACTCACAAGTTCACAAGTAAAAAATTGCTAGCAACAAAAAAAGTTCCTTTCAACAGAGAATCTGGTTGCAACTAAAAAGCTGCTTGTAACTAAGTTAAATGCAGTTGTTTTTCGTGCTTTTTTTAAACGTTTGAAAGTTCATTGGGAAATATCTTCAGATACGTAAGCTTAAGATAATTCTTAAGAATAAGACAATTTATATTTTCAAATCAGCTACGCAGTGAAGATTCTCGCATTTAATTAGATAATCAAGGGCTCTGCAGGACAAAAACAACAATTCCTTTAATAATGCAGTTTTCAACTATTAAAAAGTTAAAAGGACATATGTCCTTTTAACCTTTCGTCAACTCGAGTGTTGGTTGAATAACTGCAACGTTCACAAGTTGCTTGCAACTAAAAGTACTCAGTTAACTCGGTAGTTACTACTGAGAATTTGGCACAGATTGCTACTGGGAAGTTGCGCTATTCCTAACTTACAACTTAAGAGTCGCTAGCAACTGAAGAGTTGCTGGCAACTAAACAGTTGCTTTTAACTGAAAAGTTGACTAGAACTGCAAAAGTACAATTAAAAAGCTACTTACAAGTTTATGGAGTTGTTTTTCCTATTTTTTAAACATTTAAAATTTTATTTGATTTGT
>OZ010667.1:68400648-68428148 GCA_963932185.1 Troglohyphantes excavatus
GGTTGTGCTGCAAAACAAGGGGATCTCCAGCCATTTATCTGCAACCTGCTGACAGTTTCGGAGCTGCATGCGGAGACTTTCCCTCAGACAGTCAGCTGGGGAAATGCAACGATGGTCACCATGTAATACCAAACTTTGGGACAGCGAAGGGACTTCCGGAGAATATTGCTGTTAGCTGGACATCTGCGACTAACTGACGTTCTGAAGTATGGGTCACCGGCGAAATTTAAAAGAGGGAAAAGGAGTGAATTGGACTCACAATGACTCTAATTTTTTTTTCCTACTTGTCAATTTTTTCTTTCCTGTGTTAAGGCAAAATGTGATTTTATTGTAATCAAGAAAGAGTGCCTTTTGATTTATGAATGTATGTATATACACCCCCCTTTCAAATCTCTTGCTGCCGGGTTCATTTTTCAAGAAGGGAGGAGTGATACGGTGCTGAATCATCTCTGACGATCTGTGGCGAACGTTGGCGAGATTTCCAAGTGGTGGGACCGGTTTTGGCGACAGGACCAGTTAGGCAAAGGAACCCACCAGACCGGGTTGGAGACAACCGCTCGGGGAGAAGCAGACAGAGCAGGCCCCTTGGAATGTGTGTTGCTAAAAGAAGGCAGAGCAGACCCCTTGGAATATATGTGTTGCTAAACGAAGACAGCTCAGCCAGAACCGAAGAGATGTGTCATTTTGAACCCGGCAGCAGGCGTGATGATTGGTGAGTGCATTCCGTATTAATTGTGATGTTTAATTGTAGTAGGAAACGGATAGACAATAAAGAATTAAATAATATTTGAAAGACTAGATCTCATTGGTTCACAACTGAAGAGTTGATGGCAACTAAACAGTTGCTTTTAACTGAAAAGTTGACTAGAACTGCAAAAGTACAATTAAAAAGCTACTTACAAGTTTATGGAGTTGTTTTTCCTGTTTTTTAAACATTTTAAATTTTATTTGATTTGTTAATTGATTAGATTTGTACTTAAGAGACTTTAGAACTTAAGTAAGTCAGTAACTTACTTCCTTTTCTTAAGTTTATTAACGACGGTTCGGAATTTAACAATTATTTGAAAAACGTTAAAAAAAGAGGGGAAGCGAGGGGTATCAAAAAATAAAAGAAAAACATCCCATTTTTACAAAACGTAAATTGTTTTACAAAGTTTGAAGCTTAATTTGACGGCGAGCAGTGGCGAATTTAGAATTGGCAGCCCTGTAAGCAAGGAAATCAGTTTTCTTGTAGTTGACGCAGTGTAATCGCACCTTAAAGTCGCAAGCAACTCACAAGTTGCGGGCAACTAAAAAATTGCTAGCAACAAAAAAGTTCCTTGCAACAGAGAAGCTGGTTGCAACTAAAAAGCTGCTTGTAACTAAGTTGAATGCAGTTGTTTTTCGTGCTTTTTTAAACGTTTGAAAGTTCATTGGGAAATATCTTCAGATACGTAAGCTTAAGATAATTCTTAAGAACAAGACAATTTATATTTTCAAATCAGCTACGCAGTGAAGAATCTCGCATTTAATTAGATAATCAAGGGCTCTGCAGGACAAAAACAACAATTCCTTTAATAATGCATTTTGCAACTATTTAAAAGTTAAAAGGACATATGTCCTTTTAACCTTTCGTCAACTCGAGTGTTGGTTGAATAACTGCAACGTTTACAAGTTGCTCGCAACTAAAAGTACTCAGTTAACTCGGTAGTTACTACTGAGAATTTGGCACAGATTGCTACTGGGAACTTGCGCTATTCCTAACTTACAACTTAAGAGTCGCTAGCAACTGAAGAGTTGCTGGCAACTAAACAGTTGCTTTTAACTGAAAAGTTGACTAGAACTGCAAAAGTACAATTAAAAAGCTACTTACAAGTTTATGGAGTTGTTTTTCCTGTTTTTTTAAACATTTAAAATTTTATTTGATTTGTTAATTGATTAGATTTGTACTTAAGAGACTTTAGAACTTAAATAAGTCAGTAACTTACTTCCTTTTCTTAAGTTTATTAACGACGGTTCGGAATTTAACAATTATTTGAAAAACATTAAAAAAAAGAGGGGAAGCGAGGGGTATCAAAAAATAAAAGAAAAACATCCCATTTCTACAAAACGTAAATTGTTTTACAAAGTTTAAAGCTTAATTTGACGGCGAGCAGCGGCGAATTTAGAATTGGCAGCCCTGTAAGCAAGGAAATCAGTTTTCTTGTAGTTGCCGCAGTGTAATCGCACCTTAAAAGTCGCAAGCAACTCACAAGTTGCGGGCAACTAAAAAATTGCTAGCAACAAAAAAGTTCCTTGCAACAGAGAAGCTGGTTGCAACTAAAAATCTGCTTGTAACTAAGTTGAATGCAGATGTTTTTCGTGCTTTTTTAAACGTTTGAAAGTTCATTGGGAAATATCTTCAGATACGTAAGCTTAAGGTATCCGAACACGTTCAAAGCACTTTTTTTAAAATGTGTCAGATAAAAACTATTTAATGCTATTTTTAGATTATTTCTTAGTTAAAACTAATTATATATCATGAATATTTAAATTTTATTATTTTAATTATTAAAAAAAGTTCAATAATCATTGAAAATTTTACGTTTTTTTTCAAAAACTTGAAAACTTATACAAGACATACAAATCAGTTTATATGGAAAATTTTACTTTTAAAATAAACTACATGTTATTATCTAGTGTTCCAAGTAAAATTAAACATATATATAAAAAATTAAATTTTTGGTGACACACCGAAAATTTATTATAAGATTTTTGACAATTTCACAACCTTATAGTTCAAAATTTAGTCCATAAATAAAAATATATTAATGATTTTAAAACAATTTTAGTACATGCACTAGAATACACTCTACTGAATATGTACACAAAATTTAAAGACAATATAGCAATTATATTTTGAGTTATGATTTTTGAAATTTGATGTTTTTGAATAAAAATCAATTCTGAGAAAAACGCGTTTAAAGTATAAATTTGTCTATTATTAATATTAAGAAAGTTTCAACACACTTAAAATCCCCCCAATTTATATGTTATACCCTCCTCTTGCTCATCTTTAGCCAAATTTCCTTTTTTAGCTAATCTATTTTTTTTCTGACAACTTTAACATTAGGTAAATTAGGATTTCAGCAGCATCGGCAAGTTTTGTCTCCAGTGTTCTGAATGTAGACTTGGATAGTGTGCCAATATCAATTGAAGAACATAGTTTTTTAGCAGCCGAATTCCCTTTCCCAATGAGTCTTAGCCCAAATACAAATGAAATATTTACAGAACGCAATTTGTTTGATTTTTCAGAGGTGCAAAATGTATTTTTGTATTCGCAGTTTTGACATTTCACCGTCATATTTGATGCCAGTCCAAATACAGACTCTTGTAGAAGACACAGTCTACTGCTTAGGCAATCAGGGCAGCACAAACACTTTATCACATTGGAGAGTATTTGAATATTAATTATTTAATTTCCACTTATTTCAGTTCGAGAATAATTGTCCAAATAAGAAGTCATAGTGAGCTTCTTTTCACTTGCTGTAGGCACGTTGTTCGACGCAGATGAATCAGTTTCAGTGGAACATACATATTTATTTCCTCGGAATTTTTTCTTACGAATAAAACTTTGGTTTCTCGAATTCCCCAAGGTGTTTTAACATATATGAAAGAAATTTGGAGAGTTAATTAAGTTAGGTCTTTAAAAAAAATGATTAAACAGATTATACAAAAATAAACATTGCTGCTTGTAAAGAAATAAACAAGAGAGTAAAGTTGTTGACATTTTTAGTACAAAAACTTCTGATATAAATGAAAATATTTGGTGGCTAGATTATAGCAACATTAAAATAATAAATATTGCAATTAAAAAAGGTTGAAAATTAAGAAAAAAACGATGTTTCTGCCTCATTTCCGGTTTCGGAATGCTACTTCCTGTTCCATTTAATACGTTTCCACTTGGACTTTAAATTACTATAACTTTTGTTCTAATTGACGCACAACTAAAGTAAAAACTGTTTTGGAAACTTAAAAGTGCAGAAAATCATATTTTTAAATAAAAAAATTTTGGTAATTTCAGTCAAAATCACCTTATTCAACGTGTGCGGATACCTTAAGATAATTCTTAAGAATAAGACAATTTATATTTTCAAATCAGCTACGCAGTGAAGAATCTCGCATTTAATTAGATAATCAAGGGCTCTGCAGGACAAAAACAACAATTCCTTTAATAATGCATTTTGCAACTATTTAAAAGTTAAAAGGACATATGTCCTTTTAACCTTTCGTCAACTCGAGTGTTGGTTGAATAACTGCAACGTTTACAAGTTGCTCGCAACTAAAAGTACTCAGTTAACTCGGTAGTTACTACTGAGAATTTGGCACAGATTGCTACTGGGAAGTTGCGCTATTCCTAACTTACAACTTAAGAGTCGCTAGCAACTGAAGAGTTGATGGCAACTAAACAGTTGCTTTTAACTGAAAAGTTGACTAGAACTGCAAAAGTACAATAAAAAAGCTACTTACAAGTTTATGGAGTTGTTTTTCCTGTTTTTTAAACATTTAAAATTTTATTTTATATGTTAATTGATTAGATTTGTACTTAAGAAACTTTAGAACTTAAGTAAGTCAGTAACTTACTTACTTTTCTTAAGTTTATTAACGACGGTTCGGAATTTAACAATTATTTGAAAAACATTAAAAAAAAGAGGGGAAGCCAGGGATATCAAAAAATAAAAGAAAAACATCCCATTTTTACAAAACGTAAATTGTTTTACAAAGTTTGAAGCTTAATTGACGGCGAGCAGCGGCGAATTTAGAATTGGCAGCCCTGTAAGCAAGGAAATCAGTTTTCTTGTAGTTGCCGCAGTGTAATCGCACCTTAAAAGTCGCAAGCAACTCACAAGTTGCGGGCAACTAAAAAATTGCTAGCAACAAAAAAGTTCCTTGCAACAGAGAAGCTGGTTGCAACTAAAAAGCTGCTTGTAACTAAGTTGAATGCAGATGTTTTTCGTGCTTTTTTAAACGTTTGAAAGTTCATTGGGAAATATCTTCATATACGTAAGCTTAAGATAATTCTTAAGAACAAGACAATTTATATTTTCAAATCAGCTACGCAGTGAACGTTCTCGCATTTAATTAGATAATCAAGGGCTCTGCAGGACAAAAACAACAATTCCTTTAATAATGCAGTTTGCAACTATTAAAAAGTTAAAAGGACATATGTCCTTTTAACCTTTCGTCAACTCGGGTGTTGGTTGAATAACTGCAACGTTTACAAGTTGCTTGCAACTAAAAGTACTCAGTTAACTCGGTAGTTACTACTGAGAATTTGGCACAGATTGCTACTGGGAAGTTGCGCTATTCCTAACTTACAACTTAAGAGTCGCTAGCAACTGAAGAGTTGTTGGCAACTAAATAGTTGCTTTTAACTGAAAAGTTGACTAGAACTGCAAAAGTACAATTAAAAAGCTACTTACAAGTTTATGGAGTTGTTTTTCCTGTTTTTTTAAACATTTAAAATTTTATTTGATTTGTTAATTGATTAGATTTGTACTTAAGAGACTTTAGAACTTAAATAAGTCAGTAACTTACTTCCTTTTCTTAAGTTTATTAACGACGGTTCGGAATTTAACAATTATTTGAAAAACATTAAAAAAAAGAGGGGAAGCGAGGGGTATCAAAAAATAAAAGAAAAACATCCCATTTCTACAAAACGTAAATTGTTTTACAAAGTTTAAAGCTTAATTTGACGGCGAGCAGCGGCGAATTTAGAATTGGCAGCCCTGTAAGCAAGGAAATCAGTTTTCTTGTAGTTGCCGCAGTGTAATCGCACCTTAAAAGTCGCAAGCAACTCACAAGTTGCGGGCAACTAAAAAATTGCTAGCAACAAAAAAGTTCCTTGCAACAGAGAAGCTGGTTGCAACTAAAAATCTGCTTGTAACTAAGTTGAATGCAGATGTTTTTCGTGCTTTTTTAAACGTTTGAAAGTTCATTGGGAAATATCTTCAGATACGTAAGCTTAAGGTATCCGAACACGTTCAAAGCACTTTTTTTAAAATGTGTCAGATAAAAACTATTTAATGCTATTTTTAGATTATTTCTTAGTTAAAACTAATTATATATCATGAATATTTAAATTTTATTATTTTAATTATTAAAAAAAGTTCAATAATCATTGAAAATTTTACGTTTTTTTTCAAAAACTTGAAAACTTATACAAGACATACAAATCAGTTTATATTTAAAATTTTACTTTTAAAATAAACTACATGTTATTATCTAGTGTTCCAAGTAAAATTAAACATATATATAAAAAATTAAATTTTTGGTGACACACCGAAAATTTATTATAAGATTTTTGACAATTTCACAACCTTATAGTTCAAAATTTAGTCCATAAATAAAAATATATTAATGATTTTAAAACAATTTTAGTACATGCACTAGAATACACTCTACTGAATATGTACACAAAATTTAAAGACAATATAGCAATTATATTTTGAGTTATGATTTTTGAAATTTGATGTTTTTGAATAAAAATCAATTCTGAGAAAAACGCGTTTAAAGTATAAATTTGTCTATTATTAATATTAAGAAAGTTTCAACACACTTAAAATCCCCCCAATTTATATGTTATACCCTCCTCTTGCTCATCTTTAGCCAAATTTCCTTTTTTAGCTAATCTATTTTTTTTCTGACAACTTTAACATTAGGTAAATTAGGATTTCAGCAGCATCGGCAAGTTTTGTCTCCAGTGTTCTGAATGTAGACTTGGATAGTGTGCCAATATCAATTGAAGAACATAGTTTTTTAGCAGCCGAATTCCCTTTCCCAATGAGTCTTAGCCCAAATACAAATGAAATATTTACAGAACGCAATTTGTTTGATTTTTCAGAGGTGCAAAATGTATTTTTGTATTCGCAGTTTTGACATTTCACCGTCATATTTGATGCCAGTCCAAATACAGACTCTTGTAGAAGACACAGTCTACTGCTTAGGCAATCAGGGCAGCACAAACACTTTATCACATTGGAGAGTATTTGAATATTAATTATTTAATTGCCACTTATTTCAGTTCGAGAATAATTGTCCAAATAAGAAGTCATAGTGAGCTTCTTTTCACTTGCTGTAGGCACGTTGTTCGACGCAGATGAATCAGTTTCAGTGGAACATACATATTTATTTCCTCGGAATTTTTTCTTACGAATAAAACTTTGGTTTCTCGAATTCCCCAAGGTGTTTTAACATATATGAAAGAAATTTGGAGAGTTAATTAAGTTAGGTCTTTAAAAAAAATGATTAAACAGATTATACAAAAATAAACATTGCTGCTTGTAAAGAAATAAACAAGAGAGTAAAGTTGTTGACATTTTTAATACAAAAACTTCTGATATAAATGAAAATATTTGGTGGCTAGATTATAGCAACATTAAAATAATAAATATTGCAATTAAAAAAGGTTGAAAATTAAGAAAAAAACGATGTTTCTGCCTCATTTCCGGTTTCGGAATGCTACTTCCTGTTCCATTTAATACGTTTCCACTTGGACTTTAAATTAATATAACTTTTGTTCTAATTGACGCACAACTAAAGTAAAAACTGTTTTGGAAACTTAAAAGTGCAGAAAATCATATTTTTAAATAAAAAAATTTTGGTAATTTCAGTCAAAATCACCTTATTCAACGTGTGCGGATACCTTAAGATAATTCTTAAGAATAAGACAATTTATATTTTCAAATCAGCTACGCAGTGAAGAATCTCGCATTTAATTAGATAATCAAGGGCTCTGCAGGACAAAAACAACAATTCCTTTAATAATGCATTTTGCAACTATTTAAAAGTTAAAAGGACATATGTCCTTTTAACCTTTCGTCAACTCGAGTGTTGGTTGAATAACTGCAACGTTTACAAGTTGCTCGCAACTAAAAGTACTCAGTTAACTCGGTAGTTACTACTGAGAATTTGGCACAGATTGCTACTGGGAAGTTGCGCTATTCCTAACTTACAACTTAAGAGTCGCTAGCAACTGAAGAGTTGATGGCAACTAAACAGTTGCTTTTAACTGAAAAGTTGACTAGAACTGCAAAAGTACAATAAAAAAGCTACTTACAAGTTTATGGAGTTGTTTTTCCTGTTTTTTAAACATTTAAAATTTTATTTGATATGTTAATTGATTAGATTTGTACTTAAGAAACTTTAGAACTTAAGTAAGTCAGTAACTTACTTACTTTTCTTAAGTTTATTAACGACGGTTCGGAATTTAACAATTATTTGAAAAACATTAAAAAAAAGAGGGGAAGCCAGGGATATCAAAAAATAAAAGAAAAACATCCCATTTTTACAAAACGTAAATTGTTTTACAAAGTTTGAAGCTTAATTGACGGCGAGCAGCGGCGAATTTAGAATTGGCAGCCCTGTAAGCAAGGAAGTCAGTTTTCTTGTAGTTGCCGCAGTGTAATCGCACCTTAAAAGTCGCAAGCAATTCACAAGTTGAGGGCAACTAAAAAATTGCTAGCAACAAAAAAGTTCCTTGCAACAGAGAAGCTGGTTGCAACTCAAAAGCTGCTTGTAACTAAGTTAAATGCAGTTGTTTTTCGTGCTTTTTTAAACGTTTGAAAGTTCATTGGGAAATATCTTCATATACGTAAGCTTAAGATAATTCTTAAGAATAAGACAATTTATATTTTCAAATCAGCTACGCAGTGAAGGTTCTCGCATTTAATTAGATAATCAAGGTCTCTGCAGGACAAAAACAACAATTCCTTTAATAATGCAGTTTGCAACTATTAAAAAGTTAAAAGGACATATGTCCTTTTAACCTTTCGTCAACTCGGGTGTTGGTTGAATAACTGCAACGTTTACAAGTTGCTTGCAACTAAAAGTACTCAGTTAACTCGGTAGTTACTACTGAGAATTTGGCACAGATTGCTACTGGGAAGTTGCGCTATTCCTAACTTACAACTTAAGAGTCGCTAGCAACTGAAGAGTTGTTGGCAACTAAATAGTTGCTTTTAACTGAAAAGTTGACTAGAACTGCAAAAGTACAATTAAAAAGCTACTTACAAGTTTATGGAGTTGTTTTTCCTGTTTTTTAAACATTTAAAATTTTATTTGATTTGTTAATTGATTAGATTTGTACTTAAGAGACTTTAGAACTTAAGTAAGTCAGTAACTTACTTCCTTTTCTTAAGTTTATTAACGACGATTCGGAATTTAACAATTATTTGAAAAACATTAAAAAAAAGAGGGGAAGCGAGGGGTATCAAAAAATAAAAGAAAAACATCCCATTTTTACAAAACGTAAATTGTTTTACAAAGTTTGAAGCTTAATTTGACGGCGAGCAGCGGCGAATTTAGAATTGGCAGCCCTGTAAGCAAGGAAATCAGTTTTCTTGTAGTTGCCGCAGTGTAATCACACCTTAAAAGTCGCAAGCAACTCACAAGTTGCGGGCAACTAAAAAATTGCTAGCAACAAAAAAGTTCCTTGCAACAGAGAAGCTGGTTGCAACTAAAAAGCTGCTTGTAACTAAGTTGAATGCAGTTGTTTTTCGTGCTTTTTTAAACGTTTGAAAGTTCATTGGGAAATATCTTCAGATACGTAAGCTTAAGATAATTCTTAAGAACAAGACAATTTATATTTTCAAATCAGCTACGCAGTGAAGGTTCTCGCATTTAATTAGATAATCAAGGGCTCTGCAGGACAAAAACAACAATTCCTTTAATAATGCAGTTTGCAACTATTAAAAAGTTAAAAGGACATATGTCCTTTTAACCTTTCGTCAACTCGGGTGTTGGTTGAATAACTGAAACGTTTACAAGTTGCTTGCAACTAAAAGTACTCAGTTAACTCGGTAGTTACTACTGAGAATTTGGCACAGATTGCTACTGGGAAGTTGCGCTATTCCTAACTTACAACTTAACAGTCGCTAGCAACTGAAGAGTTGATGGCAACTAAACAGTTGCTTTTAACTGAAAAGTTGACTAGAACTGCAAAAGTACAATTAAAAAGCTACTTACAAGTTTATAGAGTTGTTTTTCCTGTTTTTTAAACATTTAAAATTTTATTTGATTTGTTAATTGATTAGATTTGTACTTAAGAAACTTTAGAACTTAAGTAAGTCAGTAACTTACTTCCTTTTCTTAAGTTTATTAACGACGGTTCGGAATTTAACAATTATTTGAAAAACATTAAAAAAAAGAGGGGAAGCGAGGGGTATCAAAAAATAAAAGAAAAACATCCCATTTTTACAAAACGTAAATTGTTTTACAAAGTTTGAAGCTTAATTTGACGGCGAGAAGTGGCGAATTTAGAATTGGCAGCCCTGTAAGCAAGGAAATCAGTTTTCTTGTAGTTGCCGCAGTGTAATCGCACCTTAAAAGTCGCAAGCAACTCACAAGTTGCGGGCAACTAAAAAATTGCTAGCAATAAAAAAGTTCCTTGCAACAGAGAAGCTGGTTGCAACTAAAAAGCTGCTTGTAACTAAGTTGAATGCAGTTGTTTTTCGTGCTTTTTTAAACGTTTGAAAGTTCATTGGGAAATATCTTCAGATACGTAAGCTTAAGATAATTCTTAAGAACAAGACAATTTATATTTTCAAATCAGCTACGCAGTGAAGGTTCTCGCATTTAATTAGATAATCAAGGGCTCTGCAGGACAAAAACAACAATTCCTTTAATAATGCAGTTTGCAACTATTAAAAAGTTAAAAGGACATATGTCCTTTTAACCTTTCGTCAACTCGGGTGTTGGTTGAATAACTGCAACGTTTACAAGTTGCTTGCAACTAAAAGTACTCAGTTAACTCGGTAGTTACTACTGAGAATTTGGCACAGATTGCTACTGGGAAGTTGCGCTATTCCTAACTTACAACTTAAGAGTCGCTAGCAACTGAAGAGTTGTTGGCAACTAAATAGTTGCTTTTAACTGAAAAGTTGACTAGAACTGCAAAAGTACAATTAAAAAGCTACTTACAAGTTTATGGAGTTGTTTTTCCTGTTTTTTTAAACATTTAAAATTTTATTTGATTTGTTAATTGATTAGATTTGTACTTAAGAGACTTTAGAACTTAAATAAGTCAGTAACTTACTTCCTTTTCTTAAGTTTATTAACGACGGTTCGGAATTTAACAATTATTTGAAAAACATTAAAAAAAAGAGGGGAAGCGAGGGGTATCAAAAAATAAAAGAAAAACATCCCATTTCTACAAAACGTAAATTGTTTTACAAAGTTTAAAGCTTAATTTGACGGCGAGCAGCGGCGAATTTAGAATTGGCAGCCCTGTAAGCAAGGAAATCAGTTTTCTTGTAGTTGCCGCAGTGTAATCGCACCTTAAAAGTCGCAAGCAACTCACAAGTTGCGGGCAACTAAAAAATTGCTAGCAACAAAAAAGTTCCTTGCAACAGAGAAGCTGGTTGCAACTAAAAATCTGCTTGTAACTAAGTTGAATGCAGATGTTTTTCGTGCTTTTTTAAACGTTTGAAAGTTCATTGGGAAATATCTTCAGATACGTAAGCTTAAGGTATCCGAACACGTTCAAAGCACTTTTTTTAAAATGTGTCAGATAAAAACTATTTAATGCTATTTTTAGATTATTTCTTAGTTAAAACTAATTATATATCATGAATATTTAAATTTTATTATTTTAATTATTAAAAAAAGTTCAATAATCATTGAAAATTTTACGTTTTTTTTCAAAAACTTGAAAACTTATACAAGACATACAAATCAGTTTATATTTAAAATTTTACTTTTAAAATAAACTACATGTTATTATCTAGTGTTCCAAGTAAAATTAAACATATATATAAAAAATTAAATTTTTGGTGACACACCGAAAATTTATTATAAGATTTTTGACAATTTCACAACCTTATAGTTCAAAATTTAGTCCATAAATAAAAATATATTAATGATTTTAAAACAATTTTAGTACATGCACTAGAATACACTCTACTGAATATGTACACAAAATTTAAAGACAATATAGCAATTATATTTTGAGTTATGATTTTTGAAATTTGATGTTTTTGAATAAAAATCAATTCTGAGAAAAACGCGTTTAAAGTATAAATTTGTCTATTATTAATATTAAGAAAGTTTCAACACACTTAAAATCCCCCCAATTTATATGTTATACCCTCCTCTTGCTCATCTTTAGCCAAATTTCCTTTTTTAGCTAATCTATTTTTTTTCTGACAACTTTAACATTAGGTAAATTAGGATTTCAGCAGCATCGGCAAGTTTTGTCTCCAGTGTTCTGAATGTAGACTTGGATAGTGTGCCAATATCAATTGAAGAACATAGTTTTTTAGCAGCCGAATTCCCTTTCCCAATGAGTCTTAGCCCAAATACAAATGAAATATTTACAGAACGCAATTTGTTTGATTTTTCAGAGGTGCAAAATGTATTTTTGTATTCGCAGTTTTGACATTTCACCGTCATATTTGATGCCAGTCCAAATACAGACTCTTGTAGAAGACACAGTCTACTGCTTAGGCAATCAGGGCAGCACAAACACTTTATCACATTGGAGAGTATTTGAATATTAATTATTTAATTTCCACTTATTTCAGTTCGAGAATAATTGTCCAAATAAGAAGTCATAGTGAGCTTCTTTTCACTTGCTGTAGGCACGTTGTTCGACGCAGAAGAATCAGTTTCAGTGGAACATACATATTTATTTCCTCGGAATTTTTTCTTACGAATAAAACTTTGGTTTCTCGAATTCCCCAAGGTGTTTTAACATATATGAAAGAAATTTGGAGAGTTAATTAAGTTAGGTCTTTAAAAAAAATGATTAAACAGATTATACAAAAATAAACATTGCTGCTTGTAAAGAAATAAACAAGAGAGTAAAGTTGTTGACATTTTTAATACAAAAACTTCTGATATAAATGAAAATATTTGGTGGCTAGATTATAGCAACATTAAAATAATAAATATTGCAATTAAAAAAGGTTGAAAATTAAGAAAAAAACGATGTTTCTGCCTCATTTCCGGTTTCGGAATGCTACTTCCTGTTCCATTTAATACGTTTCCACTTGGACTTTAAATTACTATAACTTTTGTTCTAATTGACGCACAACTAAAGTAAAAACTGTTTTGGAAACTTAAAAGTGCAGAAAATCATATTTTTAAATAAAAAAATTTTGGTAATTTCAGTCAAAATCACCTTATTCAACGTGTGCGGATACCTTAAGATAATTCTTAAGAATAAGACAATTTATATTTTCAAATCAGCTACGCAGTGAAGAATCTCGCATTTAATTAGATAATCAAGGGCTCTGCAGGACAAAAACAACAATTCCTTTAATAATGCATTTTGCAACTATTTAAAAGTTAAAAGGACATATGTCCTTTTAACCTTTCGTCAACTCGAGTGTTGGTTGAATAACTGCAACGTTTACAAGTTGCTCGTAACTAAAAGTACTCAGTTAACTCGGTAGTTACTACTGAGAATTTGGCACAGATTGCTACTGGGAAGTTGCGCTATTCCTAACTTACAACTTAAGAGTCGCTAGCAACTGAAGAGTTGATGGCAACTAAACAGTTGCTTTTAACTGAAAAGTTGACTAGAACTGCAAAAGTACAATAAAAAAGCTACTTACAAGTTTATGGAGTTGTTTTTCCTGTTTTTTAAACATTTAAAATTTTATTTTATATGTTAATTGATTAGATTTGTACTTAAGAAACTTTAGAACTTAAGTAAGTCAGTAACTTACTTACTTTTCTTAAGTTTATTAACGACGGTTCGGAATTTAACAATTATTTGAAAAACATTAAAAAAAAGAGGGGAAGCCAGGGATATCAAAAAATAAAAGAAAAACATCCCATTTTAACAAAACGTAAATTGTTTTACAAAGTTTGAAGCTTAATTGACGGCGAGCAGCGGCGAATTTAGAATTGGCAGCCCTGTAAGCAAGGAAGTCAGTTTTCTTGTAGTTGCCGCAGTGTAATCGCACCTTAAAAGTCGCAAGCAATTCACAAGTTGAGGGCAACTAAAAAATTGCTAGCAACAAAAAAGTTCCTTGCAACAGAGAAGCTGGTTGCAACTAAAAAGCTGCTTGTAACTAAGTTAAATGCAGTTGTTTTTCGTGCTTTTTTAAACGTTTGAAAGTTCATTGGGAAATATCTTCATATACGTAAGCTTAAGATAATTCTTAAGAATAAGACAATTTATATTTTCAAATCAGCTACGCAGTGAAGGTTCTCGCATTTAATTAGATAATCAAGGGCTCTGCAGGACAAAAACAACAATTCCTTTAATAATGCAGTTTGCAACTATTAAAAAGTTAAAAGGACATATGTCCTTTTAACCTTTCGTCAACTCGGGTGTTGGTTGAATAACTGCAACGTTTACAAGTTGCTTGCAACTAAAAGTACTCAGTTAACTCGGTAGTTACTACTGAGAATTTGGCACAGATTGCTACTGGGAAGTTGCGCTATTCCTAACTTACAACTTAAGAGTCGCTAGCAACTGAAGAGTTGTTGGCAACTAAAAAATTGCTAGCAACAAAAAAGTTCCTTGCAACAGAGAAGCTGGTTGCAACTAAAAATCTGCTTGTAACTAAGTTGAATGCAGATGTTTAAATAAGTCAGTAACTTACTTCCTTTTCTTAAGTTTATTAACGACGGTTCGGAATTTAACAATTATTTGAAAAACATTAAAAAAAAAGAGGGGAAGCGAGGGGTATCAAAAAATAAAAGAAAAACATCCCATTTCTACAAAACGTAAATTGTTTTACAAAGTTTAAAGCTTAATTTGACGGCGAGCAGCGGCGAATTTAGAATTGGCAGCCCTGTAAGCAAGGAAATCAGTTTTCTTGTAGTTGCCGCAGTGTAATCGCACCTTAAAAGTCGCAAGCAACTCACAAGTTGCGGGCAACTAAAAAATTGCTAGCAACAAAAAAGTTCCTTGCAACAGAGAAGCTGGTTGCAACTAAAAATCTGCTTGTAACTAAGTTGAATGCAGATGTTTTTCGTGCTTTTTTAAACGTTTGAAAGTTCATTGGGAAATATCTTCAGATACGTAAGCTTAAGGTATCCGAACACGTTCAAAGCACTTTTTTTAAAATGTGTCAGATAAAAACTATTTAATGCTATTTTTAGATTATTTCTTAGTTAAAACTAATTATATATCATGAATATTTAAATTTTATTATTTTAATTATTAAAAAAAGTTCAATAATCATTGAAAATTTTACGTTTTTTTTCAAAAACTTGAAAACTTATACAAGACATACAAATCAGTTTATATGGAAAATTTTACTTTTAAAATAAACTACATGTTATTATCTAGTGTTCCAAGTAAAATTAAACATATATATAAAAAATTAAATTTTTGGTGACACACCGAAAATTTATTATAAGATTTTTGACAATTTCACAACCTTATAGTTCAAAATTTAGTCCATAAATAAAAATATATTAATGATTTTAAAACAATTTTAGTACATGCACTAGAATACACTCTACTGAATATGTACACAAAATTTAAAGACAATATAGCAATTATATTTTGAGTTATGATTTTTGAAATTTGATGTTTTTGAATAAAAATCAATTCTGAGAAAAACGCGTTTAAAGTATAAATTTGTCTATTATTAATATTAAGAAAGTTTCAACACACTTAAAATCCCCCCAATTTATATGTTATACCCTCCTCTTGCTCATCTTTAGCCAAATTTCCTTTTTTAGCTAATCTATTTTTTTTCTGACAACTTTAACATTAGGTAAATTAGGATTTCAGCAGCATCGGCAAGTTTTGTCTCCAGTGTTCTGAATGTAGACTTGGATAGTGTGCCAATATCAATTGAAGAACATAGTTTTTTAGCAGCCGAATTCCCTTTCCCAATGAGTCTTAGCCCAAATACAAATGAAATATTTACAGAACGCAATTTGTTTGATTTTTCAGAGGTGCAAAATGTATTTTTGTATTCGCAGTTTTGACATTTCACCGTCATATTTGATGCCAGTCCAAATACAGACTCTTGTAGAAGACACAGTCTACTGCTTAGGCAATCAGGGCAGCACAAACACTTTATCACATTGGAGAGTATTTGAATATTAATTATTTAATTTCCACTTATTTCAGTTCGAGAATAATTGTCCAAATAAGAAGTCATAGTGAGCTTCTTTTCACTTGCTGTAGGCACGTTGTTCGACGCAGATGAATCAGTTTCAGTGGAACATACATATTTATTTCCTCGGAATTTTTTCTTACGAATAAAACTTTGGTTTCTCGAATTCCCCAAGGTGTTTTAACATATATGAAAGAAATTTGGAGAGTTAATTAAGTTAGGTCTTTAAAAAAAATGATTAAACAGATTATACAAAAATAAACATTGCTGCTTGTAAAGAAATAAACAAGAGAGTAAAGTTGTTGACATTTTTAATACAAAAACTTCTGATATAAATGAAAATATTTGGTGGCTAGATTATAGCAACATTAAAATAATAAATATTGCAATTAAAAAAGGTTGAAAATTAAGAAAAAAACGATGTTTCTGCCTCATTTCCGGTTTCGGAATGCTACTTCCTGTTCCATTTAATACGTTTCCACTTGGACTTTAAATTACTATAACTTTTGTTCTAATTGACGCACAACTAAAGTAAAAACTGTTTTGGAAACTTAAAAGTGCAGAAAATCATATTTTCAAATAAAAAAATTTTGGTAATTTCAGTCAAAATCACCTTATTCAACGTGTGCGGATACCTTAAGATAATTCTTAAGAATAAGATAATTTATATTTTCAAATCAGCTACGCAGTGAAGAATCTCGCATTTAATTAGATAATCAAGGGCTCTGCAGGACAAAAACAACAATTCCTTTAATAATGCAGTTTGCAACTATTAAAAAGTTAAAAGGACATATGTCCTTTTAACCTTTCGTCAACTCGGGTGTTGGTTGAATAACTGCAACGTTTACAAGTTGCTTGCAACTAAAAGTACTCAGTTAACTCGGTAGTTACTACTGAGAATTTGGCACAGATTGCTACTGGGAAGTTGCGCTATTCCTAACTTACAACTTAAGAGTCGCTAGCAACTGAACATTTGATGGCAACTAAACAGTTGCTTTTAACTGAAAAGTTGACTAGAACTGCAAAAGTACAATTAAAAAGCTACTTACAAGTTTATGGAGTGGTTTTTCCTGTTTTTTAAACATTTAAAATTTTATTTGATTTGTTAATTGATTAGATTTGTACTTAAGAAACTTTAGAACTTAAGTAAGTCAGTAACTTACTTACTTTTCTTAAGTTTATTAACGACGGTTCGGAATTTAACAATTATTTGAAAAACATTAAAAAAAAGAGGGGAAGCCAGGGATATCAAAAAATAAAAGAAAAACATCCCATTTTAACAAAACGTAAATTGTTTTACAAAGTTTGAAGCTTAATTGACGGCGAGCAGCGGCGAATTTAGAATTGGCAGCCCTGTAAGCAAGGAAGTCAGTTTTCTTGTAGTTGCCGCAGTGTAATCGCACCTTAAAAGTCGCAAGCAATTCACAAGTTGAGGGCAACTAAAAAATTGCTAGCAACAAAAAAGTTCCTTGCAACAGAGAAGCTGGTTGCAACTAAAAAGCTGCTTGTAACTAAGTTAAATGCAGTTGTTTTTCGTGCTTTTTTAAACGTTTGAAAGTTCATTGGGAAATATCTTCATATACGTAAGCTTAAGATAATTCTTAAGAATAAGACAATTTATATTTTCAAATCAGCTACGCAGTGAAGGTTCTCGCATTTAATTAGATAATCAAGGGCTCTGCAGGACAAAAACAACAATTCCTTTAATAATGCAGTTTGCAACTATTAAAAAGTTAAAAGGACATATGTCCTTTTAACCTTTCGTCAACTCGGGTGTTGGTTGAATAACTGCAACGTTTACAAGTTGCTTGCAACTAAAAGTACTCAGTTAACTCGGTAGTTACTACTGAGAATTTGGCACAGATTGCTACTGGGAAGTTGCGCTATTCCTAACTTACAACTTAAGAGTCGCTAGCAACTGAAGAGTTGTTGGCAACTAAAAAATTGCTAGCAACAAAAAAGTTCCTTGCAACAGAGAAGCTGGTTGCAACTAAAAATCTGCTTGTAACTAAGTTGAATGCAGATGTTTAAATAAGTCAGTAACTTACTTCCTTTTCTTAAGTTTATTAACGACGGTTCGGAATTTAACAATTATTTGAAAAACATTAAAAAAAAAGAGGGGAAGCGAGGGGTATCAAAAAATAAAAGAAAAACATCCCATTTCTACAAAACGTAAATTGTTTTACAAAGTTTAAAGCTTAATTTGACGGCGAGCAGCGGCGAATTTAGAATTGGCAGCCCTGTAAGCAAGGAAATCAGTTTTCTTGTAGTTGCCGCAGTGTAATCGCACCTTAAAAGTCGCAAGCAACTCACAAGTTGCGGGCAACTAAAAAATTGCTAGCAACAAAAAAGTTCCTTGCAACAGAGAAGCTGGTTGCAACTAAAAATCTGCTTGTAACTAAGTTGAATGCAGATGTTTTTCGTGCTTTTTTAAACGTTTGAAAGTTCATTGGGAAATATCTTCAGATACGTAAGCTTAAGGTATCCGAACACGTTCAAAGCACTTTTTTTAAAATGTGTCAGATAAAAACTATTTAATGCTATTTTTAGATTATTTCTTAGTTAAAACTAATTATATATCATGAATATTTAAATTTTATTATTTTAATTATTAAAAAAAGTTCAATAATCATTGAAAATTTTACGTTTTTTTTCAAAAACTTGAAAACTTATACAAGACATACAAATCAGTTTATATGGAAAATTTTACTTTTAAAATAAACTACATGTTATTATCTAGTGTTCCAAGTAAAATTAAACATATATATAAAAAATTAAATTTTTGGTGACACACCGAAAATTTATTATAAGATTTTTGACAATTTCACAACCTTATAGTTCAAAATTTAGTCCATAAATAAAAATATATTAATGATTTTAAAACAATTTTAGTACATGCACTAGAATACACTCTACTGAATATGTACACAAAATTTAAAGACAATATAGCAATTATATTTTGAGTTATGATTTTTGAAATTTGATGTTTTTGAATAAAAATCAATTCTGAGAAAAACGCGTTTAAAGTATAAATTTGTCTATTATTAATATTAAGAAAGTTTCAACACACTTAAAATCCCCCCAATTTATATGTTATACCCTCCTCTTGCTCATCTTTAGCCAAATTTCCTTTTTTAGCTAATCTATTTTTTTTCTGACAACTTTAACATTAGGTAAATTAGGATTTCAGCAGCATCGGCAAGTTTTGTCTCCAGTGTTCTGAATGTAGACTTGGATAGTGTGCCAATATCAATTGAAGAACATAGTTTTTTAGCAGCCGAATTCCCTTTCCCAATGAGTCTTAGCCCAAATACAAATGAAATATTTACAGAACGCAATTTGTTTGATTTTTCAGAGGTGCAAAATGTATTTTTGTATTCGCAGTTTTGACATTTCACCGTCATATTTGATGCCAGTCCAAATACAGACTCTTGTAGAAGACACAGTCTACTGCTTAGGCAATCAGGGCAGCACAAACACTTTATCACATTGGAGAGTATTTGAATATTAATTATTTAATTTCCACTTATTTCAGTTCGAGAATAATTGTCCAAATAAGAAGTCATAGTGAGCTTCTTTTCACTTGCTGTAGGCACGTTGTTCGACGCAGATGAATCAGTTTCAGTGGAACATACATATTTATTTCCTCGGAATTTTTTCTTACGAATAAAACTTTGGTTTCTCGAATTCCCCAAGGTGTTTTAACATATATGAAAGAAATTTGGAGAGTTAATTAAGTTAGGTCTTTAAAAAAAATGATTAAACAGATTATACAAAAATAAACATTGCTGCTTGTAAAGAAATAAACAAGAGAGTAAAGTTGTTGACATTTTTAATACAAAAACTTCTGATATAAATGAAAATATTTGGTGGCTAGATTATAGCAACATTAAAATAATAAATATTGCAATTAAAAAAGGTTGAAAATTAAGAAAAAAACGATGTTTCTGCCTCATTTCCGGTTTCGGAATGCTACTTCCTGTTCCATTTAATACGTTTCCACTTGGACTTTAAATTACTATAACTTTTGTTCTAATTGACGCACAACTAAAGTAAAAACTGTTTTGGAAACTTAAAAGTGCAGAAAATCATATTTTCAAATAAAAAAATTTTGGTAATTTCAGTCAAAATCACCTTATTCAACGTGTGCGGATACCTTAAGATAATTCTTAAGAATAAGACAATTTATATTTTCAAATCAGCTACGCAGTGAAGAATCTCGCATTTAATTAGATAATCAAGGGCTCTGCAGGACAAAAACAACAATTCCTTTAATAATGCAGTTTGCAACTATTAAAAAGTTAAAAGGACATATGTCCTTTTAACCTTTCGTCAACTCGGGTGTTGGTTGAATAACTGCAACGTTTACAAGTTGCTTGCAACTAAAATTACTCAGTTAACTCGGTAGTTACTACTGAGAATTTGGCACAGATTGCTACTGGGAAGTTGCGCTATTCCTAACTTACAACTTAAGAGTCGCTAGCAACTGAACATTTGATGGCAACTAAACAGTTGCTTTTAACTGAAAAGTTGACTAGAACTGCAAAAGTACAATTAAAAAGCTACTTACAAGTTTATGGAGTGGTTTTTCCTGTTTTTTAAACATTTAAAATTTTATTTGATTTGTTAATTGATTAGATTTGTACTTAAGAGACTTTAGAACTTAAGTAAGTCAGTAACTTATTTCCTTTTCTTAAGTTTATTAACGACGGTTCGGAATTTAACAATTATTTGAAAAACATTAAAAAAAAGAAGGGAAGCGAGGGGTATCAAAAAATAAAAGAAAAACATCACATTTTTACAAAACGTAAATTGTTTTACAAAGTTTGAAGCTTAATTTGACGGCGAGCAGCGGCGAATTTAGAATTGGCAGCCCTGTAAGCAAGGAAATCAGTTTTCTTGTAGTTGCCGCAGTGTAATCGCACCTTAAAAGTCGCAAGCAACTCACAAGTTGCGGGCAACTAAAAAATTGCTAGCAACAAAAAAGTTCCTTGCAACAGAGAAGCTGGTTGCAACTAAAAAGCTGCTTGTAACTAAGTTGAATGCAGTTGTTTTTCGTGCTTTTTTAAACGTTTGAAAGTTCATTGGGAAATATCTTCAGATACGTAATCTTAAGATAATTCTTAAGAACAAGACAATTTATATTTTCAAATCAGCTACGCAGTGAAGGTTCTCGCATTTAATTAGATAATCAAGGGCTCTGCAGGACAAAAACAACAATTCCTTTAATAATGCAGTTTGCAACTATTTAAAAGTTAAAAGGACATATGTCCTTTTAACCTTTCGTCAACTCGAGTCTTGGTTGAATAACTGCAAAGTTTACAAGTTGCTTGCAACTAAAATTACTCAGTTAACTCGGTAGTTACTACTGAGAATTTGGCACAGATTGCTACTGGGGTGTTCGGGCCAATCAAGTCACTTTGTTCATTTGGCGCTGTGGCGAAATAGCCATTTTTGGGATACGGCGCCAAATGACGTGATTTTCTAGCAACCCGCAAAACGGATTGTTTTGATTTTAAGAGATTCCGTTAAGCAGGCGATATAAGCTCGCTCACGAAGCTGAGTAATTCAAGCCATAAAATCTGTATATAGTGTTCCAGTAAATATCTTTAACTTATAACCTAATCAACCGAGTTGTCATTTAAGAATTACCAACACATTCATTATTTACTAGATTCAAAGTAATCTTAAAATATGGCAAATATGGAATCTATGATAAGTCTTCAAAATGATATTCATGAAAGCATGATTAAGTTAGTAAGAAACTATAAGAAAGATTCCAAAGAACGCAAAACTTTGAATTACTTTCGAATTCGTTTAAAGAACTTTCAGAATTTCTATGAAGAATTTCGTAGTAATCACAAACAGATTTTAACAAACGGAATATCGAAAGACAATTCTTATTTAAAAGAAGATTTCAGTGACCAGGTAGAAGAATTCTTCACGAATAACTATTCGGAAATCGAAAGTGAAATGGAACAAAGTTTCCCGCCAAACAATCCGAACACTGATTTTAGTAAACAAACCGCTGTTCTTCCAAAGGATTATTCTAATGAGTTAAGGTTACCGCCGGTACAAATTCCAATATTTAATGGATTATATGAAGATTGGTCATCATTTCGCGATCTATTTATTGCCATGGTCCATGATAATAAATCGCTTTCAGAAGTACAAAAGCTATTCTATTTAAAGTTGCAAGTATCAGGAGAGGCTGAAAAGCTAATTAAGCATTTTGCAGTTACTTCTTCGAATTATAAGAGCGCTTGGGAGATACTAAATGATCGTTATGAAAACAAAAGAATGTTAATTAACGTTACTCTAAAAAGATTTCTTTTTCAACAGAAAACTAATGATAATTCTCAATCGGTGAAGTCGTTATTAGATACAACTCAAGAATGTTTGGCTGCTATTAAAAATTTAAGTATCAACATAAATTCATGGGATTAAAAATTAGTATTTATAATAGCTCAAAAATTATCAGCAGATACGCTCAGTGGCGTACGCAGGGGGGGGTTGAGGGGGGTCACAACCCCCCCCCCCCATCGGTCTGTAGTTTTAAAAAAACTTTCAAAATATAATGCTTTTTTTATTTTGAAAAAAAAAAAAATACAAATGTATTTTTTTCCATTTAAGAATCTACCTTTGTTTGCAGAAAATATTATTTTTTTTTTTTGGAATTTTGTCACTAAAAAAAAAAAAACATCAGACACAGACCCAAATGGAATGTGGTCGCGGGGGTGTTCGAGCCTGAGACGGCTTTCTATAAGCAGCTGCTTATAGGCATGGCTATAACGGCTTTTAACGAGTCGGCAAAAGTAAACCATTCTCCATTTTCACCCAGACCAGTTGCGAACACAGGGGGTGGTTGAGGGGGATTGTAACCCCCCCCCCCATCGGTATGAAGTTTAAAACAAAATTAGTACAAAAATAATGCTTTTTTCCCGATTAATAAAAAATTCCAAAACAAAAAGTTTTAAAAAAATACAACGTATTTTTTTTTTCATTTAAAACCCTACATTTGTTTGCAAGAAAAATTACATAATTTCGGCGCGGGGTACTGACAAGAGGGAGGTTCAGTGGCGGATTTAACAGGCGGCAAATGGACAGTTGCCGCCTGGGCCCCCTTGTCTTGAACCCATTGGGGCCCCCTCGACTCCCAAAATTAAAAAAGAGAAATAATTGTTTCTGTTATATTTTAGCATATTTTAATAAACATTTCACTGTATGATTTTCTGTCTGGATTCCCCTTACTCATATGAGCATAAATGTGCCCCTTGTGCAACGTGCCCCGGGTACACTTCTCTTTACAGGACCCGATTACCCAAAAACTACGTGCAGGAAGAATTTACACTTCAGATTTCTGATAATCCCCTACGACGCGGGGCCCTCTGCTTCTTCTGAGGTTCCCCGAGCTTGGCTCCTTAGCAGAATAAGTGGGGAGTTGCTCAAAGTTAAAAGAACAAACTGACATCTTGTGACGCAAATCGTTGAAAATATTTTATTTAAAGCTCATATCGTATTTGTGTTGAACAGGGCCTAATTTACCATTAGGCACGTAAGGACTGGGTCCAGGGTCTCCCGACATAGAGGTCTCAACTTTCATTTAAGTACAAATAAATTGTAGAAAAGTTGCCTAGGTTTTGAAACATTCGTTATTTACTGCAAATTTACATAACTTTTCAGCAATTTTTCAAAAAAAGTTGTAATTTATAGTTTAAAAGAATAATTGACTACATTTGCAAGATTTTTCATTCTTCGAAACTTTAATTTGCGAGAGGAGCGTGTTGAATAAAATAAATCAACGTGTAAAAATAAATAGATAAAAAAGTTTGAGTAATTTATTTTTAAATATTTCAGTGAAGATTTCAGTTTAATTAGAGTAAATTTAACCGTCTTAAAATTTTTGTGGGCTTTTTAATGGACTTTGTGCGACTGTAATGAAATTGATTGTTTAAAAAAGAAACTATTATAGATATTTTGGGGTGGTCAGTATTATATCTAATATACTCTGTAAAATTATTTCTTGTGAATAAACGAGAAAACTGTTGTAAATGTTCAGACTGAACGTATTTGTTTTCAGAAAAGGTAAAGTTTCAGTTGGTTTAAATAAAAAATTCGTCGAACAATTGTAATGAATATTATTTCTATGGGTTATACAATACAATATAAACTGAATACAGTATCAAAAGAGTATATCAGATTGTATAACTTTTGGCTGTTAAGTTCATGACATTTTCAAATTAACATAGTTTTACTATTATAATACAGTCAAACGCGAAATCGCTTATCAGTTGTCTCGTTGCTGTTAAAACCAAAAAAGTATTTTTACAATAAGTTATCTTTATTGAGGCTGAGTTCAAAAATTTAGCAGCGGTTACTAAAACATTCCTCACATGCGGAAGCAGGTGAAGTGCCTCAGGGGTGGAACCATGTTTCTCTTCTTGGTCCCTCAACCCCTTTTGTCCTTTTGTTGGACGGTTACTGACCAGATAAGAAATGATTCTTTTCATTGAAAGAACTCTTTTCAAATCGAGTGTGACAATGGGAATTTCCATTCAATGAGTTGAAACACGTTGTCCACCTGTTAAAGTCACCCAAACTGTTGCAGTTGCTTATTGAATGCTTTTTAAATGAGTCGCAAGCAGCAATCTTTAACTCCTTTCTTTCTGACCCTCTCCTTTCATATAAGCACAGAAAAACAAGACCTTGGGCGGGCATTGTCAAGTCCTGATTTCAGGACTGTGTTTGGTGTGTCACATTGGGACAGCACCATTTTGGGATTTTGGGGGCGTCCTTAAATGTTTCTCACAAGCGCAGAGTGATGCTGATACTTACTGAAATGGAAATAGTACGAGAATGAATACGGGAATATGAATTATCTACATTTTTTGGCTGATTTTAATTCAACTACTAAAAATGTAAGTTTATATTTTAATATATTAATGGATTTGAATTAATTGATAATTGTTTAACTAATATAATTAAATGCTGAGAAAAAGCGATCCTTTAGCTATAATATGCGGTAAGAGACAGGTGTGTGTTTCGGGAAATTAAGACGAGCTCGTAATCGAAGGATTACGAATTCGATTGTAGATGCCAAATAAAGATAATACGTCTGTTATGTCCGGGTCAATTCACGTTGGTTGTGTTTTGTGTTGGTTTAGAAATTTGGAGGGTGGGGAAGCATCAGCTTGAAATAAATTTTATACACGTATAATTGTCATTGACGATGTAAAATTTTTCATAAAAACATTAAACAATTAGTTAATGAAATAATTTTTGATAAAAGAGCGGATATAAATATAAATTATTTGAATACTTTAATCACTATAGCTCGAATTATTATATCGGTCCTTTACTAAAACTGCACTGTTTGGGATATTTATGTAATATTTTTAAGTAACAGGATGATATTAAAATTATGTGAGTATAAATTATGTAAATATAATTATAAATTTAATATTAAACTTAGTAGTTCCAATGATAAAGTTTGCCTTTCAATTACCTAATTAAAATGAAGAAACATCGACATTAGTGATTAGTTCTATTTGTTAAAATATACCCTGTGATTTTATTTATATCCGAATAGCTGACATTGATTAAAAATTTGTAAAAGAATATATACTATTCATGTGTTGATAATACAAAAGTCCCAGTTTCTCAAAAAAGCTGATGTACTTGACATAGTTTTACAATACAAAAAATAAAGGCTAATAACAATACAATTTTTGAAAGGTACTATTCTACAGTACTTTTTACATTTATTAAGTTTTCGTCATGATAAATGCAAAATTGAATTATGTTTTAATTCGACCCGTCGGATGAGTACGATGGGGACGGGGGAAATTTCGAATTTCGTATTTAATTTCTCGATTATTAATATTACACATCTTTACTTTCATCACTTTTTTTTAGTAATGCATTACTAAGTTTATTTCTTACTGCAGAAAATATTTTAACAGACCTTTATATTTATCTAATTACACTTAAATGTAAATTTAATTACGAATTTTAAATAATTAAAATTTGAATAATTAAAAGAATACAGAAGTATATGATTTTAAGAATACTTATAATAAGGAATTGGCGCTCCTCCCTGAACTGCCCATTTGTACTCTACTTTTTTGGGAGAGCACATTCAATTGTAAATTTTTGATTATGCCTAACAAGAGCGTTCACTTTTATTGCGTCACGCTATTTTGAATTTTTTTGTATTTCCGCTTACATCTCCACCCACCCACCATTTCAAGTAAACCTCACCTCACCCAACCCTTCTCATATATGCCATGATAAATTTTTGCATTAAAATAACAGTCTTTAAACATTTGATTCTGTTATTTTATCAAACATCTCTTTAGAAAGTTTGTGAATTTGAGAAAAAGGATTCATATAAAAGTTTGTACAATAAGCTTTATAATTTTTGTTCTAGAAAGTTTTCCTACGTCACGTAACCACAACAATCCCTCCCCCTTACCGCGCATGAGACCCCCTAGTAAATATGTAAGACGTAATATATGAACGGCCCCGCTTATGTATGAAACTAGGCCCCTCGAAGGCTTTGCCGCCTGGGCCTTTTTCCTTAAATCCGCCACTGGGGAGGTTTATGCTAACAATTTATGCATTTTATTACTGGGTAGTCCGACCTGATGTCCGCCGACAAGCACCATCATTTCACTTAGACGTAACCTTTTATTGTTCAAAGATATCTCCTTTCGTAAATAGGAAGAGTTATGCATCCATTCTATAAAGAAGAACCTTTTTAAAATCATTGACTGTTTTGCTAGAGGGGTTTGGATGTTGCCCCCTCACTTTTTCAATATTGTACTTTTAAAAATGAAACGTAACCCCAACACTTTTCTACTACTACAGGCGATTAGAGGGGTGTGGGGTCACCACCTCACTTTTTTTGGATGTTGCACTCTTTTATTTTAAATTTTTCCTTAAAAAAAACATCATAAATTTTGGTACTGAATTGACGAACCAAAGAAAAATTTCGTACCCCAACCCAATTCTTTTTGTTATATGTAAATGTAATATTACTTATATTACATTTACTATCGATTTTATTTTCTCGTATTATTTTTTCCCAATAGGCAGACAGCTAATACCCATTTAGGCGCCTTACTTCCCATTTCCGTCATTACAAAATATTCATCTTTTGACTGGCAACCGGTTTCGATTTCGCACAGCGGGAAAAATGTTGACGCCGATATATAACTACGTTGAAAATTTAATAAGACAATATGAAATATTTTTTTTCAATGGTAAATAAAATATCGCTTTTTTTTTAGTTTAGAATATTTTGTTTCAAAAAATTTGTCGACGGTATCATTTAGAATATATAGACATCTTGTAAGTCTTATAGTATAGAAGTAAAGGATGACTAAAATAGTCAGATGATATAAAGGTCAAATGAAAAGATGTTTTGAACAGTTTCTACTTATTGTACTCCTG
>OZ010667.1:68433148-68435648 GCA_963932185.1 Troglohyphantes excavatus
ACATTTTAAGAAATTTCAACTTGGGGCAAAGTAAATTTTTCAGATAGCAGAATCCCAGAAGTAAATGAAATCTTGGTACTTAAAATAGCAAATTTAAACTAATTTAATAAACTTAGTTTAAAATTATATGTTCCGAAAAAAATGTATTTAAATTTTTTTATCTAATTCATGAAATTTTCTAATGGTTAATAAAAGTATGTTTTTTTTTGGTCATAATGTAAAATTTTATTTTAAAATATATATTTCTGCAATCATACAAATGTAAAGTTTTAAATCTAAAGTACATATACATCTAAATATGTATACTTGGGTAAATCTTAGACAAGTACCCGAGCATATATTGCAAACAAAATGTGCATTAATAACATTACACATTAATAAGTAGCCTTTACTTTATAAGATTAACAATAATATTCTATTTGTATTTGGAAAATATTTTGTTTTATAGCACTAAAATATAGAAAAATAAGTAGTTTAAATTTTTTTTTAAATGTTATCGTATTGGTATATTATAACATACGTTAGGTAAAATTAGACATAATACTTTTTTAAAACTTGTTATCATTTCTGAAAAATGCTTTTAAAAAATCTATGTCCTTGTAAATTACTGCTTCTGGCAACTTTTGTTGCCGTTCCTTCATCTACAGAAATTTTAGCACTGACTTGCGGGCATTGAAAAATTGTTTCTTTTCCATTTAAAACTATGACGAGTCTTATTAATTGTTTCGAGATTAGCCGACTGCCAATGATCTGACATCAACATGTTGTAGCAGGAAATGACCCTTTTCACTTAGAATGTAGTGCGGCCAGAAGAATTGACCCTAATGATTTTTTGAAAGTTCCCTTAGCCACATTTTTTTTTTTTTAAGCGTACAGAATGTGATGCACAAATATCCAATCTCCTGGGAAGACTTGGAATTTCTTCAATTCAATCCTAATAACTTTCAAAAATAAAGTTACTGAAATTGGTTACCTCTTCGGGAAATAATCATTATGCCTACGATTGTCCGCTGATGTTACATTACATAATTTTCTTGTTCTCATTTTCATAATAATTTTAATAAAAAATATTTTATCCCTTTTCGATCACATGTAAGTAACAAACTTACAGTTCCAGTCCCAGAATATTTACCAATATAAAGAATTAGTAATTATATAGTTGTTAATTACTGAGGAAATTGCATAACTTTTTTAAGATATTAACAATTTTCGGTAGAAAATTTATTTACTATCCACTGTATGGAAATACTTTCAAAATATTAAAAATTGCTATTGGAGCTGTATCCAATATTTATTTTTAAATAAGTAACTTTTTATATAATATTTGGTTCAAATGCATTGTGCGGTTCCCCTTGACAACTTTTTAAAAATGATATATTCACAATGCTAACACATTCTGGGCAACAACCGGTTTTGTTGAAAGAACTCAATTTTCTCTCTGCAGGGTTGCTGAAAATGTTAACTAGATTTGGCAGGGAAATCAAGGAAACCGTAGAGTACGTTTTAACCATATATTCGAGAAATATACTAGGACATAATTTAGTTAAAGGCATTTTACTGTTCCAGAATTCCACATTTTGTCAAAAAAAAGCCTTACCTACCTTATTTGTTATGGATAACAATTTATAAGAAAATGTAATGTTAGCCTGTTTAGTAGTTATTGTGTACAAGATGGTAATGATAACAAGCCAAACTAATTGAATATGCTTAATCGCTATATTGCACAATCTTTGAGTGCATTATTTATTAAATCTTCATTTGGTTATTCAGATGTGTCTTAATTCCAGAATATATTAATTCCATTATGATTTGAAAGTTCTCTGCAAATTTAAAATATATTTTAAGCCGGCATATAAAAAAAAGTATACTAGGCAGTTGGCCAAAGCATTTGAAGTACTTGCTAAAATCGATTTAATACCATGTTGAAATTTAATGTAATATTTTGTTAACACTCAAGCATGTATTTAAACAATTTTAGTCTTGTTATTTTTTTTAGAAAAAAGTTTGAGGAATAAATTAGAACAACATGATATACAGCATTAAGAAACTGATCACTAGATTTATTAAGAAAATGATCGCTAGATTTCCTCATTCAGTAATTTTTGACTTGTTATCTAGCATTTGGTATTTTTCTCTTTCCTTTAATATGTGTTATTCCTATTTTATTTTAGCTGAATTTCCACTAGAGCTGCTCACTGATAACTTGAAGAGGCTGCATTGATTAGCCCCGAGATCTCTTCTGAAACCTGATTTATGAATATTGAGCTCAGCTTGAAATTCATTTCAAGACATATACTCCACATCCGGTAGCCTGAAGAGCCACTCGGATACCAACTACTAAGTCAACAAACACCCGAACTGGCACCTCGCTCTCCCAAATTTCCACACCATGACCAATGTGAGGATATTTGGGCCATGATAGATTTATCTCCAGCCCCTTTTCCCACCCTGCCTTTGTTGGCCTTGTGGACAATTCAAGGCTAGCAACAAACTCACAATA
>OZ010667.1:68440648-68445648 GCA_963932185.1 Troglohyphantes excavatus
CAAATGTCCTATAGTACATCTGTTCCCATGGATTTTGTAAACTTTTTTTTTTTAACTTTTAAAATATACCCTTAATGTTTAAAATTGGAAAAAATATTTAAAAATTAAGTATTTTTTTATTTTGAATTCTGTGAATTGCTGGAAAAAAACTCATGGACAACTAGACATCCACACCACTTATAGAGTTAATGATAGAACCTCCTTCTGGAAGGATGTATTGTACTGCCGATAGGACTTGCGTTTATGATCGCATAGAAGTTTTATAAGATTTTCTGAGTTGACGCAAAAAAAAGTTTAGAAATTCCAACTGTAAATTTTTTTTAGTTAAGTTACAATTAGAATTTTTAAACTGTTATTCAAATTTTTTATTACAAAAATTTGAATGTTTCCAAGCTTACAAAGGCAAACCGATAAAGTCCACTTTGTGTGCGTCAGCAGTAGTGTTTTCCACAGCTTCGCTTTTGAATGCCTGATTCCAAGTTCAAAATTAATACAAAACAGGTGTCCTGCCTGCATGACGCAGTAATTAGTTGGAGGGCATGTGCAAATGTGCTTCCGGAAGGTACTTCTGGCAGGACTTTGACTCTATCATTAAGCATTGGAGGGGATTTCAATAAAAGATATAAATCAATTATTACATGTTTCTTATAAATTATAAATATCCGTAATAATCTTTTGTCCATTTAAGTCTATTGTCCTTTCCCAGGCATTCTTCCAAACGGTCGAGTTCTCTTAGTTTTTACATGGGCATGTACGACTACAGGCCCTACGTGAAGGAGGTGACCAATAATCGGCAGATCATGTAGGAGTGCCTCCGGCATTACACCCTCATCGATGGGCCCCCCAGGTGTAACTTACGTGGATGCCCTAATTGCTAATAATAAGGTGTATTTTCTTTTTACCAATCTTCTATAGTTTGTAAGCTTTTGTTATCAAGTTTTTAAAAATACAGAAATTAAAAAATAAATTTCTGAATTGCTGAAAAATACTAATTGTACGAAAAATTGCAATGGAAGTTGAGGTTTTTTCTACAGATGAAGCTGTGTTCTATGTCTACCACAAAACTTTGTTAGTCATTACCAGATGCCAGGCACGTTGGTAAGGGGATGGGTGGTTCAGGATTCAAGCCCCTCCCATTAAAAGTCAAGAGAAGAAAAAAATTAAAAATCGAATTACTGTAAAAATCATAAACATACTTTAAAAAACTAGAAAAATTTCAATTTCTAGTATAATACTTCTTGTTGAATTGCATGAGGAAAAACTTGGTATTTTCCGGGGGTCCTATCCCGAAAAATAGTTTTCAAAAGGCGTCATAAACATGTTTTGAGGTTATTTTTATCTAAAAATAGGCGTAACATGACGTCATCGTGTTTCATTATATAACATTTGAATTTCAGCGACGAAGGGAAAAGATTTTGAAACGGGATCCATATATTATTTTAAACAAGCAATCTAAAAATTTAAATCTGTTCTCTAAATTTATTTCATAATTAGGGAGTGATATTTACTAATTTTACAAACAGTTAATAACTGATATTGGTAATGATTTTATGAAAAAATAAATGATAAATGTAGCTGTTTCGATACTTCTATGCCAATGTATTCCTGTTTACTTGAATAAAAATTAATAAGTTTAAAAAATTTGGGGGGGGGGGGGGGAGAGAATGAGTTACTCAGTCACTGAACCACCCCATGAAAAATCTATACCATGCCAGATGCGGTTGCTAAGCCAGGGTCACATGTTTAGAACAGCTCTCTAGTCTATATTGTCTGAAATTAAGTTATTTTGTACATGCATATGTACCTCACAAATGAATTAAAATGTGTAAAAGGGGATATGTTTCATAGACTTAAATTAACACATATCCCTCTTTACATCTTCCAATTCAAATATATCTGAATGTTCTTACACGATTATTTGCATCATCCTTAAGAACTATATTTTTGGTAGGTATTTAATCAAGAACCCTTAAAATCTTTAAATTATAAAATTGCAAATATTAATTTCAATTAGTAAAGAATTTAAATTTGGTGACACTGTAGGTACTTAAGGTGTACATTTAAGTTATGATATCAAGTGCAATAAAAATGAAATTATGTTTTTGTATTTATTTTTGAATTTGAACCTTTAGGCACATTTGAATTTTGATCTTTAATTTATTAAAGCTAAGAATTCCTTAAAAAGTTGCAACAAGTCCTTAAAACTATTTAATTTCTACTTTTTTAATCTCTATGAACCATGATGCAGAATATATGTACCTTTTTTAAAGATGTATAATGTAAAGATTTGTTGATACATTGCAGTAATCAAATCTGCATGTTGTTTTGAATTTAAAAGGTGCTTTCAACTAAAAATCAAAATAATTATGATTAATCAATTTGGTGATAATACTTTTGACAAATCTTTTTCTCAAATATTTTAGATCAGAACACATCTTGAAGAAACTATGCTGAATTAAAATTATAAAATTCATGTAGTGCCTTTAAAGCATTCTTTTTTTAAATTTTTTTTTACAGGTCCTCATTAAACTTGTTGTTTCTGCAAAGTCTCTTCTTTAAAGCGTTGGGAAGAAGAGTTGTGTCCTGCATTATTCTTTCTTGGGAACATTTGATGGTGGTTGAATATTTATAAAGGATTAAAGTAATTCAATAATGTTAATTTTTTTATTTCTTATATTGCACCATAAAGCAGTAAAGACCAATATATTTATCCTATTTTAATCTCTTTCTAACCAACCATATGGATGTGTGCTTAAATTTTAAAATAAAATAATTTTTCATTTATAAATTGATATGAGGAAGCAAGAAACAAATGAGTTGACACGGATTATAAGTCAGACATACAGTATGAAGCAGAATTGTGAACAAAATGTCAACTTTTAAAGAAAAGGTTTTACTCATCTGAAGAGAAGGACAATAAAAAAATATCCCTTTCTGTCACAATCCACTTCTACTAAATAAAAAACTTCTATTGTTATATTGTTGAAAAAAAAATTATGAATTAAATATTTTTGACAGGTATCTTTTAATTTCCTCAAGAACTGAAGACTATTACATAAATGTATTAAAGTTCTTAATTTCAATTAGGTATTCAGATATGATGTGAAATCTTATATTGTTTATATATATTATGCATTTTCTTTTTAGCATTCCAGAAGAAAATTCTTTCAAGATTTAAAGAAACCTCCAGAGTGTTCTTCGTTAGCCCTAAAAGAAATGGCCAGAATATGAAAGTTTTTTTTAAAAGACAAAAATTTAACCATATTGTAAGTTTGTGCTTCTTTCTGTATTTTGAATGTTTAAAAAAAATTATGTTTTTAATTTATTTTTGAATGTTTAAATGTTGTTTTATTTTAAGCTTGTTTTAAATCTATTGTAGGTAAGTTGTAATATTTTTCAATGATGCTGGAAAACCAGTTGTCATTTGTTTACATTGTAGTAATATCCACCATTTTGTTTTGCATTAAGTTAGATATTTTGATTTAATTCATGTTCTGTATTTACATTACCAGTCGTTACAGTTTATTCTAATTTGAAAATAAGGTTGATATTGTTCTACATTGCTATATTGATGACAACACATGCATGGAGGGATACCTAATTAATTAATTTCAATTAAAAAAATGTGTTAATTTCAATTAAAAATTTAAATATTTCAATTTAAATTGAATTATTTCAATTAAAAAAACATATCTCTGCCTTTCTCTTTATTTCTGATTTGCAAATTTTTGTATATATGATAACATTATATATATATAAGTTGTATATTTAACTGTTATATTCACTTTCAGTTAAGAATGTTCATATATTTCCATGTATATCCAGTATTCGTCCTGCATCGTTTATTGACTTATAATAAAAATTCATATCTTATTCCAATTTTTCTTCATCACATATTTCATGGTATAGATATTTTATTTAAATCGATTATTTCAGAAAACTTAAATTGAGTTCAGATGTAGGCATATGTTAAGTTGAATCATTTATCCTTACTAGAATCAGTCGTATAGCCAGATGAGAACTATCAAGATCAAGCCCTCTCCAAAATTTATACAGGAGATAAAACAGTTTTTTAGATTTCTCCAAGTCATTTTATTTTTTAATTCTATTTCAAGTCTTATAAAAATTATTTCACTTTGAATTTTATTGGAAACTACTAATTCTTGACGAATAAATACACACTGATAGAATATCAAAGTTGTACTAGTCAAGTAACTCTAAAACCATTCCTCATTTCAGATCCAAGTGTTTAATACTTCAATCCCAAAATTATTTCATTTTCATATTTATTTGTACTTGTGAAATGCACTACCTTCTTCTGTTGTGTAAAACAGAAATAAGTATAAAATAACTTGCATAATACTCCAACCCTCAAATTAATAATTATTGAGTTCACATACTTTAGTGCTCATGCACTCTTTTATTTAATTAAGGTAATTCTCCAGGTGTAAATATTAAAGCTGTAACTTTAAAGTATCCCAATTCATTATCAATTTGTATTTCATTATAACTGATTTAAATTTATTAATATTAAATAGACAGGTTAATAATATATTTAGAAATACATATTTAAGTTTATTTTTTTTCTTAAAAAAAAATTGCTTGGGCCTCTTCTGAAACTAAATCGTGGATTTGCCACTGACTAGGATGATGAGCATATATACTAAGATACCAATAGATATTGAATTTGTAATATTAAATTTTTTACTCTAATATTTTTTTAATGAATTATGTAAAGCAGTCGAGCCGTAATGAAATAAGTGGCACGAATGAAATTTTTGATAATAAAATTCAAAATTTGTGTTGACATAAATAACAGTAACAGAGTGTAACAATTAGTGTAAAAAGAGCAAAATTATTCAGTAATTATTTGTATTGAACTTGTTTCGAGTAGAAATGGTCTGCCTCTATAATATTAAATGTGTAAACCCATTTTTGGAAATTGTTTTACTCGTATCACTATGCTTCGGAGTGCCTCATATAGGCACATACAGGGTTGA